>CM053787.1:931308118-931708118 GCA_028749045.1 Cupressus sempervirens
GATGTAGTCATAGATTATCTTGAGATTAGAGATCATATACCATAAGGAGATCATAAGAAAGGGCTTCCTATTGAACTTAATGACATGGATTACTTTGGTGAGAGTTTCAATCCTTTTAGTCATAAAAATGTTAAAATAATCAATAGATATAATGGTGAAAACCACACTGTGGTAGTATTAGATCAAAAAATAGTAAAAATAAAAGACATATGTAAGGGTGAAAACCTCTCCAAGGAATCTAAAGATGGAAGGATTGAAACTCTTCCTAATTATTTGTATCTAGAGAAATCAACAATACTCATTGAACCAACAATGCCTATCAATATCAAGAGAGAAGAATCTCAACGCATCCTAAAAATAGCAACATCTTTATGAGAATTAGAAAGAGAAGAGTTTACAAAGTTTTTCAAATCCAAACAAATTAATTTTGCATGGTCATATACCAATATGCTAGGTTTAGATCTGGATCTCATAATGCATCACTTAAATGTATCTCTAGGAATCAAACTAGTAAAACAAAAATTTAGAAAGATGCATCCACACATGGCACTTCTAGTAAAAGCTGAAATAAAGAAACTATTGGATGCTAGTTTTATAAGAGAAATTGATTATGAATAATGGATATAAAAATTTGTTCCTATTTTGAAACTAGACAAGTCTATCAAGGTATGCATTGACTTCAGATATCTAAGTAAAGCTTGTCTGAAAGATGATATTCCTTTACCAAACATTGATAATATTGTAGATCTTACCACTAGACATGAAATGCTATCTTTAATGGATGGTTTTTATAGTTATAACTATCCAAATCAAAATTGCACCAAAAGATCAAGAGAAAATTGCATTCACATTCCCATGGGGTACTTACTGCTAGAATGCCATTCTTTTTGGTTTAAAAAAATGAAGATGCTACATATCAGAGGGCAATGACTACAATTTTTAAAGACATGATGCATACCATAATAGAAGACTGTGTTGATGATATGCTAGGAAAATAAAAAACAAGGAAAGATCATTTAAAAATATTGGACATGATATTCACCATATTGGAAAAGTACAATGTTAGATTAAATCCCAAAAATGTGAATTTGGCTTGACATCTAGAAAACTATTAGGATATATAGGTTCTACAAAAGGAAGAGAAGTAGACCTTGATAAAGTTAAGGAAATTATGGAAATGCCACCCCTAAGGAACATAAGTTAGTTAAGATAATTGCAATGAAAATTCAATCAATCAAGAGATTTGTCTCACAATTGACTGATAGAAGTCATCCTTTTATGAATCGACTACATAAGAATGTGATTTCACTCGGATGTCACATGTGAAGAATCTTTTGACAAGATTATATAATATTATACAAATCCACCAGCTTTGATGCCACCTATACATGGAAAACCTATTAGAATAAATAAATAATTATTTATTATTTATTCTTTTACTTATGCTTACTTAGGTTGATGCATGTAGTTAATAGTTGTAGTGATGAGTTATTTACAACACACGAGTTTGTTCTATTCTAACATGTTCCACCTTTTTGTTGAAGTATGTTTAGTTGTCAACCTTATCTTCTACCACTTTCCAGCTTGTTCTACAAGCTTCCTTGAGGCCTTTATATTTGGTCTCTCTCTCATTGTAAATTCATTCATTCACATAGAAATTTCATTTTCTTATTGTGAAATATTTTCTCTTTCTTTGTTTTCTTCAAGCTCTTGCTCCTTAGGTTTCTCTTCAGCTAGCTATTTGCATGGAGGTAATCTTGGTGAGCTATGAAGTTGGCTTTTATCAACTTCTACATGGTATTAGAGCCTCCCTACTGCTTCTTGGTCTGAAAGATTTTTTAAGCCGCGATTTGGAGACACAAACCCTAGTTTGTTTGTGATTTTTTCTTCAATCGGGAGGAAGAATATTTTTTCAGTATTTGGAGAAAAAGGAGAAAGAGGGTTTCACATAACAGATCTGAATTTTTTTGGGCTTTCTTCTTTATTTTTTGTAGGTGTGATGGCGAAAATTTAGAAAAATAACTACAAAGGTGATTTTCAAACAATAATATCTCCCTCATACGAACTCATTTTTTCGAGCAATTTTCTTTTGTTTTGGGGTAGAATTTTGTGATCTACACATTAGTGCAAGTGGTTTGAGATCTCTATTCCTAAATTTTTTTCCAACTCACAAGTCCTAATTTTTGCCAATTTAAATTCTTTGTACAGGCTTATCTGGACACATAATCAGCTTCCATTTTTTTGAAACTGCATATTTTTTGTCTACTTTATAGATTTTCAATTAGATTATAGTTTCTATGGACACAAATACTACTTTTAGAAATAGACCCTAAATTGGTTGTTGTATTCACACTAAGGATAGAGTGCCCAGATCATACATTTGGGGGGGGGGGGGGGGGGGTGTTAATTGATCTCTTTTGCATTATGGGGGGAGCATTTTCTTTTTTGTAATTTACCTCAGAATAGACCCTTCTGCTTCCATCTTCTTCTCTCAATGTTTGATACTTTAGTGACCCAGCTAATGCCACACAACTATCATGCCTAGAAGGCACACATGACAAGACTTCTCATGTCAAGAGGCTTATGGTCATGTCTAGATGAGAACCAATCTACACTAATGTACCCTTTTGAGGTTCTTCAACATAAGAATAAAATGGATGAGGCCATGGGATTGATTGCACTGAACATTTTAGATAGTCTACTATTTCACTTGGATGGTTTGACCACTCCATGGGCTTATTGGCTCAAATTTTAGACTTTGTTTGGCACACTAAATGAGTTCCAGGCACTTTAGCTTGATGTAGAGTTGACTTCTTTGACACTTGACAACTTTCCCATCATTGAGGACTTCTTAATGAAGTTCAAATCTCTATGTATACTTTTTCAAGGATGTGGAAAAACTAAGACAGATGATGATTGTATCTTTTTTACACTCTCAAAGTTGAGGGGACACTATCAAATCTTCTCTTCCACTTTCTACTCCACTATGGATGCCTTGGGTGATAGACATAGGATGCCTTCATTTGAGATATTTTTTGATCAGTTAACTCATGAATAGTCCCAGATCACTTGGATGGATTCACTTTCAGGTTCATAGTCACAGACATTACTTGCCAAGGATACATAGGAGCAAAAATTGAAGAAAATATTAGATTCCCCTTCTACTAGTTCATTATCTTGTTCTAAGAAGAAGGAGAAAAAGAAGACTTAGTCTCCTACCTATTCCTATTATCAAAAAGGATCTCATGATGAGGCACATTTTTTTAGAAAAGATTTGATGGTTATGAGAAACAAATTACAAATTTGCAAGCTCTTCTTTAGAAGAACACATTTTCCTCTCCACCCTCTTCTACCTCATAGGGGTCTTCCTTTTAGTATTCTTCCACATCTTCAACATCTACACTGGATCTTGGAAAGGGTCATGCATTACGAGCATCCATTGCATCCTCTTCATAGGTCCCTTGGATATTGGATTGAGGTGCTTCTCACCATATGACATCTTCTCAAGGTGTCTTCTCTACTCTTGAGGCTTCTCCCATTCCTCATATTCTCATAGGGAATAATTTTTCCCTACTAGTCTATAGGAAAGGTTTAGTTCACATACAAGATGGTATATTCAATGATATATTCCATGTTCCATCTTTGTTTGACAACCTTCTCTCGATTTCTCATATTACATGTAGTGGATAAGGGAAGATAGTTGAGTTCACTGCAAATTTAGTCTTCATCTGAGAACGTACTAAAGGAGGCCTTATTGCTATAGGGATAGTTTATTCTTCCACCTGTCTCTACACCTTCTCACACTTTTCCCCACCATCTCCATTTTTGGAGCACACTACTTCTCTTTCATAGGAGCATCATATGGTGTAGTTAGGATACTTGAACCTTTGTATTGTTCCTAAGATCCCTATCTTGACTAGCATGCCACATCTAGTTGAGGTCTTTTCTCTTTAGCAAGATTCTTCTTCTACTCTGCATGATCCTCTAGATCCATTCATTGAGCCTCCAGGTGCACTTTTTGTGGATTCTATAGTGGACATTCATGATAGTATCATCACACCTACCTTGGGGATTCCCTTTCAGGATCATCATATTTTTTCCTTTGAGCATCTGCTAGGCCTTCTAGTTTTCCCTCTCATTTAGGGGTTCCCTTGTTTGTTCCCTTATTTACTTCACATTACAGTTTCATTGTTTTTTTTAAGGGCTCCATTATTTTGGGGGGGCTTTGGCATCTTTTCTATCTCTCATGGGGGGGTCAATTGTACTTATGGTTTTGAGAGAGTCCCTTGAAATATTTCCATTGGAAGTTGTCCTTGGGGGGTCTTGTTGAGGCCTTCCTTCTTTCATTTTTTCAGGATGTTTATACTTACCTCTTTTTGGGAGGAGGGTTTTTCCCATGAGACTTTCTGTCTTTACCCATTTTTAGAGGTTGCATTTCTTTGCATTATACATGGGTACCTAACATGGCCTTTTTGATGGGACCCATTCTGCATTTTCTCTTTGTTTTGTGAGCTTAAGGCATTCCCCTAAGTTTCACTTTAAGGGGGCGGGGTGTTATAATAAATAAATAATTATTTATTATTTATTCTTTTACTTAAGTTTACTGATGTTAATGCATCTAGTTAATAGTTGTAGTCATGAGTTATTGACAACATTGGAGTTTGTTCCCTTCCAGAATGTTTCACCTTTTTGTGGAAATATACTTAGTTGTCAACCTTAGCTTCCACCACTTTCCAACTTGTTCTACAAGTTTCCTTGAGGCCTTTATATTCGGTCTCTCTCTCATTGAAAATTCATTCATTCACATAGAAATTTCATTTTCCTATTGTGAAATATTTTCTCTTGCTTTGTTTTCTTCAAGCTCTTTCTCCTTTAGTTTCTCTTCAACAAGCTATTTGCATGCCTATGATCTTGGTGAGCTATTAATTTGGCTTTTGTCAACTTCTACAAAACCACTCTTGCTATACATACCAATGATTCAAAATTCTTTGGGAGCCTTATTGGAACAACAAGACCATGAAGGAAAGGAAAAGGGTATCTATTATATGAGTCACACTTTGGTGGGATAAGAGCTTAACTATTCATCAATTGAAAGAGCATGCTTGGAAATGGTCTTTGCATCCCAAAAGTTGAGACACTACATTAGTAACAAAAATAGATCCCCTGAAGTATTTTCTTAGTAAATTAGCATCAATAGGAAAACTAGAAAAGTGGGTTATGGTTCTAAGTGAATTTTACATTGAGTGTGTAGATCAAAAAGCCATAAAGGGACAAGTAATAGAAAATCAATCAACAAATGCTCCACTATCAGTAGAACAATCAATAAATGCTAAAATTTCAAATGTCAAAATCATTCAAGTATCATCATAGTTTTGGAAATTATATTTTGATGGTTCATTTACTAAAAATGGCTCAGGGGTAGGGGCATTGTTTGTTACACCACAAGGATGCATAATAAAAAAGTCTTACAAGTTATTATTCCCTTGTACTAATAAAATGGTAGAATATGAAGCATTACTTATGGGACTTAAATTGGTAGTACAATAGAAAGTGATAGAGTTACAAGTATTTTTAGACTTCCAATTGATCATTAATCAAGTTAATGATGAATATCAAATCAAGGATGATAAATTGTTACCATAGATGTAGATGCAACATGATTTCAAAAATTATTTTACAAAAATCACATTTGAACCAATTTCTCAACAAGACAACAAAGTTGTAGATGCTATGGTAATGATTGCTTCATTGCTTGATATGGAAAACATACAAGCTCAATTTGAGTTCTTAGTGGAATGCTTATCTTATCCTTCTTATGATATTCTTGACTCATCATTCATATGTCATCTAGTGAGTCAAGATTCTCCAATTTATGGAAAAATCTATGCCTATCTAAAAGACAATATCCTAACACCTAATTTATCCTAAAATAAAAAGAGAAAATTCCTCCACCAAACATCTGGTTACACTATAATTACCGATACCTTGTATTGACAAGGTCTTGACTGTACTCTCTTACATTGTCTTGAACATGATGAATCTAAAACTTCTTTATGAGAAGCACCTGAGGGTATTTGTGGGTCACACTCTAGTGGTCTTTCTTTGGCTAAGAAGCTTATGCGTATGGATTATTATTGGTCTACGATGGAGTCAAACACTTTTCAATATGCCAAGAAATGTAGCAAGTGCTAGATAAATGGGAATATAATTCATGCACCATTATAGGACCTTCATCCTTTTACAATAGTATATCCATTCAATTAGTGAGGATTCAACCTCATTGGAGAAATCCATCCATCTTCTTCCAATGGCCACAAATGTACCATTATAGGAACCAAATATTTTACCAAATGGGTTAAGGTCATTCCACTTGTAACCTCCATAGGCAAACAAGTCTCCATGTTCATCATTAACTATATTATCTACCCTACATCCATAATCACAAATCATGGTAAACAATTCCGAAACAAGGATACCAAGGAACTATGTGAGAAATTTCACATCACCTCTCATTCTTCATCCATATATTTTCCACAATGAAATGGTCAAGCTAAGCCATCAAATAAACCATTGTTAAAATCCTTAAAAATATTGTCAATGATACTGGTCGTGATTGGCATATTCAACTCAATCCAACACTATGAGCTTATCGCACATCCATTCATACAATTACTAGAGCCACTCCATATTCTCTAGTCTTTGGTAATGAAGCTATACTTCCCCTCGAGGTTGAATTAACATATCTTAGAGTGTCATTAAGGGATCTTATTCTAGATGAGGATTAAAAAGTATCACACTTACAAGAATTAGAATTGCTAAAAGAAAAGAGATAAAAAGTGTTTGACCACTTGAAAGTGTATCAATAAAGTATGTCCTATCAATACAACAACAAAATGAAACCTAATAAATTTTAAGTGGGTGACCTAGTCCTAAGAGAAAATCCAAAATATCAAGCTGGCAAAGAAAAGAAAGGAAAATTTGAAGCAAATTGGCTAGGTCCTTTTCTAATCACAACAGTTTCAGATCTGGTGCATATCAAATATCAACTTCTAATCGAGAGTTGTTGGATGAACCTATTATCAACATACACCTTAAGAAAGTTTTTGTCTAAAATCCTAGTGCAAGGGACAAAAAAAAATCATAAAATATCAAAAATACTATATATATATATATATATATATATATATATATATATATATATAATGGTGAAAATCTTGAAATAGGCATCATTTGTGACAAAACTAGCTCTTCTATCTATTAGGATTCCTCTAACTTCTCCATTGCCTACTCTATGTCTCTTATCCCTTTTTTTAGTCACTAATAATTTGTCCTATACATAACCATAATAAATTGTTGACCATGTACATATGCATAATAAACTCCCCTCATAGTTTGGATTGAATTGGATCTAAACCCATTCTCATCTTCCATGTCTTTTTTCATCAAAAAGTTAGTCCAATACCTAACTAGGGGCATGCCCTAGAACTAGTTTTAGAAGCGGACCTTTGACAATCCATGTCTACAAAGAGGATAAAAAATGATTCTAATTTAAAAATATTCAAACAAATAAACAACAATCACGTGGTTCTTATCAGTGGATTCAAATGGTCGACCCAAACAGTTATAATGCTTAATTAAACTATTTTCTACATCAAAATATTTTGACTTATCTATAAGTATGTAGATGAATCACATCAAGCGATAACATGATCTTTGGTGAGATATTTTTGCATATAGTGATAATTTTGATTGATTATTAGATTAAATACATTCAACAATTCATTTTTACTTTTATCATGATCTTATTCTACTCTAGGATGTCTTATTGATACGAGTTAATCACTTCTATTTACCATTGTGACTAGAATAGTCAGGATGGAACATGATATTTTTCTTTTTTTTGTTGTTTGTGGTGTATTTTCCTATTGCATTAATTGAAACATTTATTTTGGGGTATTTGTGCCTAAGGGTTTTCATGGATCAAATTGCATCAATCATGAAGAGTCACATATATCTGTATCCCAAATACTTGTTCATATGATGAAATAGGAAAGAATTCCTTGTCTATTGATCACAAAAACAAAACTTAGGTCATCTTATTTCAATTATACATAGATGCTTGTCAAGTTTGGAATATTAAAATACATGTAACAAATGCTCTAGTCATCTTGGTTTACTTACACCTTGATCCTTGTATTTTCTTACAACAATGAAGATCCCAATGATGATTAAAATTTATGTTACCTTCATAAGCAAGATATTACAAGAAAATGGATATTTTGAACTTTATTATTGCATTTTTAATTTACATTTTAATATCCACATTCATTTTCCTAATTCATCAACATGAATTTCATTATGAGTATGTGAGGTTCCTTTTATAGTTTTAAAGTTTTTTCATCATGGTATCTTCTTTTCTTTTCTTAGGTCTTTTAGGGTGAGATCTTTTTTTAATCCAAATTTGAAGTTATTGGTACATTAATCAAAAAACATACATTTCATATAGATTCCATCATTACAAAATCCATTTAATGTGCATACATTTGCCAATTTTAGGTTAAGTCATCACTATCATTTATTATTACTCATATTTCATATAATAAAAATAAAAATATATACATTTGAAAAACCAGTTGCATCACATCATGAGAAAAGCAATAATCATACATATAGCTACAAATAAAATAAATGTCATGTCACAATGCTATCATATCACATCCTACATAATACAGTGTCAGTATCCATCACATGTGAACATCTTAAATCCATATAAAATCATAAGTTTCCAATGTCCATGCATGATAAAAAATAATATGCAATGTCTAATAGTTGATGATATATAATGATAATAACATGTCTCAAAATAAAAAATTTGTTAGAGTCTAAAAGGTTTCTCCATGGTGTATACATAATGTCTAAGAAGCACTACCACTTGATGCTTCCCGTCTATCCTACCACCTTGGAATAGATAATCCAAACCCACTAGTCTCTCTACCAATCTCTCTCTCTCTCTCTCTCTCTCTCTCTCTCTCTCTCTCTCTCTCTCTCTCTCTCTCTCTCTCTCTCTCTCTCTCTCTCTCTCTCTCTCTCTCTCTCTCTCTCTCAGAATATCTGAAACATTAGCTATCTTGGAAATTCTTTTTTGCACATGTTCTATCAAAAAACTAATCCTATCACATGTTTATCATTTTTCTATACCTATAAGGGTTTCTAGCTAACATTGCTACAATGATGCCTATGTGGGTAAAATCAGTTATCCTACCTTTACATTTCAATAGAGCCCTTTACTATTTAGTCAATAATTTCTACCATATTCTGTCCTCCACCTAGCCATATTAATCAATAAAATAGATGTGCAACTCTATTCCACAAATGTGCCATATAATCCAACACTTGCACAATTAGTGAATTGCACAACAATCCTAGACCTATGTGATACATGTATTGAAAATTGTGCATTTAAAAAAAATGTTCATGATCCATAATCCAAACATTGCTCATATTCATACCCTGATCAATCTTTCAATAGGGGAAGGGGCAACATAGTCAACCACCGTATTTGAAACAATGTGTTGCCAACACATTATTACAAAGAGGGTAAAAATGCATACACTTAAAAATCATCAAGTCAAATAATTAAATATTTTACTATTTAGTTAATAAAATCTCTTCTTTTAACTTTAATAAATTATTAAATATATTAAGTTATTTCACTTTTTCCTTAATTAATCAAATATTATATATTTAATTGATACTTTTCCCTATATTAAGTTCTATAAATTACTCATTTTATTAAGTTAATTGACTTGTTAATAATTAACTAAATAGTTCTATATTTAATTAATATTACTCATCTATTAGTACTAATAAATTATTTAATTTATTAAACTAATTCACCTAAGTCAGTCACATTATCCTAAGGCTCTTAAATGATTTTATTAAGTAATTTATTTAAATTACTTGATTGTCTACTCACCGAAATGACTAAGTCTTTCAGTCCACTTAAGTAGTCCAAGTCATGTGCCACCTCATAGTTGCACCAATAATTAATTTTAATTAATTATTAAAAATCCTATTTATCCTCACCCATGTGTCCTATTTTAAGGGATTAAAAGAGGAGACGTGACCTTGATTAACTCAACCTCTAAGACACATGTCTTTAGGAGAATAAGTTCTTTTCCTCTTCCTCTACTAACTTGGAGTCAGTCAATCCACCTCATGTAGTCAAGAAGGGCTCATGATACACTTGTCCTTGGAGTTTTTCTAGAGTTGGAGTCCTCTACAAAGATCTTGATGAGATGACTACCAAGTGTCTTTCTTTTTCTTGATTTTCCTCTCATAACTCAACTAAATCCTTGATTTCCTCCATCTCTTCAATCAAGTAAATCTCATCTATCCATGTGCTCTTAATCATCTCTCCACTATCACATGTTGCCACCTAGGCTAGGTAATGGTAACCTTTGTGTCCTCATTTTTACATCTAGATTCATACTCAATTTTAGCATTTCAAATTAGCATTAGAAGCATTCTCAAGAAATTTATCATCCATTTTCATAATTCATTTGCATCATCATCCATCTTCATCATTTATTTATTTTAGGATCATTCTATTTGACCTTGTATTGAAGTTCATAAATCTCGAACATCTTGAAGCAATCATGTAGAAGGGAGTTGATCAAAATATGAGGGATTACAAATCAAGAAGACTCAAGACTAGTAGGAAAATGGAGGCACGTTGTATATGGTAAGGAAAGTTAAAGATTTCATTTTTATTTGAAATCCCTATTATGTGTGTGTTTATTAGCTTAGATTTGATATTCAGGCATTGACACATAAATTTGAATACAAATTCCTATACAACACTTATGTATGGAAAATTCTAAATGGAATTTTATTCTAGTTAATAATGTTAAGACGATGCACATATCATCATTAATATAGGCTCAAATAATCTTTGGATAGTCAAAGTTTGTTTTCCAAAAATAAAATCAATAGCTTACAATCCCACTAAACTACTACAGTTTAGATTCATGAATCTAAAAGAAATAACAAACATTTAGAAATAAAACACCCATCTGATAGAAAAATATTTTAATTTTTTTAATTTCCCCTCCCATTTGTTCTAAAATGTGTGCCTAGGCTACAAAAGTGACTAATCAACAATGTGATCTTGGGTGAAAACTATAACACATTATTGGCTATGAAAAGGAGAGCATGAGTGACTCAAAAAACAAATAGCCCAAGAAGACATAGGATTCTTTGTAAATTACAAAGAAGCTAACTTAGACCTTAGCTCACTCTTATAATGACTTTTTTAGCTAAGTAACTAGCCAATAACAAAATGAAATAGCCACAAGATTGAAAATAAAAAACATTTTCCTAGCATACAAGTTTTCACTTTCTATGAAACAATTAAATTGAAAATATCATATAGAACTAATAGATTAGAAACTTGGATAAGCTAGAGACTAGTTGATGAAGAAAATAAAAATGGTTGATGAACATGGAAAAACATAGCAACTCCAATGCTTCTTTGTAAACCAAATCCTTTCAAAAATTGTTATGGTAGTATGAAAAATAAATGTCGGTAGTCCCCCCTTCCCAAAATTTACCCAAATCACAATGTTACTAAATTCTTTAGAAGTTTCTTCTAGGAAACTAGGGCTTTTCCCCCCCACCCAAAGTAATTGTTGCGTGTGATATGAATGGAAGAAAAGTATTTGTTATATTAAAGATAACATTAATTACTTCTAGTTCTCCTTATATCTAATTGTCATAGTGGCAATAAGTATCCTTAAATTTTATTGTTTAAACATCCTTAGTTCAAAATTAGGATGAATCATGACATTCAATTACTTAGCTAGATGCATAGTCAAATTTCACCACTCCCACTATTTGTTTTGACTTTATCTTCATACCAGAGATAAATATATGTAATTAAGCTATCAGTTGTGCGAAAGTATTCATCTTTCTATTTTAATCATCATAAGAGGATAACCTTTTAAAAATTCTTTTAAATTACGCCATTTTTTCCATTAAATATTTTTATTAAAAAATTTCTTAGCATCTATATATATATTCTTTTCTTTTGAAAGGAATTTTTTATTTTCTCTCCAATCAAAGTAAATTAATAGCTAGTTTTTCCTTATTTAAATTTTTTGCATTAAATTTAAACACATGGTTGATTGAAAAGTAAGGTTAGAGACAAAAGTGCAAGTATAATGATGTAATAATGTCTAGGTGTGTGTGTGTAATCAAATGATTTGATAACAACCCCACCAAAGAGCTAATCTCCTCTACCTCAACCACACTCTCACCTTCAAACCTGCACATACTCACACACTTGAAACATATAAATGAGCTAGTATCCCAAAAATACCATGATCGAAGGAAAAAAATCACATGTTAAATAAGATATATCAATTAAACTAATGATCATTATAAATGATAACATTAAATATCATCATAATCAAAATCATGAGATCATCAAAAGTGATAAGTATTAAACATAACATTAGAATCATAGGACGGAACATGTAAAATATCTAGCATCATAGTCATCAAATCATATGACTAGCAAGTAGGCTACCATGTAAACATAGGTAAATCGACTACCATATCTACTACTAAGTTTAAAATAGACAACTCAAGATGACCAAACCTCATAGTTGTTAGTTGATGTCTACCAACCAAGTTGACTTGGTCAAATGTATTGATGACTTCCTATACAATAAGAGTTGCAAAAGGTGGGTCATGACAATATTGACTAGTTGGTATATAATTGCCCTGATAAGGATTGAATAGATCTTACTGTTAACCATTTAAATGACATAGTGAATATGATAGCTTATGAGTTTCCTTATGTTGAGCTGCTCACTACTAACAACAACTTTAGTGATGAAAAAAGTATTGGTGCAAGAAGCTTTGAATCTATTAATAGATGCATTTTGTCTAGCACAAATGAAGGTATGGCTATGAAAATAATATCCCCATACACAAAGGTGTTGATATGAGATTGTTTTGAAGTGAAGAACCTATAATAGAACAATCAGTATTTGGTCAATGATGTCAAACCTACTACTTGCTAGTGAGACTATTAGAAATAATATTCCACCAAGATAACTAAGATGGGGGAGGCGATGGTGAATCAATTATCCAACTAAATAAAGTTATCAACATTAATTAATCTTAACCATGTAATCAAAGTAAACAACAACCACAACAAGATGCCATACACAATTACGTACTAGATTTGTTAACTAGGGAAAACCTTGATTAGAGGGAAAACCTTGATGTAAATGATGCTCACAATGATATATTGATATATATATATTCCTTGTTAGAGGATGGACCCTATTAGGAGTCTATAAACACATTCCTACATAAGAGTCCCTATTAGGAGACTTTGAATCATTGTTAGAAAATTCCAACCCTATTATATTTGTAGAAGGTAGAAGGACCCATTGTCCTAATAAATTCTTGGGCAAGACCACTTATTTTCACTATACAATTGATCTCTCAACTATTCATTTGAGAATAATTGTTTGTACTATGCTTTATCCTCTTTCCTCTATGCTTTATCATCTTTCCTCTATCCACTCTAATTATCTTTGCATATCAACCTAATGACTCAGTATTCATATATTTTCTCATCTTTTCTCTCTTCTTATTTCTTTTATAAAAAAGGAAAATGTCCTTCCTTTATACTGAGTCCATAAAAAAATTCCCTCGAGTTAGCTATTACACCTTCTCAATTAATTATTATAGGACCTCATTAAGAACACATTTGACTTAGCAATAACATCAATTTGTTGCCTTGTAACTTGAATAATTCTATGTCCATGTAATATTATGATGAAAGAGATTAGCCACATCATCTCCATCGTGTATTCTACATGTCTTTAACCTTGCTTCTCAAAATAACAATTTTGCTAAGAGATATAACAAGTTTACTAGAACATGCTTCTGTAAACTCTATCTCTAAAAAATCTTCACCAAAACTTGCATTACTTCTTCCTCGATTAATATTTTTTGTACCCAAGGTTAGCTGCATATACTAGACACTTAGTAGTATCTCTCATTAACTTTACTAGTGAAAATACTCAATGATCTATTGACACTAACTTAATCTTTACCATTGTTCTTTTGTCAGATACCATAGAAATTTTTTATATTGGCATCCATGACAAACACAGTCATGAATGTAACATATCATCATGATAATGATCTAATCATGTTTCTACTCTAATCCCACATAGGAATATCATTAGCATTCATGCTTCCAACAATATCCCACTTTGGCATTGATGGCAACATAGATAAAAAACACCAACCATTAAAGATTTTTATCCTTTATTTTAAAATCCTCTTCATCAATTATCTCCTCTTCTATGTTTCCTTAACCTTATTACTAATATCAATTGTTCACATGATTCTACCCTATTCATACAACTCAACGTTCTCTGTAACTTCTCCCATGTATCAAAATGTTTTTCATGTTGTAATCTCTCCCCCATTGACATCAATGACAAAGGTTTCAAAAACCATCTATCATTGCATCCTATCAATCTCTACAACAACTGTGTCTGACCTACTCAAGTATCCAAAGACACTATTCAGAAAACATCTATCAAGAGTCCTAGATGACTTTGTCCATCACATATACTCCCCCATACAACAAGCATCAACATTCAGTCTAGACAAAAAATAGTGCTTTGTACCACTAGATTGATGCACTCTTGTATCATCTCCTCTAATTTAGGTAGGGAATAACCCCTAGCATACCTTGAAAATACTCAAAATTCTCTTTCGAAAGAGGCTTAGGAGACTATCTACAATCTGCTCTTTGGTGCTTACATACTCTAATTTAATTTCCTTTTCTACAAATTTATCTCTCAACATGTGATATTTGATAGAAATGTTCTTAGTCTTAGAATGCAACACTAGATTCTTAGAAATATTCACTTTTCTTATGTCATCACAATGTATGACAACAAGTTCACTAAATTCTATCCTTATATCCTTTAGCATCTGCTTCATCCAAACAACTTAATTAGAATTATTTGTTATTGTAGCATATTCTTCCTCTATTGTACTCTGTGAGATACAATCCTTCTTCTTTCTTAACCAAGAAACAAATCTTCCTCCAAGAAAGAATGCTCCACCACTAGTGCTCTTTTTGTCATCCATACTGCCTTCTCAAGAAGCATCAGTATAAGAAGATAAAGTGAAATCATTAGATCTGTCATACCATAATCTGAATTGTAATGTTTCCTTTAGATATCTAAATATCCTCTTAACTATTGCATAATGTGCTTCTCTAGGGTTAGCTTAAAATCTTTCAAGAATTCCAATTGCATTTGCTATATCTAGCTTTGTGTGAGTCGAATATTATAATCATCCAATCATAAATATGTACGTCTTTTGTTGAAGAGTAGGTGTCTCATCTTTTGTAGATAACTTGTATCTAGTTATCATAGGCATTCCAACATGTTTACATGTTTCTAAACCAAACCTTTTCAATAGATATTTCAAATAATTAGTCTAAGAAATAAAGATTCCTTCTTTATCCTACACAATCTCCAATTCTAGGAAGTATTTCATTTTGCCTGTCATGCTCATTTCAAATTCCTTATTCATTTCTTCTAAAAACTTGTCAATTTTACTATCATCTCCTACAAATATGATATCATCAAAAAATATTACCAAATTCAACAACCCATCACCTATTTCTTTCATGTATAGATTACTATCTCTCATACCTTTTCTAAATCCAAGTTTTGTCAAATGCTTGTTCAACCTTACATGCTAGGTTATGGGTGCTTATTTCAAGCCATACAATGCTTTCTTCAATCTGCATACCATGTCCTTGTCACTTATTAAAGGAAAAGCTTTAGGTTGTTCTATGTATACCTCTTCTTCAAGTTCTCCATTCATAAATGTTGACTTGACATCCATTTGATACACTTTGAATTTCTTATGTACTGCATAATCTAAGAGTAACCTTATTGCTTCAATTCTTACCATAGTAGCATAGGTTTCTTCATAGTCTACTCTTGGCTATGAGTAACCCTTGCATTCTTGATTTTTTCCTTAAAACTTCACCTTGTTCATTCATCTTGTTCCTGAATACCCATCTTTTTCCTATCACATTCTAGTCTACTGGTCTAGGGACCAATTCCTATGTCTCATTCTTCACTACCTGATCCAATTATTCTTTCATAGCTTGCTTCCAATAGTCATCTCTACATGTCTCATCTGCATTCTTTAGTTCTACTTGAGATATCAAACATATTTCTTCATTGATTCTACTTGTTGTCATCACACCTTTATCTTTGTTGTCAGTGATCTACTCTAATGGATGATTCTTTGTCATAATCTTTTCTAGAAATATGAGTTGTTATCTTAACAGTTAGCTATATTTTAGGTTCTAAACTCCATTCCTACCTTATCTCACCTTCATTATGTAAATCATTGTTAGTCTCAAATAATATTTCATCATTCTTTTATATAGTAACAACAACATTCTCATCATTAGAATTGTAGTCAACTATTCTTTCTTGGATCCTGAATTTCTCATCAACTCTTACACTTGCACTTTTAAAAATAGTCTTAGTTTTCATATTATAACATATATAATCTAAGCTTTTCAATGAATAACTAATAAACATAGCTTAATCACTTATAGCATAAAATTTACCAATATTATCTTATCTTTTGATATAAAATTTGTTGTCAAAAATTCAAAAATACTTAATTATAGGTGAGTGACAAAACCATAGTTCATAAGGGGTCTTGTTTATGTATTTCCTAATCTACACTCTTTTCATAGTGCAAAATTTTGTATTCATATTTTCTCTCCAAAATATATTGGATACATCATTCTCAACTAACATAGCTCTTGTTGCTTCTATTATCGACCCGTTTCTTCTCTCTACAATGCCATTTTGTTTAGGGTTTCTAGGAGATAAAAGTTGTCTTTTGATTCCATTGGTTTCACAAAAGAGGTTAAACCCATTTGAAGTAAGCTCTCCTCCTCTATCTAATCTTAAATATTTAATATTCATATTTGATTCATTCTCAACTCTATTCTTGAATATCTTTAACATGTCAAATGCCTTAGATTTCTCTTTAAGAAATAAAACCCACATTATTCTAGAAAAATCAAAACAATAATCATAAAGTACCTTTCACCATAGAATCCTTTAGTCTTTATAGGACCACTAAGATCTGTGTGTACAATCTCCAACTTTGGTGTAGTAGTAAACTGCTTGCTAGGAAAAGAAATTATGTTATGCTTTGCCAATATACACTCCTTTCAAATTGTGTTAGTAGGCTTTACAATATTAGGAAAATTTCTAACTACAAACTTATTACTACTTTTCACAATGTTGCTAAAGTTTCTATGAAAAAATTTCTTATTTCATAACCAATTGTCATCTACCTTTGCAACCAAATATGCCATTTTAATGGGATTCAAATGAAATACATTACCTCTAGATTTGGTTCCTATTACAATTACCTTTCCATCTTTGTCTTTTATCATACATGTCTTCTTTGTGAACTATAATTGATAACCTTTATCTACTAGTTGTCCAATAGTCAAATGATTGTGTTTCAAACCATCAAAAAAGTATACATCCTCATTGTTAGTCTTACCATAAAGAGTTATAGATCCAATACCTCTAACATGGCAAGCTGCATTATTTCTAACTCTGACAATGCCTCCATCAGAACTTTTGAAATCAAAAAAAAATCTCATATCACTAGTCATATGATGTGAACAACCGTTGTTAGTTATCCAATTAGATTTCTTTTCAACTTGTGACATCACCACCATTTTCTCTAGACTTTCTTCTTTAATAGTAATAAATTCTATTTCATTAGCACTAGCACTTATTGCTTTTTCATCAAATTCATCTTCTTCATTGACATATAAATAATCTCCATCTCTTCTAGGTTTGAAATTTCTTCTATACTTTTTCTCTCTCTTAGGAAACTTATATGCTTAATGACCAAACTAGTTACAAATCCAACATTTAAAGATTTTCTTACCATATTTTTCTCTTCTCATAAGAAGGCATACTCCTTCTATCTTTTTGTCCTCATTAGGTCTACTACTGCTATCAAAATTTCTTCTAGCACTTGTGCTCCTTTAAAAATTAGGTCAAATGTTTAGAGCACTGAAAGCTATCTCTATTCTAGACAATTCTCCAAACTATCTAAGCTCATTCTCAACTACTTCAAATCTCCCAAGTAATGTTTTCTTTGTGAAATCTTTGGCACAAGGGATCAAAAAATGTATCATTTAAGTTTCCTTCTTAAATCATGGTGTTAAAAGTCTTCAATATCTTCTAGATCACTTCATCATCTTCCTTGGTTCCTCCTTGAGATCTGATATCTATAACACTTTTTGATATTCTCCCTACATATGTTCTTATAGATTCATCTTCTATCATTTTAGTATCTTGAAATGCACAAATCCAATTTTGAAGCCTCATTTTCTTAGAATTTACATCACCTTCAAATTTATTTTCCAAATCTTTCTAAATCTTATGATAAGTATCAAGTGTTTTTACCAAGTTGTACTCTACTTCAGGAAGTGTAGACAATAGTGCTTCTCTAGCTCTCATGTTGCACATGAAAAGTTCTCTCTCTTCCTCAATAAAAATTTCCAACTCATCTTTAGTAATAATTATCTTTTGTGATATTGTGAAGATTGAATACCCTAACCTAGACCCATACACAATAGATGTGTCTTCATCTTTTCCTTCCAACTGTCATAATTTGTTCTATCAAACTTTGGACTATCCTTTTTGAATATGGATCTCCCAAAGTTGTTAAACTTTATCTTCAAGGACTTACTACTTTGATGCCAATTATTAGAAATAATAGTCCACCAACATAATTGAAAGTGGGGGGAGGGGGGGGGGGGTGATTGAATTAGTTATCCAACTAAAAAATTCATTAACCTTAATTAATCTTAACCATGTAACCAAAGTAAAAAACAACCATAACAAGATGCACATACACAATTACACCAGATTTGTTAATTAGGAAAACCCTTCATCAGAGGGAAAACAAAAGTGGCAATGATGCCCGCAAAGATATATATATATATATGTATGTATGTATGTATGTATGTATGTATGTATGTATGTATGTATGTATGTATATGTATGTATTACTTGTTAGAGGATGGACCCTGTTAGGAGTCTATAAACACATTCAATACAGAAGAGTCCCTATTAGGAGACATTGAATCCTTGTTAGAAGATTCCAACCTTATTAGGAGTTGTAGAGGGTAGAAGGACCCACTATACAAACAACTTCTAGGGAAAGAAGAAAAGGTTTTCATGTTCAAGAACCTAGGGAAGACAAGGAGTCTAGGGTATTGCTTCATATATTTGCCAAACAAAAGTGATTGCTATTAGCTTACAAAGAAAGAATGCTGAAGAGTATGAATTATTGAAGGGTGAAAAAGCTATTAGAGATCAAGTGTGTGAAAACAAAGCATAATGGATGCCTAAAAAAAAGATTTGTAATCTGCAAGTGAGTTGTATTTTGTTATTAGATCAAGCCTTATTGTTACTTTCTAATCATTGTATCAATCTAGGGTAAATCCTTTAGATTAAGGTTGACCTAGTAGTCATTTGTAATTCCTTTAACTAGGTGAAATTCTAACAGAATCATCTAAAGTTCTCTAACAAAGCTCACTCCTAATAGGGTGATTGAAATCCAGGTCACATTTAATAGTGTGTATTATAACCTTACCTTTAATAGGGTTGGCCTTTCATAGTACATCACTTTAGAAGAGTGAGAATTATTAGCATATTACTAGTGGCCTTTCCCAAATTGGGTTTTCATGTAAAATTCTTTTGTGAAATTGTGTGAATGTTCTTATGGTGTTTCATGTTTACATTTCTGCCAAGTTTTTTTCACCTAGGATAGTAACCTACAAAGTTTAAGTTTTGCATAATCTAATGGATGCATGCATGACAAGGTTTTAAGGATATGGGTCTACTAAGTGTTGAAAAGTTTTATTTTTACATTTGGATCTTGAATAATTGATTCACCCCCCCTCCCCCCTCTTATTTATTCTAAAGAATTCCAACAATTGATATTAGAGCCATAGTTCTTGAGAGGAATAGTTTGAAGGTACTAGAAGAAAAAGATCAAGATTTCCAAAGGAGAGGTACCCAAGCCTAACAAGGAGAACTTCCCTACATGGAAAAGTTAGATGAAGCTACATATAGGTAGACTTGGAGATCATGCACAATCTACTATCACCACTAAGCATGTTGAACCTATTGGAGTCCTAACTACCAAGGATTTGAAATAAAGGAAAGAACACAATCAGAATATGTCAAGGATTGCATCTTCCCTAAGATACATTGAGTTTGATGGCATTAAGGAATGTGATACTAGTAAGAAGATGTGGGGTGCTATGGAAAAGATCTATTGAGGAGACAAAAATATGCTAAGAGCCAAATCTTAAAGTCTTAGATGTAAGTTTGATGATATGAGAGTACAAGAAGGTGAGAATATAATTCAATATTGTGCTAGGGTAAAAAAAGTAGCTAATGCTATTAGAGGAGATCCTAATAAGATTGAAGATGAGACTATGATCAACAAAGTACTAAGAACCTACTACCTATCTATGCTATTAGAGTCTCTATCATACACGAACTAAGGTGCACACCTAGTAATGATCTGACCCTTAAAGGATTGATAGGTAGACTCACTGCCTTTGAACTCTCTAATTTTGATAATTTCAAATGTGAGAATGTTGACTCTTCTTTCAAAGCTAAATTTTCATTAAAAGAACCTAAAGATAAGAAGAAGAAGGTCAAATATGTTTCTAGTGATAGTGATACAGATGAGGATGATGTAGAATAAATTGAAGCATTACTGGCAAGGAGATTTCATAGAGGCAAATAATTCAAAGGCAAGTTACCTATCATGTGATTTTATTATAATGAGGTTGGTCATATTACTAATAGATATCAATAAAAGAATAACAATAGAAGTGGAGACAAATACAAAAGTAAAAGAGAGAGGACAAAAAATATTATAAAGAAAAACACAAGAAGTCTTACTACATTACTAAAAAGGAAAACAAATATTGATCTAATGACCACGATGATGAAGTCATGTATGTTGCAATGAAGGATGATTCTAATGAGGATGAGGCAACTTCACTAGTATCTTATGTGAACAGGAGTGACAGATGGATCATTGATAGTGGGTGTTCATATCACATGACTAGAGATAAAATTAAGTTCATTACCCTTGATTATTATAATGGAAATAATGTAAGGTTTGGTAATGATGCACCCTATCTGATAGAAGGAAAAGGATCAATCAAATTCATAGAAAAGATCACGTGTGAGAATGCTTATTATGTAGAAGGAATTAACTATAACTTGTTGAGTGTGTCACAACTGAATAGTTCATGTTGCAAAGTTAAGTTTGAGAACAAGATACAAAAGATCTATGACACTAATTGGGAGATGTGATCAGACTATAGTTAATCTATTTTATCTTGATATGAATGATACTAATTTCCTTGTTGTAGAATTTGATGATGTGTGGTTATGGACCAAGAGGTTATGTCATGTTAACTTTGATAACTTAGTGAGTACCAATACCATGAAAAGAGTCAAAGCTTTTCCTAAACTATAGAAACCTAACAATATGATTTGCAAATGATATCAATTAGGAAATATGAAAAAATATTGTATTAAAAGTAAGACTCACACCTCTAAAGTAGTTATGGAATTATTTCATACTAATTTTTGTGGACCAATTGATGTGCAAAGCTACAAAGGTGACAAGTACATTATCCTATATGTTGATGATTATTCTAGGATGATGACAGTTATGTTTCTAAAATAGAAATATGATGCTTTCCAAATATTTAAGTGGTACTTAGCTAGATTTGAAAAGGACATAGGAAAAATCTTTAAATGTCCAAGATCTAATTGAGATAGAGAATTTACATCAAGTGAGTTTTAGATGTTCTATAATGATAGAGGAATCAAGAGACAAACTTATGTGCCTAGAATCCCTATACAAAATGGGATTGCTAAAAGGAGGAATAGATATATAATAAACTATGCTAAGACACTCATGATGGAGAAGAATGTTGCTTTTAAATATTGGAGAGAAGCTATAAATACAGTTGTCTATACCTTGAACTATGTACAAGTCAAGAAAGGTACTCATTCAACACCTTTTGAATTGTGGTATGGATACCCACACAATGTAAAATATTTTAAGGTATTTGAAGCAAGTGATACATTCTTAAGGATTTTAGAAATGGTAAATTAGATGCTAATAGTGAAGAAGGTATAATTCTTGGATATTCCACAAGAAGAAAATCTTATAAGTGTTTAAATACTAACATTGTCAAAGTTGTGGAAAGTGCAAATGTGAAGTTTGATGAATATACATATGTACATGAAATTGAATGTGAAGAGTACAAATCATTTGTATTCTTTTATGGAGGAACACATGTCAATTAAGATCCTATAAACCAAGTTGGAAATCAGTAACAAGTTTCAATGACTATCGAGTCACATACAATGTACGTCAAGTTGCATTCAGGAATCAAGTTGCCTTGAGGATCTAAGTTATAGATATAAGTTGAGGGACATTCTAATTTTGAGATAAGTGTAAATGAAATGAATGCTGATCTACCTGATAGAGAAGTACATAGTGATTCAAAAGTTGATAGACCCTTTGAAGAAAGAAGAGAAGAACCAAGATCGTCAAAGTATGTCAAATGACATCACCCTACTGAAAAAATTATTAGAGATAAGGATGCTAGACAAATAACAACAAATAGGTTGAGAAGTGACACATTTTTGTTGATCATGCATGAGCCTAAGATA
Source organism: Cupressus sempervirens (assembly GCA_028749045.1). NCBI lineage: Eukaryota > Viridiplantae > Streptophyta > Pinopsida > Cupressales > Cupressaceae > Cupressus > Cupressus sempervirens. The sequence continues at coordinate 931,331,014 of CM053787.1, forward strand.
AAAAATTTTGCCTCAGAGAATGAGGACTAGAGTAAAGCCATGAGAGAAGAGATTTATTAAATTGAGAAGAACAAAACATGGACTCTAGTTCCTAGACCAGAGGACAAGAATGTGATTGGAACCAAATGGGTGTACATAAACAAAATAGATGAAAATGGTGAAGTTGCAAGGAACAAGGAAAGATTAGTTTGCAAGGGGTACATGCACAAGAAGAAGGAATAGAGCATCAAGAAACATTTTCCCCTATTTAAATATTGGGAGGAGTAAGAACTCTTCTTTCTTACTCTACATACAAAGGTTTTAAAGTATATCAAATGGATGTGAAGTCAACATTTTTGAATGGTATATTAGAATAAGAGGTTTACATAGAACAACCTAAAGGATTTGTTGATGCTAACAAAAAGAAAATGGTATGTAGACTACACAAAGCTTTATATGGTTTAAAGCAAGCCCCAAGAGCATGGTATGAAATGCTTTACAATTATCTTTTGAAGATTCATGATAATAATAATTTGTAATTGAAGATAGAAGTCAAGCTACATTATGCAAGGCATTTGCAAATGAAATGAAGAAAGAATTTGATATGTCTATGTTTGGAGAGATCAATCTCTTTTTTGGTTTGCAAGTATATCAGATGAAATATGCTATATAATCACTCAGTCTAAGTACGTGAAAAAAATACTGATTTCTTTTTGTATTGGAAGGTTTAAAACCAGTGACAATTAATATGATGATAGGACACAAACTATCAAAGAATGATGGTTTTTTTAATGTGAATCAAACGTTGTACAGGTCTATGATTGTTAAATTGCAATATTAGTACATAGTAGATGTAAAATTTCAATAGTTGTTGAGATTTTTGTAAGATTATTTGCAAATCCGAAGGAGAATCATTTGATGGTTGTTAAGAGAATCATGAGATATATAAAAGAAACAAAAGACTATGACATACTAGAAGAAAAATGAAAAATTTGAGTTGAGAGTCTATAGAAATGTTGATTGGGCTAGAAGCACTGATGAGAGAAAGAGCACAAGTGATAGATCATTTTTCTTAGGGAAAAGGCTAGTCAACTAGACCAACAGGAAACACAATTGTATATCTAAATCTATGGCTAAGGTTAAATATGTGGCTGCTTTAGTAAATTGTACAAATCTGGTATGGATCAACTAGCTACTCAAAGGTATGAAGGAGGAAATAACTGAACTTGTGGTACTTTATTGTGATAATACAAGTGTTGTAAACATATCAAAGAACCCTATGATGCACACAAAGACTAAGTACATTGCAATCAAGTACCTTTACTTGAGAGAGTTGGTTCAAGACAAAGAAGTGAGGATGGAATATGTGAATACAAAAGAACAGATAACTGATATATTCACAAAATCTTTACCTAGCGATGCTCATAAGTATCTAAGAGGTAAATTAGGCATGATATAGCTATCCATAGCTACTTAAGTAGTACAAGTAGTGCTCTGCATCAACTGAGTTGAATGTTGTATCTTATAACTTGATGCAGTGGATCTTACTTTAGGAGCTGCCTAAAGTAATGAAGGAGCTAATTAGAATACTTATAGTCACATGAAAGGTGATAAAGGGAGAACCTAAATTTATTATATTTTCACATAGAGATGATAAGTCTTTGAAATTATTGTCAAAGAGGGAGATATAAATAGAGAATACTTGAATATAAAAATGAGGGAGACAAGTAGATATAGATACTTGAATATCAAAAAGAGGGAGAGATATTCTAAAGAGAGAGATATAAAAAAGAGGGAGCAATAAACAAAAAAAGTCAAAGAGAGAAGATACATTGAAGGAACTTGACAAATCTCACATTACCCTATCTAGAGGAAGGACATACACTATATTGATAGAGGGAGAAATTTTAAAGATATTATTTTCTTTTTGGTATTGTTGTTAGTATTGGTTTTCCTTCAATGCCAAAGAGGGAGATTGTTGATATGAGATTATTTTGAAGAAAAGAACCTATAATGGAAGAATCATTATTTTTTCAATGATGTTAAACCTACAACTTATTGGTGAGACAATTTATTTTTGGTCTAAAAGCTATCATTTATTTGATTGATGAAGAGGATTTGAAAAGAGGACATAACAATAGCACCCAGAGAAAGGTTGAGTTATTTGTAATGTAAAAGAAATACTAAGACCAAGTAAGCCATTAATAATATAGTGTATTATTTATCTAATTAATGTTTAAAATGAAAGATTACTCAAGTTAAGACTAAAAGAAGATCAAGTAAGAAAAGTTTCTACCAAGCCTTGCCAAGCAATCAGTGCAAGTCAAGTAGAAATCAATACAAGCCGAGTGAAAAACAAGAGGTATCGAGCAAAGCTAAAAAATAGTGTAAGCTAAGTGATTGTTAGTATATGCTAATTAAAGTTTAGTTGGTGCCAAGCCGCAGTAAACTTTAGTATTTTTTGAGGGAACAAATGTTGGTTGAGTGATAGAACAATATAGTTTCCAAGTAATAGGAAACAGTGTTAAATCAAAGATTTGACAAATTTGAGATGAGTATTTTGATTTCTTGAATTATGTGAAGTGTGTGGAAGGTAATTATGATGAGCTTGTGGACAGAGTTCAATGCAAACTATTTTGAGGCAAATTCAAGGAAGATTGGAGAAGAATTTTCTATAGGAACCAAATGAAAAAATGGATAGATTCATTGTATCCTACCTGATCCTATTTAACCCTAAAATAGATGGTTTCAATTAAGTGGAAAAAGATCTAAATTGTCTATTTATAGAGATAGCTATTCAAAAGGAAAGGTTATCATGTGTGAGAATATAAGGAAGACAAGGAGTCTAGTGTATTGCTTCATTCAGTGGCCAAACAGAAGTGACTACAATTGGCTTACAAAGTAGGAAGACTAAAGAGTATGAGTTCTTTAATGGTGATCAAGCTATTGAGCTGAACTGATTAAAAGCCAAGAAGAATGGAGGACTGAAACACAGATCTATAATTTGCAAGTGATTTGTAATTTTTTATTACATAAAGCCTTACTATTACTTTCTAATCATTGTATTAGTCTAGGGTAAATCCTTTGGATTGAGATTGACCTAACAGTCATTTGTAAATCCTTTAATTGCATGAAATTCCAATGGAATGATCTAAATTTCTCTAACAAGGCTCACTCCTAAGAGTGATTGAAATCCTTTAACAAAGTCACATTTAATAGCATGTATTGTAACCTTTAATAGGGTTGGCCTTTCATAGGGCATCACTTCAAGAGAGTGAGAGGGTAAAAGCACAAACCTGTGTCACCTTTTATAAAGAAACATGATATCAGAATGTGACAGTTCAACATTAATGACAAAAAAAATGGTATTTGTGTTTAAAATATGAAGATGATGTAAACTGATGAAATGTGTAGAATTGTATGAATTTTATGCCTATAATTTTTATAATTTTTTTGACTAAGAAGTTATTCATTTTATTTTATTTTGAAGTCCCTTTTTTAACTGTAAAAAATATAGAATGTAGTTCCCGTCAAACAAGTATGTGCAAATCATCTTTTTTTGTTCTAATTTGAAAATATTTTATAGATGACATGTATAGCTAGTGAACAAAAAAAGAAATAATTATTTTTGATGTATATTTTCTTTGTTATAAGTACTCAAGTTCGACCTTGTCAAGATCCAACAGTTTTTTCCTCCTATCAAAACTTCTCTATCAAATCTATACCTTCTTGTAAACAAATTACATATTCGTGAAGAGGATTCTCTCATCTAGTGATAAATATAAATTTTTTATTTTTTGGATATGATTTACTATTTTTTTTTCATTTTTTGAGAGAGCATCTTCTGAAATGTTGAAATATCGACTTATAATATTTTGATATTATAACATATTATAACTAATCAAAACACTCAAAAATTTATATAATGATGATATTGAATCTGAGATCTATAAAAGGGTATTTTTAGTTTTTGAAAAAAATTGAGTTTTGATAGAGAAATGAGTTTTGACCAAAATAAGTTTTTGTATCACAAACGGTGACACAGATATGTGCTTTTACCCAAGAATTAGTAGCCTATTATTGGTGGTTTTTTCCAAATTGGGTTTCCACATAAAATCCTTGTGTCAAATTATATGAATTTTCTTATGGTGTTTCATGTTTACATTTCTCCAAATTTTTTTTGACCTAGGACAATAACCTACAAAGTTTAAGTTTTGCACAATCTAATGGATGCAGTCATGGCAAGGTTTTATGGATATTGGTCTACTAAGCATTTAAAAGTTTTAATTATACATGTACATCTAGACTTTAATTATAGCAAATTGAATCCTAGACAAGTATATTCATGAAAAGTCATAAATTTAGATAGATTGGTATCAACTATACAACATAGGTTCTGACATAGCTTTTGGTCTAGTTTATCTGATCCTATTATGATTAATGAGAAGAAGGAGATTTTTGTTGATATACTACTCAAAATTTGGAAGGGTACCCCTATTGAGAAGCATTCCTCTTTTATGGAAGAACCTTTAGTTGGTAGACTTTTCAAAAAATTATTAATTAGTTAAGAGGAACTTTTTGATTAGGTAATCTCAAGATTAAATGATATTGAAAATGACTCCCTGATGCCTAGAATATTGATGACATTCTCACAAGAACTTTTACTTTGACAAAGGAAATCAATCATCTTAGACAAGATCATTAGGAAAAAAAGAAAAGAATTCTAGAGGTTAAATTCAATGGCATGCAAACTACAATGGAAAAAGTTTTAAATGTAAGAAAATCAGCTCTATAGGATACCATTGAGGGGTTACAGAAAAATTAATGAATATTATGATGCTATTCTTCATCTTTCAAAATATCATTCCCTTACTTCTAGCTCCATAGATGTTTTATATGATACTAACAACTTCTAGGTTAGGAAGCTAAAAAAATTTATGGGATTAAAATGTGGAAGAACAAAAGGATTTTGCATGTCCACATACTATCTAGAGATGTTTTATATGATACTAGAAAAATTTGTAGGTTAGAAAGATAAATAAAGGTGTGGGTTAAAAATGTGGAAGATCAAAAGGATTTTGCATGTCCAAGTACAACAATATGTTTTAGGAGTTAGAAAAAGGTTTCTACTCCTTTTGATAGTCTTGTTAAGAAGGTTAGATATTTTAATGTTGATATAATTAGGAAAAAATTGTCTTTAGCTAAATGCTTATAGGTTGTTCTAGGGTTAGTAGTCCCCTATTTTAGGCTTTTCATTGGCATTCCAACTCTTTTAGTTAGTGTAAGTTATATCTTTGTAGAAGACAAATGTTTTTTTATTGTAGACTTTAAATTTTTGGTCCTCATAAAATTGATTTTCCTCTAATAAATTATATTTGTATGAACTTTAAAGCAAATATGTAACACAAAAATCCAACTTTTGTTTAATACATCTCCTCATATGTATAATTTATATAAAATAATACTACATGGATAAATGAATCCTAGTTAAACTCAAATATAAATAATGTTGGTTTAACTTAATATTTGAACTGATTTCAATAGTTGTGAATACAAATTAATATAATTTTATTCTCATTAAAAAATCAAGAGTATTTATTTTTCCTTACAATTATAATCTTTCACTATAAATATTGAACCTTATTAGTAACATATATTTAAGCTGATAGGCTTCTTCTCCTACAAAGACTTTGGTGGGATTGTTTAGACAATCCAATAGTCTTATGTAGGAGAAATTTTTTAGAATATTTCATAGGAGCTGGAAATGATTAACCAGTTAGCATTAAGAAACAAATTCATCATTAATGTTAGGGGTGGCATCACCACATTATAGAAGCAAAGAAAACCATGGTAGAAGATAGGGTTAATGGTAATTTTGTTCCCTTTTCTATTTGCTTTACACATACGAGACCACAAATTAATGAAATTTGTGAAGGAAATTGCAATGGCTATGGCATGGTTAATCCTAAAACACACCACAATGTCATCTTTCAACATCATTACCTATGAATTAGCATCATATCAGTCATTAAATACTTAAACCCTAAAATCTTAGGGCATAAAGCAACCATTTTTATTATGTAGCCATAATTTTTAGTAAATTAACATTTAATAATTTACCTAAGTTAATTGATGAAATGATGTTATATTTGGTATTACTTTGTGGAATGATTAATGGAAGATCAAATATGTGAAATGCTACATTTTAGTAAATTTCATATTTGTCCAAAAGAAGTGAAGTTTTGGCTTGTTATTATATTTCATCTTTTGGGAAATATTATCTGGTAATTCAAAAGTCATTGGAGAAACTTGAAATTGTGTTGGTCTTTGGGGAAATTTCTCTCTTCAAATATGTGATTAATTTTTTTCATTTAAGAAAAAGTCAAAGTCATTATTCTTAAATCCAACATTCAAGACAGTTAAAAAAAATTGATCTAATTGAAAAAACTATAGTTTAAGTTGATGTTAGAGTGGGGTTGTTGTTGCACCAAAAGACCGATTTATCAATGCCTGATACAACCACTCAACTTATAGTACACAAGAGGCAATTAAGCTCTTGTCATGAATCCCAAGGGGAGCACTAAATTTTTTTCCAACAATCTCCCCCTTACCACTACTCGAGGGGTCTGACGATTTGAACCTGTGACCAAGAATTGATACCATATGTTAGAGTGGGATTTCCATTTACCAAAAGACCGATCTATTAATGCACGATACAACCACTCAACTTATAGTACACATGAGGTGGTTAAGCCCTTGTCATGAATCCCGAAGGGAGCATAGAACAAATTTTTGATAGTTGATATACATGTCAAATATTTTTTGTTAAATATCTTGAGGTGCTTAAGAATTTTTTTATTTGTGCTTTATTCTCGATTTGTAGTTCTTCCAATGCTTTGTAAAGGAATATTTTTGCATAATTTTTTTTTGAATTCTTGTTTAGTTTGATGGATAGTCATTAATTCTTTAGTAATATTTTTTAACTATTGTAAATTAATTTTGTAAATTATTTATTAGTAATCATTTTAATTTTTATGTACCAGTGCTATATGCAGATTGACTTGGCATCTTTGGGATTGTAGTTTTTTTCATTAAATTAATGATCTTTTCAATAGCTTGGGAAGGTAGGTTTAATTTTGTATGAGGAGGAGTGTTAGGTTTTTATTCTTACTATGGTTGTTAATGTATAGTTAATTTTATTAGAAGTTCATGAATTTTGTTAGGTTTTTAGTGGAGTATATGAAATATTAGAATATGTTATTTTAAAACTACTAGAAAATTGTCATTAGAATTTTTTAACTTCCATTAGTTAAACAAATATTTGGTCATATGCGGTCCTCTTAGAAATTTTACTTGTAACAAATATTAATAAATTATCCAAAATAAAATGCACTTAAAAAAAGTTACTTATCAATTATATTTAATATCCATTGCCTATTTGTATTTTCTTTGACATAGATTTTCATGTTCAATATTGAGAAATGCATATTTATTCCCTTTACCCTAATGATTTGTTACTAGACAAATTAAAGTGATTTAAAATATTTCTTAAGAAATTGCTAAATAGAAGAAAATTATTCTAAACTTGTTCACCATCTCAATTTCTAATCATTTTATAGTTTTGGCAACATTAGTAACAAAATATTTGGTGTTTGAGGACAAAGTAAACATGGGAGATGATAGATATCAGTTTTTTAATAGTAAGTTTTATGTCAGAATCATATCAAATATACAATTTGATATGGCTTGGTTAGTTGAGAGCTATGGATGGAGGTATTTATTTTTTATCAATAGGATGTAATTATTATATTAATAATATTATTTGAAGTATAATTTGAGTGTGTATTTTTAAAAATTGTTTAGAATATTATTTTATTTTATTTGCTAGATTATTAGACATCTTATATTAAAGAAACTTTGATTTTTGATTGACTTAATAAAAATTAGTCATCTTGATCAATTTTTCTAAATTGTTCAATCTGAGAAAATAGAACCTGTAATACCCCTAAATTAGCACATTAGTATTTTGAACCAATTTTGGTTTATCAATCTTATTTAGGTCCTATTGTACTAGCCATTTTTTATTCTAAACATCTCTATTTGACCTAAGCGTCAAATTGACAAAATCATTAACATGCATTTATCACTTACTTTATTTAATTCCTATGTATTAATTGAATTAGCTAAATTAATCTCTTAATTGAATTGATTTAATTATAAGTCCTAAGTAATTAAATTAAATTAAATCTACCCCTTTACTTAATACCTATAAAGACATATATATATATATATATATATATATATATATATATATATATATATATATATATATATATATATCATAAGTATTGAAACTAATTATTTATTTAATTAGAATATTCTACTATGATGACATGTTTGAATGGATCAATATCCTTTCCTATTTTATCTTACATGAAAAAGGAATTCAATAATATTGATTAAATCAAATATGCTCATCATAATTGTTGAAGCTAATTATTTAATTAATTAGGAAAATAATTATGAGCACATATTTGAATGGGTCAATGTTATCTCCTATTTCATCTCATTCAACCCCATCAAAAAATGGAGTACTGAATCTCACCTTCAATTAGGGTCATACATGCAATTCGATCTTGACCCTTGACTGGGTCCAAGGTCTATAAAAGAAACCTTCAATGACTCATTTTTAATGATGCACATGAAGAGTATTGAATTGATGCTATATTTCTTACTCGAGTTCCTTCCATTCGAATATCATTTTCTTTATATGCTCATTATTTAAACTAAAATGATCCTTTAGTTTCAATTACTTTTCATTGTTCTTAGATTGATTTCAAATTCATTTAGATTAATCTAATATCTTTGCATTTGAAAACACTAAAAATATAGATTAGATTGCATTTTCATTCTTCCAAATCCTTCATGCTAGTTTGGTGTGGTTACTGATCTCTCAATTATGAGAATAGTAAGACCTCGTCTAGTTAGAAGGCAACAGATCACCTTGCGCAGACATATTGAATGGACAATCTGATGTACATTTCAGGATGTTTTTGACATATAGTGACCAGGTTGAAGTGTGTGTGGATTTAGAGGCCCATAATTAGGGCTCACATTTTTTTCACCCACTGCGAGGTAGGAAAATCAATTTTTTGGCTTCATTTTATTCATTTTTCAACATTGTGATATTTTGTCTGTACAATTGAGAAAATTCTCATGTGGCAAGATCTTTTCTTTCAAAAATAATCTAAATCTTTGTATCGTTCTCCATACTTTCTCACTAGAGAAAGCATATGCTCACATGAAGAAAATAGTTTCTTGCATGGCAAACAATGAATTTTTACACAGAACCCTGCAAAGTCTCACATGAGACTTGACATCAAAAATGAAAAAGATGCATTTCTTTAGTCTATTTTTCATCATTTGTTTGATCTAACTATTGTTTCTAAAGCATATTTTATTTCTAATTTTTGAAGCAACATAATAGTGGTTTGTAGATCAATTGTCAAAGAATCCTTGACATAAACATACAAACAATACTAGTTAATGGTTTCATTGTAGGAAATTTTGACAAAGATACTCTTATCAAAGAAAAAATTCAAACCTACTCAAACAATTTGTTTATTTTAGTTCTTTCTTATAGACATAGTCTAATAGAGCATGTGAACTTCATAGGGCTCTAGACAAAGGAATAAGTGAGTATTATGTTTACTATTTGGAAGTGATGCCCTAGAGTAAATCAGAAACCTATGTGCCTTTGGAAGATGGTACCCAAGGGAGGCAAGAAAGGTAGTGGTTCTCCCAAGAAAATATTTTTATGAATATATGATGCTCTTTTCCTTTTAGGAAAATCAAAATCTTTGAAAAAAACAAGTTGGGTTGATAAGCTAGCTCAGTTATGAACATTTTCTGTGTGTTTGGGTAAGGCGAAGACGTAGAGGAGTATCCTCTTTTCCCTTTGAGAAAATAAAAAACTTGGACCCTTGAATCTATGCTACAATTTGAGTCAACCTTTAGAAGGTTTTCTAGAGTGATCAAACCTCTGGGAATGACCCAAGTGAGTACACACCTAATGCTAGTGATTTCAACTCACTCTAATAAACAAACTTGGTAGAGAGAATGAATCCAAAGACATGTTAATTTCTTCTTCTTGGTTCTAATATCATATATCAAGAAGGGGCTCTATCTATTGCATTGGGCAGTGCTGCCCCAATTCTTGCTAGTCAAGTGTGTGCACTTTCAAGTGTTGGTGTAGGTTGGTAGCCTTAACTTCATTTAAAAAGTCACTGGGGATGAATATGAATGGAAGCCTATTAAAAACTTTGTAGGCAATTACTACTCAGTTCACCTCCAAAAGGGGCCATAATATTTTTGCAAGGAGGGGGAAGAATCTCTCCTATAGATCCTCACCATAGGCATGTACCTAGATACTAGAATGTGGTATACACCCTTGACCCTTGCCACAAGGGTGCTCATTGAGCATATATGTTATTGAGTCTTTGGAATACACTAAAAACATGGGCACCCTCTAGTGGGGTGACATGGTTGTGTGAGTTGAACACATGTACATAAATTATGAGACAAAGATTTTTTTGTGTCTACCATTTCTGGTTATAGGGATAAAAGAATGTCTTTTTCAAGTCTACAAATTATCCAAATTGTCTAAACAACAAAAGGTCAAGACAACCCCATCCCTCCAAGTTTCTTTGTCCTCGGTCAGATTGTTTATGACCACTATTTGTATCCCTTTTTGGAAAAGAACTATCAACTTACAAACCAATGTGATGTCCAAAATTTGAAAACAATTTCCATCTGATATAAACTTACAAATACTATCAATTTTCTATTTACAAACTACCAAAAATCATTAAAATTTCTTCAAGTATAGTCCAAACCTATCATTTTTTCCTTTCTTCACTTGCAATTCTACAAAAAAGTTTGCAAGTAAAGACCTATAAGATTGTCAGTGAGCATTTCCTCACGTGGTCCTCTATACTTCCTCACATGTGAGGCTAAGAATCCTCATACAAGCATTTACCTAAACACTATGAACTAGTTTAAAACTTGTCAAAAACTTGTTGTAAATGTCAATCTATCACTTCCTCGCATGGACCTACACAAAATTTTGTGTGAGAAAGCACCTAGAAAATTTTTGTTATGTTTACTCGCATGGGTTTCAGTACTTCCTCATGCAAATTTGTCCAAATCCTCACATGACAATTGGTCGTTAAACTATCCAATTTGGTCTATCAAAGGTGTTTCGTCACCTAGTTACCAATAGTTTACTCACCTAAGAGTCATTTTCTCATGTGAGTCTTTAGGGAATTTTCCAAAAGTAGTGAGCTATTTTGAGCTCCCTCATCAAAACTTGATCAAAAATTGGTCTTTTTCTAAAAGCATTAACCCATTTCTTTGTCTGCAATAGTCTAAAACTTAGACATCTTCCTTAGTTGGTCATTCATGATTGCACATGAACTAGTCTCTTTACTTTGTTATCCTATTTTTCTCTCTTGTGTTTTTTATATCTTGCATCATGATATTCAAAATTCTTAGTTGTTCTAGCCATTTCTCTAACCATTCATACCTAGATATACAACACACTTACTTTGAAACAATGTTCTAGTGTGATCCCTTTTCAGAATTCATTGAAATAATTGTTATACAAGAAGAATAAATTCAAAACTCCAAGTTACAAAATAGCTCTAGGCCATGTAATAGGAATTGGCCCAAATGTTGTGAGACAAGGATAAACCAACTAAAAGTACAAGTTTGACACTATTTTTCTATTTCCTTTTAGTGAGGACTTGTACATGCCTCCTTTTCCTTGAGGAGTTGAATTACCCAAATACGAAAAATACTTAGGAACATCTGATCCCCAAGATTACTTGAGGGAGTTCAATGCTTTGCCTATGGAATTCATGCACAACCAAACATACCTTATGAGTTTGTTCCCATAGTGTCTAAGTGGTCAAGCCATGGAATAGTTTTCAAGATTAACTCCTAGAATTATAACATTTGATGAGATTTATAATATGTTTATTCAAAAATACTCACACAATATACAACATCTATTCAACATACATGACCTATGTAACCTTAAACAAAAAATTGGATAAATTTTCCTAATGTTTCTCCAAAGATGGTGATAATTGTATACCAAATGTTCATGAAAAATCCCTAAAACAGAAAAACTCGTTATCTTCATGAATAATCTTTTACTTAATTTTGGGTATAGAATACAACTTCAAGGTCCATACACCTTTGAAGATTTGATTACACAAGCTATTTGAATAGAGTAATTCATGTTCAAAAAGGGTGAAATAACCCTTCAAAAGGATATCAAACAAGGATCTACCTCTAGCAATGATAAATACAATTATATTAACAATAACTGTGAAGTACTACATGATGGAGTGGTGGATAATATCACTCCTAAACCTTCTAATGCATCTTTTAATCTTATAGATAACATCAATACATTTAAAACTACTGACAAATCTAATTTGGATAACAAAACATTCAAAAAAAAAAAACAAATAACTCCTCTTGGGTTACTCAACCAAAATGTGAGTACACACCTCTAGGTGAACCTTTAGATGTGGTCTATAAAAAATTGCACTCCAAAATGAGATTATTACTCCACTTGATAATTCTTGTCCTTATGATACACAAACATGGCCTACACAGTGCAATGAGAATGCATATTGTGAGTACCATCAGAAGAAGGGTCACGAAACAAACAATTTTATTAAGCTATGTCATAAGGTTCATGACCTAATTGATGATGGTGAAATAGTTATGGGTGGACATAAAAATAATTTAGATCATAAATATTTTAAGGAACTACTCCCACCTTACAAGAAGGAAGAAATTTCTAAACCTAAAAGTAATAAGGTCAACTAGACATATACCAATGATGATAATGTGATCAACATGGTTGAACCTTTAGACTTTGAATCTTGTGATGTTATCACAATTAAAAGAAAATATGACGACACAAAACCTAGGACTCCCTTTATCTTAAGAGGTGCTCCATTTCTTACATCTAATTATGAACTATCATGCAATCTTGTGCCAATGTAGTTACATGCTCTTGTGCTAAGATAGTACTCAAAGGTCATGTGCCTTCTTCTCCCAAGGTAGATCAACATTAAGATAAACCTATAGCTGGTCCATCTAGCAAAAATGTAAAAATCACAACATCCTCCATAGTTGCAATTTATACTATCCTTGACCAATTGCAATGAACAAACACTCAAATAACAATCTTAGAACTACTTAAAATCTCACCTGCTGATAGGAAGATTCTTGACAAAGCCGTCAATGATGTAAGTGTACCTCAAGATCTTGATCTTGATAGGTTTCAATCTATGGTAGGTCACTTGACCTCACCTCATTATATATCCTTTTTTGAAGAGGACAATAATTCATTAAGTCATCCTCAAAATCAACTGTTGCATATTGAGGTCATGATACATCAAAAACATATTCGTTGTGTGCTTATAGATAATGGAGCTAGTCTAAATATCTATTTTTCTACTTCTCTTAAACAATTGGGTTATGATGAAGATTCTATTATTCCTCCTCACAAAATAACCATCAAAGCATATGATGAATTTTAATGCAAAGCCCTAGGTATTTTTGTGTTGCATTTTTTAGTCGGTCGTGTTGAAAGAAATGTTACTTGTCAAGTTTTGGACATTCCATTAACATACAATATCTTGTTAGGGAGACCATAGATACATAAAATGAAAATAGTGCCTTCAACATACCATCAATATATCAAGTTTCCATTCCAAGGATCCAAAGTTACTATACCTACTAATACTAGTTATATACAACTATAACATGCTAAAATCTATTGAAAGTTTTGTTCGTACTAATAGACAGTCTATAGATAATCATGTGAATAAGCTAAAATAAATGGAGAAGATTCTCAAGTTAACAAAAACTGGAATAGGTGAATATCGCATTGAACCAATTCTATCATTGAAATCTCTTTCTGAATCTCCCTATCAAAATGGGAGACCATCTGAAGTGAAGAGACCTTTTGTTCTATCACCTCAGACTGAATTCAATAGTGTCTTTGTCAAAGACACTATACCTCTAGAAGAGGAAAATGAAAATAGATCCATCATTGCATGGTTATATAAATAGGAAATTCCAACTAATCTTACAAACCACGCTCATGAGATAACTCCAAAAAATTATGGCTTAGGTCTTAAAATAATGAAATGCCTTGGTTATAAATGCAATGGTCCAGTTGGATGTAACAATAATGGCTTGATTGATCTAATTAAAGCAATATTTAGAAAGCCTCAAGATATAATAGGATTAGGATTCAAGAAAATTCCCTTTCATCTTGGGATAAATAAATTTCTATCAGAATTTGATAGTTCTTTTGAATATGAGTCACAAACTATATCAAATAATCAAGCAAAAAGCTCTAATGATGAGCATACCCTTCTTTATCCCTTTCCACTAGACCTAGCTAAGTTCTTTATAGAACTAGATGACTTTGTACCATGTTTTAGCACTGTTGAAGATGATAGTGATTTCTCTAACAATACTACTAATACTCCCCAAATTCAATAAGATCAGGGAGAGTCCATTCATACTATAGTTGTTGAATGTCTTTATAAAAATCATGATGAAAATGAAAGTGGAGAATGGGTTCCCATAACTTTTGAGGAATTCTATAATATGAATCCATGTAGCATAGACTTCCGAGAGTATGAATTTGATTCTCTCTCAAAAGAAAATTTAGGCAAGGATTTAGATCAAGTTCATAAATATGGAAATTGGATTGAAATGGTGGGGTAATTCAAGGTTTGGTCAAATGAGAAGACATGAAGGAGAAGGAAGAACATAGCATAGAGACTCTACTTTAGTAAGTGGTCAAAGAGAGATGAATACACTAGTACATTGAGCATAGGAGACTCAAGGAGAAAAATATTGAAGAGAAGGACAAGCTATCAAAGTTAAAGCGATTGAAAGCTAAGCAAGTCGAGAAGAGTTAAATAGAGATCTAAAATATGCAAGATAAATTGTAAGTTGGATCAGGTCAAAACCCTTTATTGTTACTCTCTAGTAATTGTATTAGCTAGGGTAAAATCCTATGGACTTACGTTGGTTTAATAGCCATTTGTAAATCCTTTAACAGGGTGACATTCCAAGTGAATGTTCTAAAGTCCTCCAACTAGGCCCACTTCTAATAGGGTGGATAAATCCTTTAACCAAGTCACATTTAACAATGTGTTGTAGCCTTTAATAGGGTAGGCCTTTCACAGGGCATCACTTCAAAAGAGTGAGAATTGATTAGCATGTTACTAGTGGTTTTTTCAAATTTGGGTTTCCACATAAATCACTGTGTTATGTGTTGATCTTTCATGTGTTATGCTTGCATGTTTATTTATAGTAACTTGCTAAGTAGGAAAGTTTAAAGCTTGGATGAATGAATTGATTGATGGGCACACTTTACTTGATGGAAAAGTTTTATTGGAACATTTGGACCTTGAATAACTGATTTACCCCCCCTCTACATCATTCTAAAGCATTTCTAACAATTGGTATCAAAGCCATCTATTGATTTAGTTTAAAGGTACTAGAAGCAACAAGATCAAGATGTCCAAGAGAGAAGTTCCCAAGCTTAACAGAGATAACTTTGCTGCATGGAAAATTCTAATGAAGTTGCACCTTGGATCAATAGTTTATTATACAAAAACCTCAATTGGAGTGGAACATGTAGATCCAGTTGGACCCCTTTTTGCAGGTGATTTGAAGAAAAAGAAGGAGCACAATCAAGCAATGTTGGAAATTGCCTTTGTACTCAACTATGTTGAATTTGATGACATCAAAGGATGTGATTCTATATTGAAGATGTGGAAAGCCCTATTAGATATCTATGGAGGAGATTAGAATGTTCAAAGAGAAAAAAGAGAAAGCCTCAATGGAAATTTTGATGACATGAAAATGGAGGAAGGTGAGAATGCTGCTCAATATGCCTTTAGAATGAAAGAAGTGATAAGTGTAATAAGAAGTTTGGGTGATCAATTGGAAGATGACCCTATCAATAGAAAATACTTAAGAACTTTACTCCCCATCTATGCGATTAGAGTTTCAACCATCAAAGAGTTAAGATGTGTCCTAGGAAACTGGCTAACTTTTTAAGGAATAGTAGGAAGACTTACTGCACTTGAATTGTCTAATTTTGATAACTATAGACCAAAGAATCTTGAATCTAATTTCAAAGACAAGCTAACATTGAAAGACACTAAGGAGGTGAAATCAAAGAAGAAGAGTAGAAAAGGTAATCATGCATCTAGTGGTAGTAGCACTGATGAGGAAGATGTGGAACGATTGGAAACATTAGTAGCCAGAAGATTTCATAGAGGCAAAGGTAAATTCAAAGGTAAGCTACCTATTATATCTTTTAATTGTAATGAAGTAGGTCATATAGAAGAAGAAATACAAAGAAGGAAACAAGTACAAAAACAAAAAAGAAGATGATGACAAAGATTACAAGGAAAAAGGAAAAAGATGTTACATTTTTGAAGTAGATTCTGATGAGAATGATGATGAGGTAGTCGATGTAGCCATGAAGGATGAGTTAGAGGAAGATGAGGCAACAACACTAGTAATCTATGTGAATAAGAATGACAAGTGGATCATATACAATGGATGCTCACGTCACATGATAGGAGACAAAAGTAAGTTTATTACCTTTACTCAGTATGATGGAAATAGTGTTAGATTTTGAAGTGATGCTCCATGTCAAATTAAAGGAAAAGGTTTTATTAAATTTACAGAGAAAATCTCATGTGATAATGCATACTATGTCAAAGGATCGAACTAAAATTTGCTGAGTGTGCCACAGTTAGGAAATGTAGGTTGCAAAGTAGAATTTGGAAACAAATTTGCCAAAATCTATGATACTGATGGAAATTTGATACGAAAAGGTGAACAAACTAGGAGTAATCTATTTTATCTAGATATGGGAGATGCAACTTGTCTTGTTGTCAGACTTGAAGATGTTTGGTTATGACATAAAATTTTGTGTCATGTTAACTTTGATAATCTGATTAACATTAGCAAAAAGAAGAAGGTCAGAGGTTTTCCTAAGCTAAAGAAACCTTAAAATACAATGTGCAAGCAATGTTAATTAGGAAAGATGACCAAGTCAAGTTTCAAAAGAAAAATATACACTTCCAAAGAAGTATTAGAGCTAATCCATATAGACTTATGTGGCCCAATAGAAGTTCAAAGCTACCAAGGAGATATATACATAATCCTATTTGTAGATGATTACTCTAGGATGATGACTAGCATGTTATTGAAGCAAAAATCTGATGCATTTCAAATGTCTAAGTGGTATTTGGCCAAAGTTGAGAAGGAAACAAAAAAGAGTCTGAAGTGTCTAAGATCACATTGAGGAGGAGAGTTTACATCAAAAGAATTTGAGACATTTTGCAATGATAAAGGAATCAAGAAACAAACATCAACATCAAGAACTTCACCTTAGAATGGCATTGCAGACTGTAGGAATATATCAATGATAGGCTATGCCAAAATATTGATGATGAGAAAAATGTTGCTCTGAAGTACTAGAGACAAGTTGTAAGTACTATTGTTTATACCTTGAATCGAGTAAAAGTCAAGAAAGGTATAAATGCAACACCTTTTGAATTATGGTATGGTCCCTCACCCAATGTAAAACATTTCAAAGTATTTGGTTGTAAATGCTATATTTTTAAAGATACTAGAAATGGAAAGTTTGATGCAAAGAGTGATGAAGGCATGTTTCTTGGATACTCCACAAGGAGTAAGGCATATAAGTTTTTGAATACTAAAACTAACAAGATTGTGGAGAGTGCAAATGTAAATTTTGATGAGCATGCAAAAGTCTAAGTTGATGAATCTAAGGAACTAGAAGAGTACAGATCTTTTGTATACTTCTATGGAGGAATGTCTATTGAAGATAATGTTGCCAACCAAGTTGGGAATCAACAACAAGTTACAATATTAGCCAAGTCACAGCCAGTGAATGCCAAGTTACATTTAGAAGCCAAGTTATAGGATGAAAATAATGCACATTCTAATTCTAAAAATAGTACACATGGAAGAAATGCTGAAGTACTAGAAAGTGATGTGCATAGTGACTCTAAAGCTAAAAGATCAAACATGGAAAGAAGGACATAACCAAGACTATCCAAGTATGTGTGAAGACATCACCCTATAAAAAAAATTATTGGTGACAAGGATGCTAGATCAATGACAAGGAAAAAATTAAAGAATGAATCATGTTTGTTGAGCAAGATTGAGCCCAAAATAGTAAAAGATGCACTACAAGATGACAATTGGCATAAAGCTATAGAAGAAGAGATAGACCAAATTGAGAAGAACAAAACTTAGACCCTAGTTCCTAGACCAGCTGATAAGAATGTAATTGGTACCAAATGGGTGTTTAGGAACAAAATTGATGAGAATGGTGAGGTCACAAGAAACAAATCCATACTAGTTTACAAAGGCTATGCATAAGAAGAAGGACTAGACTATGGGGAAACATTTTCCTTTGTTACAAGAATGGAAGGAGTAAGAAAATTACTTTCATATGCTCCCTACAAAGGTTTCAAAGTGTATTAGATGGATGTAAAGTCTACTTTTCTGAATGGTATACTAGAAGAGGAAGTTTGCATAGAACAACCAAAGGGATTTGTTGATGACAACAACAAGGATATCATTTAAAAATTTCATAAAGCACTATATGGTTTGAAGCAAGCACCTAGAGCATGGTATGAGAGACTATACAAATACCTTGTGAAGATAGGATTTGAGAGAATAGATGACAACAACAACCTGTACATCAAGGCAAAAGAATGTAAATAGATTCTGATATCTAAAATCTTTGTTGATGATATAATATTTGGAGTAAAATATTTTCTATACAAAGATTTTGTTGATCAAATGAAACATGAGTTTGAGATATCAATGTTTGGAGAAATTAAATTCTTTGTTGGATTGCAAGTACATCAACTGAAGCATGGTATATTTGTGGCTCAATCAAAATATATCAAGGAGATACTCAAGACATTTGGGTTAGAAGACTCAAAACCAGTTAGTACACCAATGGTAACAACAAATAAGCTATCCAAGAATGATGAATCTACTAAAGTAAATCAAACATTGTAAAGATCAATTATTAGAAAGTTGTAGTATGTTGTGCATAATAGACTAGACATTGCATTAGCAATTGGAATAGTGGTAGTATTTTCTACTAATCTAAGAGAAAATCAGCCAATGGCAATAAAGAGAATACTGAGGTATCTAAAAGGAACTAATGGCTTTGGTTTATACTATATGATGCATGATGCTCCTGCATCCGACTCCCATGGTAGGAAAAATTTTGTGAATATGGATTCACAAAATGAAGGAGCCACTGTTGACAGATTTTTTTCCTCTTCCTCCAACACATAGCTGGAACAAGTATCCGATGCTGAAATTTTTCCTTTGCAATGAACTCTATCCAAGTATAAATCTCATCCTCATCCAATCTTGTTGAATTAATCACACCTGTAATAAATCCAGCAACACCATACCAATCTTCCTTTGCATACCATACATCATGAACAAGATCCTCATGCAAACCATCATTAATATCTTTTAAACACATATCAAAGACAACATCCCATGATTCATAAGAATTTACCTGTTTGACATCTTCATCTTCACTTGCCTCTTTTATGTCGTCAACAATGCATGTAACTACTCCACTTGCTTGATCTCCAACTAAGGCACTATATTCTTCCTCCATTGCTGCAATCTTCAAATCATCTTGATCTATTTCAGGTTCATAAATCTTACCATCTTCATGCTCTTCCTCTTCTCTTTCATCTTCTTCAACTTTAGGTTTGCAAATAATCTATAAGAAGAGTGAAAAATTTGAGTTGAGAGCCTACACTGATGTAGATTGGGGAGAAAATATTGATGAATGTAAGAGCACCAATGGAGGAGCACTTTTCTTAGGCAAAAGATTGGTTACTTGATCAACAAAAAGAAAAGTTGTACCTCATAGTCCATAGAAAAAGTTGAGTATGTTGAAACTACTATCAACTACACTAATATGTATGGATCAAACACCTACTACAATGTATGAAGGAAGAGGTAACTAAACTTGTGATACTCTATTGTGATAACACAAGTGCCATCAACATATCAAAGAATCTTGTGATGCATACCAAAACAAAGTATATTGCAATTAAGTATCACTATGTAAGGAAATTGGTGGAAGACAAACAAGCAAGGATAGAATATGTCAGTTCAAAAGAATAGATTGCTGAAATCTTCACAAAAGCACTACATAAAGATGCTTTTGAGTATCTTAGAGGTAAGTTAGAGGTGATACCCCTAGCCAAGGCTATTTAAGAAACAACAAGATTTCCCTACATCAAATGAGTTGATTGTTGAAATATTACATTGATGCAGAGGATACTTACTTTAGGATTTTTCCTAAAGTAATCAAAGTACTAAAGTTCCAAATCAGTCACAAGTAAGGTGACAGAGAGAGAAATTGGAGCACCTACAAAAAGCTATACTTGCATGATAAGATGCTGAATTAATATGTCTTTGGCATTTTTTTCAAAGAGGGAGAGATATGCAAAAATTGATCAACTACATTTGAGGAGAAAGAGAAAAGAGAAAAAATTGATCAAATCTATAGGGTCCAATGGACGAAGGGAGAGATAATGCAAGAGAAGTGAAAAGGGATAGTACAAGAGTAGCACAAGAAAAAAGTGAATAGTAAAGGAGAAAGGAAACAACAACTAAGAGGGAGAAGTAGAAGTAAAGTAATTAGGATAGTAGATCATAGAGGGAGAAGTGAAAAGTGATGGTAACATAATTTATTTTTGGCATTTTGACTTACTATTCTAAACTAGTTAGCATTTTGATAACTTGGTTGAATAGTTTGGTCTGATGGTTGATTAGTTTGGTTTGCCATCAATGCCAAAGAGGGAGACTTTTAGAAATCTAATTCAAAATATCATTGTAAGAATAAAATTGATTGCAAAGAGGGAGATTATTGATGAATAATTTTTTCAATCATTGTTTTGTCAATGATATTAAACCTACTATTTGCTAGAATGACAATTTCTTATAAGATCCAAGTACTATCACTTAGTTGATTGATGAAGAGGATTCAATCGACATGATGTAACAAAAGTACCTAAAGGAAAGGTTGAGTTATGATTTTGTAATGAAGTGCAAGGATTAGTTAAGAAAATGGTAAAATGATGTATTGATAGTATACTTGAAGATATAGAGGTTGGACACACTTAGAAACTTTAGAAGTATAAATTGTAACAAGGTTGACTACAAAGCTTAACTAAGTTCATTAGTGAGTGTTGAGCAAGTTAGTTAGTGTCGAGAAAATAAAAAATTTAGTGTGTGTCAACTAACACAAAAGGATCAGAGTGTGTTCAGGTGTCGTGCATTAGAAATATTTAGTGGATGCCAAGTGAGTCCATAGTAGGTGCCAAGCATTAGTAAAATGTAGGTGATGCCAAGTAACACAGTATGTGCTGAGCACTAGAATTTGAATAGTGCCAAACTACTACATTACTGGAAAAATCAAAGATTCACCAGATCTGAGTCGATAAAGTTGTTACCTTGAATTTTTTGAACTAGATAGATGATAAGGATGATGAGCTAGTGGCACAGAATCTTATGTAAACCATTTTTTAGAGAATTCTGGAGGCTTCTTCATGATGTTTCTAGAAGGAACAAAATATGGGTTAGATTTGATGAATCCTACCTAATCCATTCGAACTAAAATTAAAGAAGGGAAGAATCGAGTGAAAAAGAGGATTCCAGACTTCTATTTAAGGAGTCATAGGCCAAGAAACTACAGTTTTTGGAGTACCAAAATTACAAAGTGGTTGAAGGGTGTCAAGAAGACATTAATGAGAATAAAGAATAGAGCACAGAGACTCTACTTCGATAAGTGGTCAGAGAGAGATGATTGTACTAGTATATTGAGCATAGGAGACTCTAGGAGACAAAGCTTGAAGAGGAGGAAAAGCTATTAGAGTGAAAGAGATTGAAAGCCAAATAAATTGAGAAGAGTTGAATAGAGATTTGAAATTAGCAAGATAAGTTGTAAGTTGTATTAGGTCAAAACCCCTTATTGTTACTCTCTAGCAATTTTTGTTAGAAATGAGAATGGAGTAACTGAGAGGGGGAGGGGGTGAATCAATTACCACAAAAACATTTCCCAGTCCCTTAGATGTCTAAAAGCTTTTTCTTAATTACAAATTAGTGAAACTTGATAATGTAGCAACAAATAATAATTATTAAGAATTGATAACCAAAAACAATTTAGCAATCATGAACACTAGAGACACCAGATTTAACGTGGAAACCTAATATGGGAAAAACCACCAATGTAACTAGTTACTATTTTTCACTCTTCTGAAGTGAGACTTGTTAGGAGCCAACCCTGTTAAAGGTTACAAAACACACTGTTAGCTGTGACCCTGTTAGAGGATTTAATCACCCTGTTAGGAGTGGCCTTGCTAGAGGTCTTTAGAACAATTCAACTGAACTGTCACCTTGTTAGAGGATTTATAGAATGGCTGTTAAACCAACTCTATTAAGAGATTTTGAGTTCATTGTTACAATGATTAGAAAGCAACAATGAAGTGATCTGATACAATATGCGACTTATCTTTGCTGATTACAGATCTCTATTATTCTTGACCGAATTCTTGCTGATCAAATACAACTTTTCAGCTCCTTCAATGCATGTGATCCTTCATCAAACTTTTCTCAACATTCGCCTTTTCATTTCACACTATAATGCACCTTCATAACTTTTCACACTCTTCTTTTTTTGATTTACAACTTGAGTGACCATATATACCTTTCAGATTATCTTAGTCGGCTCAAATCACTGACCAATAATCAAATAAATACAATAGTCGACTAGAAATAATTAAAATTACAAACTAACAAATCCCTTTACTGGCCGACCCTACTCAGTTAATACTATTCAGAAAATAATTCCTGTGTTAATCGCCTGAGCTCGGTTAATACAGTGAACTCTGTGACAACCCTTCAATTGCCGAGAGAACTCGGTAAGTACTAAGTTTCCATAGATGACCGAGTGAGCTCGGTGCAAACTATTTTTGCCAAATTCCTTTGTTGACCGAGTGATCTCGGTTAACACTATCTGCCTCATTATCTTCGATAGCCGAGTGAGCTCGGTTAACACTTGTCTGCCTTATTTTCTTTGATGACCAAGTAAGCTCGGTTAATACTGACTGCTTCATTTTCTTCGATGACCAAGTGAGCTCGGTTGACACTATCTGCCTCATTTTCTTCGATGACCGAGTGAGCTCGGTTGACACTATCTACCTCATTTTCTTTGATGACCAAGTGAGCTCGATTGATACTGACTGCTTCATTTTCTTCGATGATCGAGTGAGCTTGGTTGACACTATCTACCTCATTTTCTTCAATGACCGAGTGAGCTCGGTTGACACTATAGCTGAGCTCGATTAGCTAAGACTAATAACTAATATGAAATTTGTGTGACATTAAGGACAACATTATCCAACAATCTCCCTCTTTGGCATTGATGGCAACACAACATGTCATAATAGAATGAAATTTTGAAATAAGTCCAACAAGATAATAAACTTCTCCCTCTTTTAATAGTCTCCCTCTTTTAAGAAACTTCATAGTAGATTTTTCAAATTTCACAAATTTCAGAAGGATATGACAGCAGATCTCTCCCTCTTTGACAACACATGCCAAAGATAACAGAAGTAAAGGGAATTGTAATGTACCTTTAGTACTAATTCATATGCAATAATTTTTTATTAAACTGCATCAATAGATAGATCTTCAATCTTATTTGTGTTGATGCATCAGTAAAACTTATTTTAGTGAAGTTCAGATAGGGGAATGACCCCTAACTTACCTCTAAGATACAAAAATGCATCCTTAGATAAGGGCTTTGTGAATATATCAGTAATTTGTTCCTTTCTATGAACATATTCCAATCTGATCTCCTTGTCTTGCACCAATTCTCTGAAAAAATGATATTTGATTGCAATATGCTTGGTCTTGGAATGCATCACTGGATTCTTGGATACGTTGATTGCACTAGTATTGTCACAGAACATAACAACTAGTTCTTTGATTTCCATCTTCATTCATTGTAATAACTACTTAAACCAAACAATGTTGGAACAGTTTACTGCTGCAGCAACATACTCTGCCTCTGCTATAGATTGAGATGTACAATTTTTCTTTTTGCTTGTCCAAGAAACCAATCTCTTTCCAAGAAAGAATGCTCCTCCACTTGTGCTTTTTCTGTCATCAAGATTCCCTGCCCAATCAGCATCAGTAAAAACTTTCAAATCCAAATTACCTCCAAATTTGTACAATAGTCCATAATCTTTAGTTCCTTTCAAATATCTCATTATTCTCTTGATTTCTATTTGGTGAGTTTCTCTTGGTTTTGCTGAAAATCTTGCAACAATACCAACTGCAAGAACAATATCTGGCCTAGTATGAACTACATAGTGCAACTTTCCAATCATAGATCTATACAATGTTTGATCTACTTCTTTGGATTCATCATCTTTGGTAAGTTTCAATCCAGTACACATAGGAGTTCCAACAGGTTTATAGTCCTCCATACCAAACCTTTTCAATATCTCCTTGATGTATTTTGATTGAGTAATGAAGATGTCATTCTTATTTTTTTGAATTTGAAGACCAACAAAGAATTTTATTTCACCAAGCATAGACATTTCAAATTTCTTTTTCATTTGTTCTAAAAATTCTTTGCAAAGATCATCATTCCCTGTGAAAACAGTATCATCTACAAATATTTCTGCCAAGACAATCTTATTATCTGGTCCTTCCTTTATATACAAGCTACTATTATTATTAGTTCTTTGAAAACCAATCTGAATAAGATAGTTATGAAATCTTTCATACCATGCTCTAGGGGCTTGTTTCAGACCATACAGTGCCTTGTGTAATTTGCAGACCATGTTCCTTTTATCTAGATCAACAAAACCTTCAGGTTGTTCAATGTAAACCTCTTCATCTAGTATTCCATTGAGGAATGCTGACTTGACATCCATCTAATAAACTTTGAATTCTTTGTGAGCAGCATATGCAAGTAAGGTTCTGATTCCTTCCAATCTTGCAATAGGAGCAAAAGTTTCCCCATAATCTATGCCTTCTTCTTGAGAGTAACCTTTGCATACCAATCTAGCTTTGTTTTTGGATACCTTACCATCTTCAGTCAACTTGTTTCTAAATACCCACTTGGTTCCAATTATATTCTTATCTTTAGGCCTGGGTACAAGAGTCCATTTCTTGTTCTTCTCTATCTGTTCTATTTCCTTATTCATTGCCTCAATCCAACTATCATTTGCCAATGCATCTTTAATACTTCTAGTGTCAAAATCAGCAAGTAAACAAGTATTTCTCAACTTACTTCTTGTCAGAGTTCCTTCAGATTTGTCTCCAATGATCTGATCTGGTGTATGATGTCTTCTGACATGTTTAGCTAATACAGGTTCTTTACCTCTTGAATGAGTTTCATTGATATCTGCTTGTGCTTCAATTTCATGTTCTATCTGTTCTGGCTTGGTTGCTTCAAACTCGGTAGATACTTGCTCAGTAGTGTTTGAATGTTGTTGTGGCTCATTTTGAACTATTTGCAACTTGGTTACTGAAGACTCAGGAGTTGAGGATTCTTGAGTGAATGTTATACTTGGTATAGTATTTTTTTCAATGTAAACAAATCTCTTGTAGTCTTCAAGTATCTTTTTGCTTTCTTCTTCTGATTTGTTTGCAAACTCATCAACTTTCACATGTGCACTTTCTATGACTTTGTCAGTGTATAGATTTAAACATCTATATTCTTTTCTTTTGCAAGAATATCCCAAAAATATTCCTTCATCACCTTTTACATCAAATTTTCCTTTTCTAGATTCTTTCAAAATATAACATTTTCTTCCAAATACTTTCAGATAACTTACATTGGGTTTGTAGCCATAGCATAATTCATAATGAGTCTTGAATGAGTCCTTCTTCAAATGCACTCGATTTAAGGTATGAACTGCAATGCTGATGGCTTCCTTCTAGTATTTGATAGCAATATTTTTTTCTATCATCAAGGTTCTTGCACAATCCATAATGGATCTATTTCTTCTTTCAGCTAATCCATTTTGTTCTAGAGTTCTTGGTGCTGAAACCTGTCTTTTAATACCTCTTTCAATGTAGAAGTTATTGAATTCATGTGAAATGAATTCACCACCTCTGTCTAATCTTAAACATTTCAGCCTTTTTCCTATTTCTTTTTCTACTCTTGCCAAGTACCATTTGAATTTCTCAAATGCTTCTGATTTATTCCTTAGATACATGACAATCATCATTCTTGAATAGTCATCAACAAAAAGAATGGAATTTTTTTCTCTAGTATAGCTTTCTATTCCAATGGGTCCACATAACTCAATATGCACAATTTCTAATATATCTTCAGACTCATAGCTTTTACCTTTAAAACTAGTCTTTCGCATTTTACCAATCTGACAATTCTTGCATAGACCAACCTTAGGTTTCTTAATGTTAGGAATGCCTCTTACTTTCTTGAATTTGCTTATTTTTACCAAATTATCAAAATTGACATGACACAACCTTTTATGCCATAACCAACTCTCTTCAATTTGAGCAAAAAAAATGAGCATTTACCAAGTTCTAGATAGAATAAGTTACCTTTAGTTTGGGTGCCAGATCCTATCAGTTTTCCTTGCTCATTCAATAGTCTTGCCTTTCCATGCATGAATTCCACCTTGAATCTAGTATTTAGTAACTGTGCAACACTTAGCAAATTATGTTTGAGACCTTCAACCCAATAGGCATTATTACATATAAGTGCTTTGGATAGACAGATTCTTCCTTTTCCTTTTATGAAACGAGGTTCATTATTACCAAACCTTACACTGCCACCATCGTAGTCTTCAAACTAATCAAACTTAGTTTTATCACCAGTCATATGATGTGAGCAATCGCTGTCTATAATCCATGTATCATTCTTACTTACATGAGAGATAAGATCCATTTTATCTTCGTCATCACTATCAGAGTCATCTTTAACAGCAATATAAACAATTTCATCCTCACTATTATCAGAATCCTTAGAATTTTCAGCCATGAAACATGATTTCTTACCTTTGTTCTTGATTGTGTAGACACCTAAATTTGATTACACTGCTTTGGTAATCTAATTTAGCCATCTCTAAAGGCATCATTAATTAAATTCTTATTTAATTAATCCTTTGCCATCCCTAGTTGATTAATTTAATTAATCATCTATAGTCCTAATTGATAAATCAAATAATCTATTATTTATCAATTAAATCCTATTCTTTTATCTAATTCCAAAAATCCTCATTTATTAAATAAATCTATTTGATAAATGAAATCCTCAAATTCAAAAACCCCTAACCTATCTCTAATCCTCCATTTAGGCTAATCCACCCCATCCACCCATACTAACCAAGCTTAGCCACTAACTCACCCTACCTCATTAATGCCATCCACTTGCACATCTCTAACATTCCTAATCTAATCCTAAACCTAAGCCTAATCCACTCCCTAATGTTGTCACATTCCCTAAACAAGTTTAAGACTTTCCTAATCCAAACCAAAGTCTCCCATCAAAAATCCCAACCACCAAGTCATGAGTGCTCTTACATACCATAAAAGACTCTTACAAGCCCACTCATGACTCTAACATCCATCTTCCACACTCTTCCCTCTTCCACACTCATTCCTCTTACATCTCTCTTACATACTCAACCCCACTCATCATGCCTTTAACCAACCCTTTACCCTACCCTCTCACACTCATCCTCCTTGTGACAATTGTCACCTTCCCATTGGTGCTAAACAAGCACAATCCATGTGCTCTCCTTTGAGTGCATCCTAGCCCTCCTTAAGCCTTCATCCATCCTTGCATCTAAGCCCTCCATCCCTCTACCCCTTAGCCTATAAATTGAATCCCATCCCAAGCCATTTCATCAACAATCTTGGAGCTAAAGTTACCATGCTATTTTGAGAACCAAAGCCATACCCATACCCTTATAATGCCAAATTGAGAGCTCACAAAGCTACCAATTTGCTATTATCCATCTCCACTATTGAAGCAACTTTGAGCATTTGAGCATACATCCACATCAAAGGACACATCTACAAAATCAAGGAAGCATGGAGTGTTTCCTTTTTTGGGTTTGCATTCTTTAATTGTTTCTTTTGTCTAATCTCATATGTGAATATAGTTTTAGTTTGTGAATGTTTGCTTTAATGTTAATTTTCTTTGCACACTAAGATTCTTGTTCTACATTTTGGCACACCCGGTGGGACCCCACTATGGGTCATTTAATCATCCATTTTCATCTATATGTCACTTTTTTTCTAACCATCTAATGTTTGCTATTGTTTGAGTGTGTTATAGGGTGGTTTGCTTATTTTTGCAGGTTAAAGAATGCACTTAGGAAGAAGAAATACCATCTAAAAATCCAAAAATAGCAAAAAAATTTAAAAATTCTGAAATTTTTTTGCATTTTTCAACTTTTTTCGTGCAGTGTCGTCTCTGCAGTTTTGGTGTCTGCGCCTGCAAATTTTTGTCTTCATCGGCTACTTTGTCGTCTGCGCAACCAAATCGACGTCTCTGCATTTTGGCATCTCTGCCTAGTTTTCTATTTTCGGCGCTGCCACTAGACTGTCGTATGCGCATCCTCAACTGTCATCTCCGCAGATCCGCGTCTTCGCCAGCTACACTGTCGTCTCTGCAACCTGTTCTGTCATCTTTGCCGTCGCCAACCCAAATTGTCGTCTGCAAAAATTAGCGTCTGCGCAAATCGATGTCTTCGCTTGTCACATATTTTCTGCACCACAAAATCTGACCTGTCATCTTCGAATACTAGCATCTCCGCATTTTAGCGTCAACGTATTTTGGCATCTCCGCTTGATAGACTATCTTCTCTGCCTGCTTATGTTGCATTTCTAGCATTTTTACGCGTAGGAAAAATAAGAAAAAAAGTTTTAAAAAAAATTCCCATAGTTAAGCTCTCATTTTTGAAAATTTTGGGTAACTAATCAAATTGCTTTTTTGTCTTATTGCAGGTTGGAGCAACAAACTTAATCATGTTCCTTAGGTTTTCCTTGGAATGAACTTGAATGTTTAAGAATTTTTCTTTGAATGAATGTTGTTCAAAAACACACTCTTGAATGCCATGGGTTAAAATCAAATTTTCCTTGAATGCATGATTAAAACAACAAATCCAATCTTGAATGCCAAAAATCAACTAATCATTGCAATATCTCACACTTCAAATTTGGGCTTAAAAAACTCTAACACAATCTTGAATGCCTAACAATCAATGAACATTGCATGGTTTTGATGCATCTCAATGACGCTCGCTTTTCTTATGTTGACGAATTCTTGATTTTCATTATGTTGACGATGTTGTCAAGTTGGAATGAACATTGTATGCCACAATCACGAGTGTCTTCAATCATAGCTTACAAAATCTAAATCATCAAATGGAAAAGAACACTACTTTTTAGCCCAAGGTCATCTGAATCTTCTCTCCCCTTGTCGCCTTTGCAGGCAATCTTGGGTGCATAAGATTAGGATCCAAAACCTTGTTTCTTTTTAGGAGGCCTTCTTGGGGATTTCATCACCCCTTGGGATGACCTCAACTCCAGTGTTCCGACAGAGTATAAGAATTGGGAGGTGAATCGAAAGCCACCTCTCTTGGGATCAATATTTTGTCACTCGGGCTAAGCCTTAAAGAACTTTATACCCTTGAGAAGTGAAAGAGGAGAAGTGGGTTACCGCTCCTCTCGGTTGTGTGACATCTTTTTGATTTCATCTATGGATATGGACCTCATGTACCTTGCGTATATCAAGGACTCCCTAGCTAAACCAAATTTCATCCTTGTAGAAAGCTTCCTAGGATGTTGGTATGTTTGACGTGCTTGCTCCAAAATTTTGTCTGCTTATTTGTTCATAACCTTTGAATGAATGTTTGCCAACTTTGGTCAAGATTCCAGAAAAGTAGAAATCTCTCAGCTCAAGGCATACTTAGCGTAGTCACTACCTCATCAAAAAATCATCCAAGCTCCCTTAGTTCTTTGCTTTAGAACAATCCCAAATCCAAAGTCCATCCAAATCACCCCCACCAGCCAACTAGCAACCCAATCCAAAATCACACCCAAGCCTTTAGAGAGTTGTTGTCACTCTACCAAAATTTGCTATCCAATCAATCCTACCAATCAACCAATCTCACCAAAGTTATCCCTCTGACAGAGCATTATCTAGGGTAATCTAGCTTTGTCACTTGTATCCCTCATCACCTTGAGCTAAAGGTTGGGATCCACAAGTGGTCAATCTTGTGTTCTTCCTAAAGGATCATCAGTCTATCCTTAAGTTGACACAATCTCCACCAATCCTGCATGTAGGAAAGCAAAACTCTCACTTTTTTGACAACATGCCCTTGAAGTCTTCCATCCACAAGAAAACCAAAAATCTCCAGCCAATCCTCCTTAGGTCTATCATATAGCTTTGACTCTCCCTAGGAAATCTTTCATCAGCCAATCCAAAATCTGAGCTTAATCCAAATCTGACCATGAGCTTCTGTGTTCATCCATATGCAAGACCCCATCCCCATCAAACTCATCGTCAAAGCATGAAGAACCAATCATATCATGATATATTCGGTCGTATTCTCCTTGCTCCTGCTACCTCCTATTCCAATAATGATGAAGATCTTGTTAACTATGAAGGGTATCTTGAGAGTCTTAGGAACATTCCACCAACCATCCCCCAAAATCTAAGAGTTATTCCAAACTATCTAGTCATGCCATCTGATATCCCAGCTTCTCCTCCATCACCCAATCAACCAAGCTTCCAGTCTTCCACCCCCATCACACCAGCTATTCCTGTCAATTCACCTCCACCTTTGACACACAAGTCTCCAAGGAATCTCCCAGAGGAAATACAAGAAAAACAACCTCCAGCAGTTGATAAGCCATGTCATCCAATCCAACCATGTGAGGTAGTCAGTGATGAATCTTCCCCATCTATAATATCACCTCCATCTCCCATAGCTATCATCCCCATACCATCCATCAATTTGCTTAAAATCCTTCCACTTCCCACAAGCATCAAAATCCCACCACCTATCAAATCCCTTCAAATCCTATCCACATCCCCTCCAAGCATTTCCCAAATCTCTCATAATGACCCCTATGCATCCATCTTCTACTCACCCATCTCCACTACCGAATCTCCCATCTATCCATCCCTTCACCTCCTATCGCACCATCCACTCCAATCCAATCCTATCAAGATCCTGCCCAAAAGCATGTTGACATCCCCCAAAGCATAAATGAATCTATCATCATATCATGTCTTCCATCCATAGTGCAGTCACCATCCCCTCCATCTCCAAAACCTCAAGCCATACCTCCTCTAATAAAGGATATCTTTTCATCCCATCAGCTAAATCAAGATCCTATCCTACCATCTCCTCCACTCCATGCTTCCATCTTACCACCTATCCAAGTTATTCCACCATCTATAATATACCCTCTTGGTTCACTTACATTCATCCATGTTGGCCTCCTCTCAGCGAAAGAATTAAGAACATTATCTCCCCATTGTAGTACATCTGATAAAGCACTTCCACCATTTTATGCAAGCAAAAAGTATACTCAGCTAGTTCAAATGCTCGATTGATGGCATTACCAAGGTCAAAGTTTAGGACTACAAGAGCAAGGGATCATAAAGCCTATTATTGCACAAAAGAATCCAGGACTTCAAGGTCTTGGATATGTATCCAAAGGCTCACCATCTAAAGGTATTGGTACACCACACCCCCAAACCAAGCCTATCTCCAAACCCACCATGCCAGCCTCCCATCACTCCTTCAAGAAATCTTACGTCATCCCCCCTCCACCATCCTTGCAACCCAAAACAACCTACCATATCCCCCCTTCATCTGCTAAATCCATTTTGGGTCCCTATGTCCCAAAATCTACCATCCTCCATCCTCCTATCAGCCATCATTCAAATCATATTCCCTCCATTCCTATGCAAGATCAACAAAGGCACATATTAGGGCACATCATCCATCATCATCCCCCTACATGCTCTTCCATATCCTCTTCATCTCACAAAGCTTCTCCTAACCATCTTCCCAAATCTTACCACAGTAATGTGAATGCCAACTTCAAAATGCATAAAGCTAAAAATCCACATCCTAGGCAATCATATGTCTATTCTAAAAAGCATACTCCAAAAAGGAAAAATCCAATCAAAGAATGCAAAATAATGCAAAAGCCTATAAAACAAAAATCCAAAACCATGTGGATCCCAAAGAAAAAAGTTGAAACCCAATGCATAATTGCATCCACCATTGCTAATCCTCCATCCAGTGACTCATGTCCCCCATCTCCTAACTCCATCTTGGGTGTCTATATCCCCAAGCGCGTTTCCACAAATCCACCATCAAGCCCGCATCTACCATATATCCCCCATATGCTCTTTTCACACCTGTCCCAACATGTGCCAATGTTGATCCTGCAAGCATCTCCATCTCATGCTCCTTTCCAGCCTTTTCATCCCCCCATCTCCTACCATCAATCCCATCTAATCCAATCTATTGCATAAATCACACATATGGTGTACCAACAGCTAGCAACAAAATTGAACATTCCAATAGCTAGTGAAAAATCCTAAGAAAAAGCCAAAAATGGCTGAAGAAATCCAAAATCATTCTAGCTAAGTCCAAAGTCAAAAAGTCAAAAAAGAAAAAGAAAAAGAAAGCATCCACTGGTGAAAACTTGGCAATTCAAGCGCCTTAGACAAGTACCATGATGAAAACTTGGCAAACAAGAATCATGCATAATCTAGCCATCCCCAGCTTAGCCTATCATCCTCATGCTTTTGGTCATCTCTTGACATCCAACTCCATCTTCCAATCTATCCATCTATCCTCCACCCTCCAGCTTCCATCTCACACCATCCACTTATCTCCTACAGCTTCAACCAACCATCATAGCTATCATCCATCTCCCTAGCCCCTTCATCTTTTTCCATCCAAGCTTCAATCCTATCACATCCATTGTAAGACCTCCTTCCACATGTCATATTCTGACTAGGGGCACTATATTCCTTGTAGATCTTGTCTTGTCCATCCTCCCTTGTCATTGGTATCTAGCTCTAGGCTATCCTCATGCAAACCCAATGTCATCTCTTTATATCCATCATAATCCTAGCTATCTACCATCCTATCTAGCCATCTCATCCTGCTCCTCTAGCTATCCTTGGTCACACATCTATCATCATCATTGGGATGCATCCTCCCGAAATCCATATCTTTTGCTATCACCCCATCCTTAGCTTTCGCATCTTGCATAGCATTGAACCGTCCCGCTATCCTATCATTTTGAGTTTTTTGCCTGCTTGTAACTATCTTGGTTAGCTCCAGCTTGTAAATATCTTGGTTCATCAGCTTGTACATCTTCTTTAGCTTAGTACCATTGTATCTATCTGGCTTTCATGTCAGTTCCTCCTTGATCAACATCTTTCACACATCGCACATCTTGGTTAGCTATTCCGATGCACCCTTTAGCTAGATTTCCTATCACCAAAGTGTTATCCTTCTTAGTTCAGCTTGCCAGATGCATCACTCATCCCAATCCACCAGCTTAGGTGCTCTTTGATAGATCCTTGCAGGATATAGCTTTCCTCATGTCTGATCTTGGTCTGTTAGTACCTCATCCTACCCATCTCATTGGAAAACGGTTCTCTTTTGGATTTTCACTTTCTTTTGATTTGGAATCTTCCCTTTTGGGTCTTGAAGTACCTTTTCCAAGCAATCTCCTTGTTCCCTCCTCAAGGTTGCCATGATCTTCCATATCATGGTATGCTACGAATGGGGCAATCAAAGTGTAAGGTCTTGATCAGGTCTTTTGCTTGTTTTCTTTTTCTGCTTGAGGGTTACCTAGTCTCATTTCCACGTTGCTTCCTCTGGGATTCATGTGTGATACTGCAATCCTTGCGTGTTTTTTTCGAGTCAAGTTCGTTAGTCCTCTAGATGGTTGGTAAAAAGGCCTTGATGTTCTTGGTAACCTTGGAAATTAACCAATAGTCCTATAGCAAATCTACTGCTCAACTACATGGTGGTACTTCTCTTTGAAGTATCCCCCTGCTCAAAAAGCTTCAATGGAATCCCTTCATCTCCATTATCCCCCATCCATATCCTACATCTGTCGCTCCTACCCCAGCTTATTCATCAGTATCTCTTTGAATCACTCCTCACGCTTAGCTTTAGGGATCCACAATCCTAGTCTTAGGGATCCACCAATCAAATCAATCCACCAAGCCTCATCTTTCGAGATCCACAATCCTAGTCCTAGGGATCTCCGAAACCCATCTTCCGCCAATCTGACTCTTTGAAATCTTGTTGCATCAACTTTTATCATCCCATCATCCCTCCCCTCCTCCACAGATTCCTTTTATAGCACTTCGCTCCTCCATCTCCCCCCCCAATCCTGGAAAGTCTTAAGCTTGCCTTACTGTTGTGCCCTTGATTTCCCTTCATCATTCTCTCGTAGTGAGAGTTTGAGCTAATTCAACCCCTTCTCTTTTCCAATCTGTGTCTTAGCTCATCTCAAATTCTTATACTTTTCAAGAATTTTTCGAGCCTCATTTCTCTCCCCGCCACCTTCTTGAGGGGGCATCATCTAAGTCTAGTCTCTCCTCTTCTTATCCGAGACTGGGGCAACCTTGTTGCTAAAATATCTTCTTCGTGTCATCTTAATTCAAACTTCTTTGAAATAGTGTTGTCTCAGCACTATGTCAAAGAGGGGAAAAATGTAGACACCTAAATTTGATTACACTGCTTTGGTAATCTAATTTAGCCATCTCTAAAGGCATCATTAATTAAATTCTTATTTAATTAATCCTTTGCCATCTCTAGTTGATTAATTTAATTAATCATCTATAGTCCTAATTGATAAATCAAATAATCTATTATTTATCAATTAAATCCTATTCTTCTATCTAATTCCAAAAATCCCAATTTATTAAATAAATCTATTTGATAAATGAAATCCTCAAATTCAAAAACCCCTAACCTATCTCTAATCCTCCATTTAGGCTAATCCACCCCATCCACCCATACTAACCAAGCTTAGCCACTAACTCACCCAACCTCATTAATGCCATCCACTTGCACATCTCTAACATTCCTAATCTAATCCTAAACCCAAGCCTAATCCACTCCCTAATGTTATCACATTCCCTAAACAAGTTTAAGACTTTCCTAATCCAAACCAAAGTCTCCCCTCAAAAATCCCAACCACCAAGTCATGAGTGCTCTTACAAACCATAAAAGACTCTTACAAGCCCACTTATGACTCTTACATCCATCTTCCACGCTCTTCCCTCTTCCACACTCATTCCTCTTACATCTCTCTTACATACTCAACCCCACTCATCATGCCTTTAACCAACCCTTTACCCTACCCTCTCACACTCATCCTCCTTGTGACAAGTGTCACCTTCCCATTGGTGCTAAACAAGCACAATCCATGTGCTCTCCTTTGAGTGCATCCTAGCCCTCCTTAAGCCTTCATCCATCCTTGCATCTAAGCCCTCCATCCCTCTACCCCTTAGCCTATAAATTGAATCCCATCCCAAGCCATTTCATCAACAATCTTGGAGCTAAAGTTACCATGCTATTTTGAGAACCAAAGCCATACCCATACCCTTATAATGCCAAATTGAGAGCTCACAAAGCTACCAATTTGCTATTATCCATCTCCACTATTGAAGCAACTTTGAGCATTTGAGCATACATCCACATCAAAGGACACATCTACAAAATCAAGGAAGCATGGAGTGTTTCCTTTTTTGGGTTTGCATTCCTTAATTGTTTCTTTTGTCTAATCTCATATGTGAATATAGTTTTAGTTTGTGAATGTTTTCTTTAATGTTAATGTTCTTTGCACACTAAGATTCTTGTTCTACAGATTGATTTAAAGTCTTTCTTGCCATTCCATTTGTGATCTTTCTTTTCATCATTGTTTTGCTTGTTTGGGCACCTTACTGCAATATGACCAATTTCATCACAAGAAAAATAGATTAGAGGAACTTTACCTTTGTATTTTCCTCAGCCTCTAGAATATTTCCTTGCTAGTAGAGCTTCAATCACTTCGAGATCACTGTCTAAACTTTGGCTTGATTCATTTTCACTTTCTGACTATGATTCTATCTTCTTTTTGTTTTTCTCTTTGAGTGAGAGCTTGGCTTGAAATGCTAATTCAATATTTTTGGAGGCTAGAACATAGTTGTCAAAGTTATCTAGTTCAAATGCAGTTAGTCTTCTAACTATGGCCTTAAGATTTATCTTATGATTTGGTTCACACCTTCTTTCCTGAATTGCAGAGACTCTGATTGCATAAACGGGAAGCAAGGTTTTGAGAACTTTGCTTATAATTGTTTCTCCTTTGATGTCACCTCCAGCTGCCCTAATTGCACTTACACATGCTTTAACTCTTTCAACATACTTTGCAATGTTTTCATCCCCTCTCATCCTCATTTGATCAAATTGTTCTCTTAGACTTTCTGATTTTGCTCTTCTCACATTATCATCTCCTCCATAGATCTCTTTTAGCTTGTTCCACATGTCAAAGGAAGTTTTGCATTCCTTATTGTCATCAAATTCTTCATAGCTGAGAGCATATGCTATGTCTATCATCATATTGTTGTGAGTCTTCTTTTCAGCAATATCATTAACTGACAATGTGCCAGAAGGTTCTTCATATTCTTCTTCAAGGTATTTTAGTCCAGTATCACCAACAGTAGCCAGATGAAGTTTCATCAATCCTTGCCATGCTGAGAAGTTATCTCTGTTAAGTTTTGGAATTTCTCTTTTGTAAGACATCTTGATCTTTGGCTTAGAACCTTGAAATCTTTTCCTACAAGCACCAAAAGCTCTGATACCAATTGTTAGAAATAAGAATGGAGTAACTGAGAGGGGGAGGGGGTGAATCGGTTACCACAAAAAAATTTCCCAGTCCCTTAGATGTCTAAAAGCTTGTTCTTAGTTACAGATTAATGAAACTTGATAATGCAGCAAATAATTATTATTAAGAAATGATAACCAAAAACAATTCAGCAATCATGAACACTAGAGACACCAGATTTAATGTGGAAACCCAATATGGGAAAAACCACCAATGTAACTAGTTACTTTTTTTCACTCTTCTGAAGTGAGCCCTGTTTGGAGCCAACCCTGTTAAAGGTTACAAAACACACTGTTAGGTTTGACCCTGTTAGAGGATTTAATCACCCTGTTAGGAGTGGCCTTGCTAGAGGTCTTTAGAACAATTCAACTGAACTGTCACCTTGTTAGAGGATTTATAGAATGACTGTTAAACAAACTCTGTTAAGAGATTTTGAGTTCACTGTAACAATGATTAGAAAGAAACAATGAAGTGATCTGATACAATATGCAACTTATCTTTGTTTATTACAGATCTCTGTTATTCTTGACCGAATTCTTGCTGAACAAATACAACTTTTCAGCTCCTTCAACACATCTGATCCTTCATCAAAGTTTTCTCAACATTCACCTTTCCATTTCACACTATAATGCACCTTCATAACTTTTCACACTCTTCTTTTTTTTATTTACAGCTTGAGTGACCATATATACCTTTTAGATTATCTTAGTCGGCTCAAATCACTGACCAATAATCAAATAAATACAATAGTCAGCTAGAAATAATTAAAATTACAAACTAACAAATCCCTTTACTGGCTGACCCTGCTCAGTTAATACTGTTTAGAAAATAATTCTTGTGTTAACTGCCTGAGCTCGGTTAATACAGTGAACTCCGTGACAACCCTTCAATCACTGGGAGAACTCTGTAAGTACTGAGCTTCCATGGATGATTGAGTGAGCTCGGTGAAAATTGTCTTTGCCAAATTCCTTTGTTGATCGAGTGATCTCAGTTAACACTGTCTGCCTCATTATCTTCGATAGCCAAGTGAGTTCGATTAACACTTGTCTGCCTTATTTTCTTTGATGACTGAGTAAGCTCGGTTAATACTGACTGCCTCATCTTCTTCAATGACCGAGTGAGCTCAGTTGACACTATTTGCCTCATTTTCTTCGATGACCGAGTGAGCTCGGTTGACACTATCTACCTCATTTTCTTTGATGACCAAGTGAGCTCGATTGATACTGACTGCTTCATTTTCTTCAATGACCGAGTGATCTCGGTTGACACTGTAGTTGAGCTCGGTTAGCTGAGACTAATAACTGATATGACATTTGTGTGACATTAAGGACAACATTATCCAACAATTGTATCATTTAGGCTAAAATCCTATGGACTTAGGTTGGTTAATAGCTATTTTAAAATCCTTTAATAGGGTGACATTCCAAGTGAATGTTCCAAAGTCCTCTAACTAGGCCCACTTCTAATAGGGTGGCTAAATCCTTTAACTAGGTCACATTTAATAGTGTGTTGTAGCCTTTAATAGGGCATCACTTTAAAAGAGTGAGAATTGAGTAGCATGTTACTGGTAGTTTTTCCAAAATGGGGTTTGCACGTAAATTACTATGTTATATGTTGATCTTTAATGTGTTATGCTTGCATGTTGATTTACAATAACTTGATAATTAAGAAAGTTCAAAGCTTGGATGAATGAATTGATTGGTGGGCACACTTTACTTGATGAAAAAGTTTTATTGGGGCATTTGGACCTTTAATAACTGATTCAAAACCCCCGCCCCCCGCCCGCCCTCTCAGTTATTCTAAAACATTTCTAACAATAACATAAGTCAAATGAGCGGTGTACAAGGAAGAGTTCAATGCATTTGTAGATTCATCTTGTAGGTAGTTGGAGGATAACTCACAACCTTTTACCGAGACTTTTCATAAAGGTTTAAATTATGACTAGAACAAAGATTGTGATCAAAGCCTAACATAGATAAACTAATATTGTACCAATGCACCACTCCTGATGCCTCCTATTTATGGGAAACCTCTCATTTTGTATATCTTGAGAACAAATTCCTCTCTCAGCATCTTGCTAGCTTAAGAAGACAAGGAAAAGAAGGAATGAGTTATTTACTATCTTAGTCGTACACTAATCTCTTATGAGATGAACTATAGTCTTATGGAGAAAGCTTGTGTGGTAGTTTTTTTCACTTCCAAAAAGTTGGGACACTACATCCTAGCTCATACTACATTGACTAATTTCCAAAATTAATCCATTGAAGTATTTACTTAGCAAGGCAACTTTGATAGGAAGGTTAGCTAGATGGGTCGTGATCCTCAATGAGTTTGACATCAAATATGTCAAAAGAAAAGCCATCAAAGGGTAGGTAATTCCTAATCAACTAGAAAAACCACCAATGCAAAGTGTTCTACCATTGAATATTGAATTCCCTAATGAATCGATTTAATTTCTAACACATCAGACATGGGTGATATTCTTTGACAACTCCTTCACACAAAAAGGATCTAGTGCTGGACTTTTATTTATAACACCACAAAAATATTATTTTACTAAGGCATAAAAGATTATATGTCCTTCTACAAATAACATTGTGGAATATGAATCCTTAATCAATGGCATGAAAATTGTAGTTGAATGGAGGGTGGATGAATTCAATATCGTTGGTGATTCAAAGCTAGTAATCAATCAAGTCAATGATGTTTATATCAAGGATGAGAAGTTGATGCATTATAAAAGAATGGTTAATGATTTTTAAAAATACTTTGCACATGTGACTTTTCAAAAAGTTCCTCAAGTACATAATAAGGTAGTTGATGCAATGACTACTCTCTCTTCAATGCTCCAAATGCCTGAAAATGATTTTTGACACAAATTCTTGGCCGAGACGTTACGCTACCCTGCTTATGATTCACCTGAATCTTAGATGATATGTTCTATAGTAGGACATGATTCATTCCACTACCATCATATCTATTCTTACCTGCATGACCAAATAATTCTAGATAATATAACTCAGAATGAAAAATGTCACCTATTCTATAGTGCATCATAGTATGTCATCATTGCCAATGACTTGTTTAGGAGAGGTCTTGATGCTATGCTCCTTAGGTTTCTAGAACTCACTGAGTCAAAACACACATTAATTGATATACATGTAGGCATTTGTGGATCTCGCTCTAGTGGCTTGAAACTAGATTGTAAACTTATTAGAGCTGGTTACTATTGGCTAGATATGGAGAAAGAAGCGATTAAATATGCCAAGTCTTGCAAACAGTACCAACTTCATGGAAATTTGATTCATGCTCCACCTAGGGAGCTAATTTCTTTCATCATGCTTTTTCCATTTCAACAATGGGCCTTTCATGGAGTAGGTCAAATTCATCTATCTTCTTTGAATGGACACAAGTTCATTAGCATAGCTATAGACTACTTCACAAAATGGGTAAAAATAGTTCCTCTTTCTGAGGCTAATGGAAAAATTGTAGCTCTATTCATGCTTAATTACATCATTTGCAAGTATGGGATACCATCTTCCATTATTAATGACAATGGGGAATAGCTCAAAAACAAGGATCCCAAGGAACTATATTCAAAGTTCAAAATCATGCAACATTGGTCTTATATTTATTATCCTCAGGGTAATGGACAAGCAGAGCCATCCAATAAGGTTATACTTAAGATCTTACATCACAAAATCAAAAAATTTGGAAGGGACTGACACCTTCAAATCAATCTAGCTCTATGGGTTTACAGAAGAATTATCAGAACTCCCATGGGAACAATGCCCTTTGCTTTGGTATATGGCGTGAATGTTGTTCTTTCTATTGAGGTCAAGATTCCTACTTTGCAAATCTCTTTGAAAGGCCTCATTAGTGATGATGATTACATCACATCTCAACTACAAGAGCTAGAATTACTAGATGAATTTCAACCAGTAGCATTTGATCATCTATGAGCTTATCAAAAGTGAATGTCTAAAAGCTAAAATAAGAAAGTCAAACTACATGACTTCCAGGTGGGTGACCTTGTCTTGAGGAAAATTCCTAAGAATAAACAAAAATGGATACAAAAAAGGAAGTTTGAACCTAACTACCTTGGTCCATACATATTTACTATAGTTTTTGGATCTAGTGCTTATCAACTCTCAACAACTAAAGGAGAATTTCTCAAAGAGTTGATCAACACCCTTCATCTAAAATGGTTCTACTACTAACATGCTTTGAAAGGTCTTTGTACATACTTAAAATTCATCAAAAAAATCTATTATCTTAGTGAAACCTAGCAATAAGCGCCTTGCTAATACCAAAAAAATTGAAAAAAATAAATAAATAAATTGAAAACCTAAAAATACTAAAATACTAAAAATTTCAAAAAATACAAAAAAATGGAAAAAAAGAATAGGAAAAGTGCCATTCATGAAAATGTGACAAATAGGCATCATCGTAGAAAAAATAGATTTTTTTTCCAAGAAGGTGAAAACTTGGTAAACAGGTGCCTCTTGTTTCACATGCTACATCTTGCATCACATCTTTTGGCTCTTGTACAGTTTCCTTCCTTCTTTAGTTCGCTACTTTCTCTCATGCATACATGGATTGAATCTACTTAGTCTTGGGGGAAACACCCTATGGTTTAAAAGAAACATGTCTTGCACGTTAGTCACTAGTTATTCTAGCTATATCTGTCTACTATCACTCACTTTACTCTTGAGATTCTTCTTGAAGAATATCTCATTCATGTTAGTCACTAGTTGTTTTGGTTGTGCCTATCTACTATCACTTACTTTACTCTTGAGATTTTTCTTGAAGAACATCTCATTTTCATAAGTCACCAATTGTTCTTGCTATGTCTGTCTACTATTGCTTACTTTACTATTGAAATTATTATTGAAGAACATCTCATTTGCATCAATTACTAGTTGTTCTATCTCTATCTATGTATTGTCACTTAATTTACTATTGAGATTCTTCTTGAAGAATATTTCATTTGCGTTAGTCACCAGTTGTTACGGTTGTCTCTATCTACTAGCACTCATTTTTTTGCTAAGATTCTTGTCTATGAAGATTCTTCTCTAACACCAATCACCAGTTGTTCTAATCAAGTTTTCCTACTCCCATCCTACTACTAAAGAGATTTCTTATACATATGTTCTAAACATTGACACAATTGACATCAATCCATTGAAATTGAAGTTGAATTGAAAACATTAACATCATTTGAACTATACTGAGCTTTTCTTTGTTTTTTTTCTTTTCCCTTTGTCATTCCCCTTTGAGAAATTCAAGGACATCTATTTTTTACTAGACAAGCAAGGACTAGGGGCTTGATCATTTTTTTGTTTTTTGCTTGATGGTATAGTTCCAATGATCTGAAGCATACATATAAAAGGGGTGTCCACTATAAGAGCCTCTATCTCATGTTAGATGACCATGTGTACCTCAACTCATTTTATATGAACATTTTAGTGAGGTTGATTCTTCTCCTTGATTGTTTGAGTGAATTATCTATGCTACACTATAAAACTAATACTTATCCTATTGAGTGAACCTATTGGTCACTATGAGTATACATAGCACACTTATGTCTTAAGTTACAAACACAAGGGTAGTTGTTGATAGAATCTTTACTAAATACTTAGCATAGGAAGGATCTCTCATGTTTGGTGTATTTTCACGTAAGAAATATTTTGTTCCTCCTAGCATTAATTCTTTGATGCTTATTTTCTCTTGCTATATTAAAAAGGACAAATGTTCTAGTCATTTTGGCTTCTTGTGCCTTAATGCTTAAATTTAATCCTGACAAAACTAAGACACGTGTCCTATTCATAATCTGTGATTTTAATTTCAGTAAGACTTGTATGAAATCTATGGGTCTAACCAAATCCTTTATGATGATAATTTTATGGGTTCAATAATAGAACTAGGGATTACATCTAGCATAGGGTTTCATTTCATACTCAAATTGTGTTAAAGTAAATTTTGATCACTACTTTACTTGTGTCTTTCAATCTGAGAGGTTGTTGGTTTCTTCAAATATCATGTTTCTTCTCAACTGCACAAGTGTTTAAATCCTTGGCTAGTCCTTCTAAATTTCACAAAACACTTGTCATTAACAACAAATAGAAAACCTACATAAGATGTTAGCTTATTTACATTTTACATTTCATAAAAATATTTTCATATCTAATTAATTATAAATCCATAATCTCATCTACACTACATTCATACATAACATCAATTTTCATTCATCACAATCATAGAACTACACATCTCATGTATGAACAATTGTAAGAGGAAAAAAGTGAAAAATACCAAGATACTCAAAAAAAAAAATCATGTGTGTGTGTATGTGCGTATATATATCCAAAGGAGTCAAAATGTACATCGATACAAGAAATGTATGCTACTCAAGCACCGTTGATCTCAAAATGATACAAAAATGATGTCGATGCACCTAATATACATGCTCTGAATATAAGACAGAAGAGAGTAAGATAGATACATCCTTCTCCTTCATCCCCAAGTGGAGGAGGAGGAGGAAGCACATCTTTTCTTCCTAGAGGATGCATACCTTTGGATGCTCTCACATACTTAGAAAATCTAGGTACTTTCTCTATATCATCAAGCACTACTTTGACATATGCAACATAATAGTATGTCACTCTAGCAGTCTATATTCGAGCCTCATCTTGTTGCTCCTCTAACTGCTCCCAAAGTTCATGGATCTTTTGATCCCACTCTAGTAATTGTACGCCTTAGACTACCAACTAAATTTGAAACTCACTAAGATGTTGTTGTGTTGTCCTCACTCAATCCCTATATCTCCTTAGAGAATCCTAGGTCTGTGCATGGGAGTCCTTGCTATGTGGCTCTAGAGCAAGCTGAGCTTGCATCTCCTCATCATCAACACCCTACTCTTCCTACTATGGAGGCTATCTCTCTACTCACTACCTATGTACATCACCCT
Source organism: Cupressus sempervirens (assembly GCA_028749045.1). NCBI lineage: Eukaryota > Viridiplantae > Streptophyta > Pinopsida > Cupressales > Cupressaceae > Cupressus > Cupressus sempervirens. Next base: position 931,375,088 of record CM053787.1, read on the forward strand.
CAATGGCACCCAAGGTTCCTATCTTTCTTGAGTTCTTTGAGGCTCAGTCCCACTCCCACCAGCACCTAGATCCATTCTCATCTAATTGGGAGGGATCAAAACCAATGATGTCCATTATCTCAGACCCTACTATTATGGCTACTATAGTGCCTGCATTGGCTACACTAGCACTTCCATCCCTATGGATCTATAAATTGAGGAAAGGGGTGACTCACACAATGCTCTTGATACTTTGGATTCATCCCTCCATCAGTAACTATGGCCATATAATTCTAGCAAGTCATAGTAATAGTATGGCATCAATCATAGACCTCCTATGGTCTAGTCTCATTGATCACCCTTTCTTCACCTCCTCAATGAAACAAGCATAAGTGGAGTACTCCTACAAAATATCCTACGATTGGCCATACTGCTAGTACATGCATGCCAAAGGAAATCTCTTGTTCACATGGATTCAATGACCAATTAGTGGCCAAGAGGAAAACATATAATAGAGCTAATCTCATGCCTCTATCTCTCTCCATGACTATCATATCACTACCACCAGGCCATCTAGCTGCGCTCTCCACTACTTGGTCTTATCAAGAGTAGTCTGGGTCATTTTCCCTCAGTACCCACAAATATAAGGGTCATCGGGCTACCTCATATTATCACATATGGGTCTAGTAACAAGCAAGTGCTCTCGTACCTAGACCTGAAAAATATAGATATCAATTTTCGTACTCTTCATCCCTCTATAGATGACCTCATGAATCTCATGAAACATATGGGCCAACATACATTGGCCCCACCCAAAATGTGTTGGCTTCTCTAGTATCCTCTATAGCATACAACCTCATCTACACTCTAATCCATGTTGGCCTCTATCAGGCATAAGATAGAAACCAAGGAAAGCTCTAAGCACAACTACAAATCTATGATTAGGACCATATAACTACACCAACTCCTCCTAGGGGATGACTCTACCCATAATCATATCATCCTATCAAATGGTCCTCAATGCTAAAGTACTAGTTCTTGGCTATGTCATACTATACCCAGGTCCTATGGAATGAAATCTAGAGTATCCTATATATATATATATCCTCCAACATGATGGTCATCTTTTCCAATGGTAAATGATATGTGTTCTTCTTCAAGTGGAAATGCTCTACTAATGTTGTTAGTAATCTGTGATTCACTCATAGATCAGGGATATCACATAGATGAGACAAGATGAGCATATCAATATGTGTATGCTCCACAACATCTAACTTCTTGATTAGTGCTTCAATGGTAGGATATGTTATCTAAAAGAGATATCTTGAAAGTCAACCTGCAAACATGCAAACACCATAACACGATCAGTATTTGACATTAGAATAATCATGCTACTACTATTGCAATCAAAAAATCATGAAAAAATGCTCCAAAAAATGAGGATGATGTGAAAATGATGATAAAACATGATGTTTTCCCAACAAATTTGACATAAGGAGACTCAAAATCTCATCCAAGACCTTACAATCTTGCGTGAGGATGTACAATATCATGCAAAGAAACTACTTAATCATGTGAGGAACCTTCATGGTCAACATGAGAAAATAGTCTCACATGAGCCAAGACATATCTATAGGTGCAAAAGAAACCTAAACTATGGTTTCTCACATGAGAGATGGGTTTCTGCTACATGAGGAAACCCCATGTCTCGCAAGAAGAAATGCCCTAGTGGTGTTTCCTTGCACAAGGACTCCTATAGGCTCACGTTAAAAAATAAGCTCACACGTGAGAACCCAATGACATCAATCTTCAAAACATGCAAAAAAATTAATCAAATTATGTCAAATTTGAAATTTCTAAGAGATTTGTTGACTACTCATAGGAGGTCGGTAATTTTTTGATTGGTTGTGTTGCCTAGAATGCTTGAATCAATGAGTATGCACAAGCACCATCATTTTTGCCTTAGAGCTCTTTTCTCCACAAAAGATAAATGAAAAATGATTTGAAAATGGCTCTTTGGGCCCTTATAAAGGTTTTGACCTAGTATTTCAAAGTGCTTTGATAGACATAAAAATCACCCCCTTAGCTAATTCTGTGGCCATCCTTAAGCATCACACACTAAGGAGAAAATTAAGCTTGGAAAAAATAAGTCAACTTTGACTATTTAACACTTTTAGTGTTCAAATGAAGCTTAGTGTGTGATGTTTAAGTTGTCCATAAATAGGTTTCTCTGAATGCATTTTCAAGACCAAATTCAAAATCTAATCCACTTAAACACCTCAAAATGACACTTTAAAATTTGAGACCAACATGATTGGACACTTGTGCAGTCCATATCATAGATACTTTGTGAATCTGAGAATATCTTCATTACATGTTGCTTGACATTTTCCAACATTTTCAAAAAAGTCAACTTTGATCAATTCTAGTCAAGCATAGTCAACTTGACCTTCAAATCACTCTAAATCACCTTAATTCTATTGTGTCATTTTTTGACTATGATCTCGAGGGAGCAAGATGATGATTATATTGTTGAACATCATTGAATCTTTTAGATATGTAGCTTCAAATCTAAACATAATGTCCTATTTGCTAGTGACACCTCATTACTTGGAGCATCTTTGTTCCCCCTATCTAGCATCATATGCACTACTCAACTAATCAATCTTATAATAGTCCTTGTCATAGTTTGATGGATAGGTATCTAAGTGTTCTACTTAGATTTCTGAGTATTAAGCCTCATTTCGGGGATAATTCTATAACTCGTGATTAGGTCTTGTTACCTTTTTATGGACCAGTATTCAAGTGTTCTATCTAGACTCTAGAGGATTAAACTCCATTATAGAGATAATTCTAAATCCTTTTTTTTAATCACTATTTAATGAATAGGTATTAGGAAAATCTAACCTTGACTCTTAAGGATAAAACCTTGTTCTAGGGACAATCCTATGAATCATGATTAATCTTGTCATCTTTTAATGGATAGGTATCAAGGAATTCTAACTCAAACTCTTGAATGAATTAAATCTCATTCTAGGAACAATTTTGTGAATTTTTACAATCTTTGTTCTTTTAAGATTAGTATCTAGGTGAAGGTTAAGCTTCATTCTAGAGATAACCCTAAAAATTTCATTAATTGGTTTCTGTGTCATCAATCTTAGAACCAATCTAAGCTCTTCATTTATACTTTAGATTTTAGATTTCTTTGAATCAACGTGTTGCACACATATTTACTCAAAGAGGGGAAAATATAACACCCCTAAGTTGGCACATTGGTATTCTAAACCAATTTTGATCTATCAATCTTAATTAAGTCTTATTTTAATCACTTACTTTATTTAATTCCTAAATATTAATTGAATTAGCTAAATTAATATCTTAATTTAATTAATTTAATTATGTGTCCTAAGTACTTTAATTAAATTAAATCTAGCCCTTTAGCTAATACACATAAAGAAGGAATTAAAATACATTGATTTCATTATATATATATATATATATATATATATATATATATATATATCATAAGTGTTGAAACTAATTATTTTGTTTCAAATTAGAATATTCTATTATTATGACATGTTTTAATGGATCAATATCCTTTCCTTTTTCATCTCACATGAAAAAGGAATTAAATAATCTTAATTAAATCAAATATTCTCGTCATAATTGTTGATATTAATTATTCAATTAAATTGAAAATTAATTATGAGTACATATTTGACTAGATAAATGTTATCTCCTATTTCATCTCATTCAACCACATAAAAAATGGACAACTCAATCTCACCTTCAATCAAGACTATACATGGGGTTCGATCTTGACTATTGATCAGGTCCAATATTCTATAAAAGAAACCTCCAATCTCTCATTTTGAAGGATGCACATGAAGAGTATTGAATCGATGCTAGATTGATTACTCAAGTGTCTTGCATTCGAATGTCATTTTCTTTACATGTTGATCATTTAGACTAAAATGCAATCATTTAGTTTCAATTACTTTTCATTATTCTTAGATCAATTTAAAATTCATTTAGATTAATATAATATCTTTTCATTTGAAAACATAAAAAACATAGATTAGATTGCATTTGCATTCTTCCAAATCTTTCATATTGGTCTTGTCCACTTACTAATCTCTCAATTCTAAGAGTGATTAGTAAAATATCATGTAGTTAGAAGGCAATAGGTCACCTTGTGTAGACATACCAAATGGACAATATAATGTTTAGTCTAGGATATTTTTGACATATAATGATCATGTTGAAGTGTGTGTTGATTTAGAGGTCCTTAATTAGCACTCATAGAAGCAACACATTGTGGTGAATTGAGTTGTTCAAATATAAGGTTAAGACCTATTAGATCAAACTAAACTCTTCTAAATAATGAGAGAGAATGAATAAAGGAAGAAGAAGGGTAAAATGAAGAAAACAAAAAGGAGAAGAAGAAGGAAAAGAAAAAGAAAAGGGGGTAGAAAATAGGAAGAGGTGAAGGAAAAGGAGAAGTAGATAAGAGTAATGTGTCTCCTTAATACTAACATTATCTAGAGATAGTACAATAGATGAATGTCCATATATGGTAACTAGATAGAATGACAAATTTAATCCAATTTAAGAAAGAATTGTAAGATGAGGAGGAGGAGGAGAGAGAGAAGATAGAGAAGAAAACTGAGAAGAAGTGGAGAACATTAATGTAAGAAAACTTGCAATAAAGAATATACACGTTTCTGCATAACCCATAATAGGTCTAAAATAAATATGTACTTAAAATTCACAAGCAAGAGAATAGACATATCCACAAAAAATTGTGACACAAGATATACCTTGGGAAACCCTCATGTTGGAATTATAGATGGAGTAACTGAGAGGGGCGGGGGGTGTGTGTGAATCAGTTATTCCAAAAACAATTCACAAATCCTTAGATGTCTATAATGCTTAATTATTGTTGATACTCGGTAAACAATGCAGGAATACTATAACTCAGTAGATTAACTAGTTACAAATTATCTAGCATTCATAGTTATTAATATGCATGCAAAGGTTAGATAAATAAACACAAGAGGCACCAAATTTAATGTGGAAAACCAATATGGGAAAAATCACCAAGTAACTAGTCACCAATTTTCACTCTTCTAAAGTGAGCCCTGTTTGGAGCCAACCCTATTAAAGGTTACAATACACACTGTTAGGTGTGACCCTGTTAGAGGATTTAATCACCCTTTTAGGAGTGGCCTTGCTAAAGGTCTTTTGAACAATTCAACTAAACTTTCACCTTGTTAGAGGATTTACAAAATGACTGTTAAACCAACTCTGGTAAGAGATTTGAAATCACTGCTACAATGGTTAGAAAGAAACAATGAATTGACTTGAAAAAGATGCAACTAAACTTGCTGGATACAGGTCTTTTTTTAGCATCATTAGATCCTCCTTGATCAAATATTACTCTACTACTCCTCAATGATCTCTAATTATTCTTCAAATTCGCTTCCACAGTAATCAGTCCTCATATCTTATTAATTCCACACTTCCATAACTTCTTGAATTCCCAATTTTACGTTTTACTTATACCAATCAGATGGTTAAGTCAGCCTATTTACATGTTACATTTATTAGAAAATCATTCATCAATCAGCTACAGATGTTACTGTTAAACAAAAAAAATGTTATTTCATAAAACAATGAAATACTTTACTAGCTGACCTTGCTCGGTAAATACTGCTTCCAGGAATTTCCTAAGTTAACCATCTTGACTTGGTTAACATTAAAATTTCCTTAAAATCCTTTGCCTGTCAAGTTTACTCGGTAAGAACTGCTTCTGCTAAATTCCTTTTGATAACCGAGTGAGCTCAATAAGAACTACTTCTGCCAAATTCTTTTTGATGACCAAGTGAGCTCGGTAAGAACTACTTCTTTCTATATTACCTTTGGTGACTGAGTGAACTCAGTAAGAACTGCTTTTCTACTTTGCTAACCTTCTAAGCTTGGTAGACTCTGTCCTTTGCCTTGCTGACCTTTTGAGCTTGGTAGACTTTGTCTGATAATTGATATGACATTTGTGTGACATCAAAGACAACACACAATTTGAACAATTGTATCCAACAATCTCCCTCTTTGGCATTGATGGCAACACAACATGTCATAGTAGAATAAATTTGAAAGCAAGTCTTAACTTGAAAGCTAGTCTTCTACTGATAGAATACTTCACTTTCAAATACAACAAACTCCCTCTTTCACTCTCCCTCTTACACAACCTCTTATTATTTTGCAAATTTTAGAAATATGACAGTATATTCTCCCTCTTTGACAACACATGCCAAAGACAACTCAAAACAACTGAATAGTATTGTACCTGATGTATTGATTCATATGCAATGTCTTCATTGATTTTCTGCATCAATTGATAGATTTTCAATTTTGTTTCCATTGATGCATCACTAAAACTATATTTTAGTGAGCTTCAAATAGGGGAATGACCCCTAACTTATCTCTTAGATACAAAAATGCATCCTTAGGTAAAGGTTTTGTGAATATATCAGCAATTTGTTCCTTTGTATGCACATATTCCAATTTTATTTCCTTTTCTTGCACCAACTCTCTAACAAAGTGATACTTTATGGCAATATGCTTTGTTTTTTAGTGCATCACTGGATTCTTAGAGATGTTAATTGCACTTGTGTTATCACAAAACATAACAATAGGTTCTTTGATTTCTTGCTTCATACCTTCCAATAATTGTTTAGACCATACAATGTTTGACCAATTTACTGCTACTACAACATATTCAGCCTCTGTTGTGGATTGAGATGTACAATTCTTCTTTTTACTTGTTCAAGATACTAACTTTTTTCCAAGAAAGAAAGCTCCTCCACTTGTGCTCTTTCTATCATCAATATTTCCTGCCCAATTTGCATCAATGAACACATTTAGATCTAATTTTCCTCCAATTTTATACCATAATCCATAATCTTCAGTTCCTTTTAAGTATCTCATGATCCTTTTGATTGCCATCATCTCTTGTCATTGTTCCTTCTGATTTATCACCAATGATCTGATCTAGTGCATGATGCTTTCTGACATACTTGGCCAACACGGGCTCCTTGTCTTTTGAATGACTTGCATTGTTATCCTTCTATTTCTCAACTTTTGGTTTTGATTCTGGTTGCTTGGGCTCGATAGATGCTAACTTGGTAGCTTCAACTTGCAACTCGGGTTCTTGCATCTTGGTAGATGCTGACTCAGTTTGGACTTCTTGTGACTTGATTAATGAAGACTTTGGAGTTGAGGAATCCTGATTGATAGGTATACTTGGTAATATATCTGGTTGAATGTAAAAAAAAAATTTGTAGTCTTCAGGTTTCTTTTTGCTTTCTTTTTCTGTTCTTTTTGCAAACTCATCAACTTTCACATGTGCACTTTCTACGACTTTGTAAGTAGATAAGTTCAAACATCTATATGCTTTGCTTTTACAAGAGTATCCCAAAAATATTCCTTCATCACATTCCACATCAAATTTTCCTTTTCTAGATTCTTTCAAAATGTAACATTTACTTCCAAATACTTTTAGATAACTAAAATTGGGTTTGTAGCCATACAACAACTCATAGGGAGTTTTGAATGAGTCATTCTTTAGCTGTACTCAGTTCAAGGTATGAATTGCAGTGCTGATGGCTTCTTTCTAGTATTTGATAGCAATACCTTTCTCAATCATTAGGGTTCTTGCACAATCCATGATAGATCTGTTCCTTCTTTCTGCTATTCCATTTTGTTCAGGAGTTCTAGATGCTTAAACCTGTCTTTTGATTCCCCTTTCAATGCAAAAGTTATTGAATTCATTTTGCATAAATTCAACACCTCTGTCAGATCTTAAGCATTTTAGTCTTTTGCCTATTTCCTTTTCTACTCTGGCCAAATAACATTTTAACTTTTTCAAAGCTTCTGATTTCTCTCTTAGGTACATGATAGCCATCATTCTTGAATAATCATCAACAAATAGAATGAAATGTTTTTCACCAATATAACTTTCAATGCCAATGGGTCCACATAAATTAGTATGCATAATTTCTAGAATTTTTTCAGTTTGATAGTTCTTGCTTTTAAAACTAGTCTTTCTCATTTTACCAATTTGATAATTTTTGCATAGACCAACCTTAGGTTTCTTTATGTCAGGAATACCTCTTACTTTTCTGAATTTACTGATCTTTATTAAGTTGTCGAAGTTTACATGACACAACCTTTTATGCCATAACTAACTTTCTTCAATTTGAGCAATAAGACATGAACATTCACCAAGTTCAAGATAAAATAAGTTACCTTTTATTTGAGTGCCTGATCCAATCAACTTTCCTTTGCCATCCAACAGTCTTTCTTTTCCATGCATAAATTCTACTCTGAATCCATTATTGAGTAGTTGTGCCACACTCAACAAATTATGCTTTAGTCCTTCTACCCAGTATGCATTATCACATACAAGTTCCTTGGTTAGTGAGATTCTTCCTTTTCCTCTTATACAACAAGGTTCATTGTTACCAAATCTTACACTGCCACCATCATAGTCTTCGAAGTGTTCAAACTTAGTTTTATCACCAATCATGTAATGAGAACAACCACTATCTATAATCCATGTATCATTTCTACTCATATGAGAAATAAGTGTCATTTCCTCATCACTATTAGACTCATCTTTCATAGCAATGTAAAAAATTTCATCTTCTTCTTCATCATCAGAATCATTAGAATCTTTATCTCTATAAAACATGTTTTCTTACCTTTATCCTTGAATGATTTGAAGTCTCTCTTGCCATTGTACTTGTGACCTTTCTTCTCATCTTTGTTCTGCTTATTTGGGCACCTAGCAGCAATATGTCCAATTTCTTCACAAGAAAAATAGATTAGAGGAACCTTACCTTTGTATTTTCCTTTGCCTCTAGAATATTTCCTTGCTAGCAGAGCTTCAACCACTTCAAGATCACTATCTGAACTCTGTTCTGATTCTTCATCGCTATCTAATTGTAGGTCCTTCATCATTTTTCCTTTTTCTTTGAGTGAAAGCTTGGCTTCAAATGCCAATTCAACATTTTTGGCAGCTAGAATATAATTGTCAAAGTTGTCTAGCTCAAATGTAGTCAATCTTCTAACTATGGCTTCTAAATTTATCTTATTATTTTCTTCACATCTTCTTTCTTGAATTGCAGAGACTCTGATTGCATAAATGGGAAGTAGAGTTCTAAGAACTTACTTATAACTATCTCCTCCTTGATATCTCCTTCAGATTTTTTGATTGCACTAACACATGCTTTGACTCTTTCAACATATTTTGCAATGTTTTCATCCTCTCTCATCCTTATTTGATCAAATTGTCCTCTTAGACTTTCTCCTTTGGCTCTTCTTAAATTGTCATCTCCTCCATAGATTTCTTTTAGGTTTTCCCACATTTCAAAAGCAGTTTTGCAATCTTTGATGTCATCAAATTCTTCATAGCTTAGAGTAGATGTTATATCTATCATCATGTTGTTGTGAGTCTTCTTTTCAGCAATATCATTGATAGATAATGTACCAGCAAGTTTTGCATATTTTTCATCAAGGTACTTCAGTCTTGTATCTCCAATGGAAGCTAGATGAAGTTTCATCAACCCTTGTCATACTAAGAAGTTGTCCTTGTTAAGTCTATAAATTTCCCTCTTATAAGACATCCTAACCTTTGGCTTAGATCCTTGAAATCTTTTCCTTCAAGCACCAAGAGCTTTGATACCAATTGTTGGAATTATAGATGGAGTAACTGAGATGGCGGGGGGGGGGGGGTGAATTAGTTATTCCAAAAATAATTCACAAATCTCTTAGATGTCTATAATGCTTAATTACTATTGATACTTGGTAGATTAACTAGTTACTGATTATCTAGCATTCATAGTTAATAATATGCATGCAAAGGTTAGATAAATGAACACAAGAGACACAAGATTTAATGTGGAAACTCAATATGGGAAAAACCACCAAGTAACTAGTCACCAATTTTCACTCTTCTAAACTGAGCCCTGTTAGGAGCCAACCATGTTAAAGGTTAAAATACACACTGTTAGGTGTGACCCTGTTAGAGGATTTAATCACCCTATTAGGAGTGGCCTTGCTAGAGGTATTTTGAACAATTCAACTGAACTATCGCCTTGTTAGAGGATTTACAAAATGGCTATTAAACCAACTCTATTAAGAGATTTGAAATCACTGCTACAACAGTTAGAAAGCAACAATGAATTGACTTGAACAAGATGCAACTGAACTTGCTGGATACAGGTCTATGTTAAAAATCATTAGATCCTCCTTGATCAAATATTACTCTGCTGCTCCTCAATGATCTCTAATTATTCTTCAAATTCACTTCCACAGTAATCAGTCCTCATATCTTATTAATTCCACACTTCCATAACTTCTTGAATTCCCAATTTTACCATTTACTTATACTAATCAGATGGTTAAGTCGACCCATTTACATGTTATATTTATTAGCAAACCATTCATCAGTTGGCTATAGATGTTACTTTTAAACAAATAAACATTATTTCATAAAATAATGAAATACTTTACTGGCCGACCCTGCTCAATAAATACTACTTCCAGGAATTTCCTAATTTAACCACCTTGACTCTGTTAACATTAAAATTTCCTTAAAATCCTTTTCCTACCATGTTTACTTGGTAAGAACTACTTCTTTCTATATTACCTTTGGTGACCGAGTGAACTCAGTAAGAACTACTTTTCTATTCTGTTGACCTTCTAAGCTTGGTAGACTCTATCCTTTGCCTTGCTGGCCTTCTGAGCTTGGTAGACTCTATCTGATAACTGATATGACATTTTTGTAACATCAAAGACAACAAACAATTTGAACAATTGTATCCAACACCTCATTGAGGGAAAAATCCAGCCTCCAAAAGAATCCATCACTATGTATTATTCAACAAAAATATTATTTCAATACAATCATGAAAGCGTTCAAAGCCATAGCCACTAATAAGCAATCTATGTGAACAAACATGAATCCACACATCCCATGCCATGCTTCCAACCTTCACAAATGCTCCTTTGGCTAACTTGTCAAGCCTTGTCCCACTTGACTCTTGTCTTTTTTCCTTCTTCTTTCTTACACTAACAACTACCCTTGTGGCTACTTATATAGTAGCAAGTAAAAAAAAACCACTAAGTGGTGTTACATAAACCATGTGCTACCTAACCCATTGACACCACATTTATTATTCTAATTTTGATTCTTTTCTCAATATTAAATAATTACATAAAATATTATCACAATGTTACAATACAACTCATCAAGTATATCTCATGGGAATCTTTACTTATTGCACATCCATCTAGGTGCAACATTACATGATAAAATAAAATAATACAATATAATAATATTATGCAATGTGTGCAATAGCCATTATCTATAAAATCTCCCACTTGTTGTATACATTGCATAGGGTCAATCGATAGCCACATAAGTGAAAAAGGAAACAATACCTCTTAGTGAATCTACCATCATGGATCAAAGCACATGAAGTGCTCCATCCTGGTGCTTACAAAAAAATCAAAGTATCTAGCATCTCAAGCATTAATGATTTCACATCCTATTATGCCACTACAACCAAACATACATAGAAGCCATCCAAAGAGAAAGCCACCCAACTTGTCACATTAGAAGATCATAAAATCCTACACTAACTAAAGTGCCAAGCACAAAAACTTGATCCAAAGGTAATCACATGTATCCATAGTTGTCGAATATCAATAGCTAAAACAACACCCACAGCAAGTGCTAAATCCATTTAACTATCCATAACTCCAAAGGTATGCCAAGTGAGTCTCATATCATCAACATATCCAATCTATAACCTACAATCAAAAGCCTCAAGAGCAATACCTACCACATATATACCAAGAAGCTCCCACTATAAAAAGATAGTGTAAAATCTATAACCAATCCACTCACAACATCCTAAAAAAGTGAATCCATGTAGTATCAAGGACATCTACAATACATAATTCAATAACCTGCAAGAAAATCTCTTATAAAAAATCTCCAAAAATCTCCCAAACTCTACACAACCAATAGGGGAAAGAGATAAAGGAATAACAATGTCATCTCTCACATGACATAGATGAGCACAAACTAGTGATCACAATGTCTAACCAATCTCAAATTGAATGTAAGTAAAACTGAACATCTCAGAAGATAACCAAGACTAAAGAGAAACCTTGTAAAGCATAACTTGTATCACGTCCTTCTACACACACCTCTAGATGTAAACTGTGCAAGTATAATATCCTCCATAAAACCCCAACAAGAAGCCGCAATAACACTCAAACCATACCATATAAGCAATTATGAATGTAATCCTCTCACAAGAAGATCAAACTCATAAACCTTTCCTAAACCAAGGAATATGCCCAATATAAAACCATCTCCCAAACCCTACCAACATAACAACAACATATGCACAAGGAGATAACCAATGCTAAACCGTCTCTCAAATGAACCCTCTAGAACTAACTCATGTACCATAGCTCAAGATCCATATCCATGAAAGATAAGCATAAATATAATGCACTTGAGATAAACAATAGGCTATACCTCTCAAGTAGAAAACCACTAAGTAGACCAAGAGTTGGGAACAAGAATGCTCTTTAAGATATCTAAGTCTCCAACCAACACTCATCTAAGAGAAATCTCCTCTCAAGTCCATATTAGTTGAATGCCCCTCAAACTCTCCTACTTAAACTATCAACCATCCCAACAAATAATTTTCTAATCCAAGAGAAATCAACATCACCACCATCTCTAATTATCCATGAGAACTTGTAACTAATCAATTCATGTCAAATCCAAATGCAACATAGCAATACCATGTAGTATCCAGCTTATGATCAATGTACTCAATACAAAGAAACTAAACCAAGATTAATGTCAAAGTTCCAACCATGGCCTCAAGAATATAAACATGACAACATGATCTAACCATCTCAACCAAAGAGATAACATGCTCCATATGAACATACTATAACATGTCAAAACTCTAAATACGTATCAAGAGTATACCATGACATAAAAATGAAACCATCCTAGCACCAATGATAACATGTCAAATGAAAGCATAAACTACACCTTTACCAAGAACCATGTGTATCCTTAAGATGCAACCATCTCCACACACCATAAAGGAGACCATCTCCACATACCATGAAAAACTATCTCCACATACCATGAAGATAACTAAGAACTCCATGAGTCCTCAAGATTTAACCATCTTGACACACCATGAAGATAACAAGTGCACCATACAAATGTCAAAGATGCTTCTAAAGAAACAGGATCTAAGACAAACCTCCAACATCTACAAACACTCAATAAATATATCAATGCCAAAAACTCACATTGTGGTATCGAGAAACCCATGACATCATAAAATCTATCTCCTACATGAAGATCCTCTAGGTCTACACACACAACTAAAGTTTCAGTACCAAATGAAACCAAGATCTCCAAACCCAAGAAGATACAAACCAAACTAGGAGCTAATATTGCACTGTCACCCTGTCACTGTCACAAGCTCTCACTAAATTGTGTATCCAAGGTATCCATGACACATGATGAAAAAAGTATCCTCTAACCATGAGAATAAACCAAGGCATCAAACCATCAAAGAACTCAAAGAGCACATCATTAGTTCCTCAAAAGAAACGAAATAACCATGATCCTCAACCAATAAGATATACCACTATGTAACCAAATTAGAAAACCAAGCCAATGAACATCAAGGATTTACCTGTCTACCTAATCATGTCATGCCAAATTCCATGACACTATGATCACATCCATGAACTAAGCATACGACACTCAATGTGTCCAACCTATCAACATAAAATAGTCAACAAAAATTCTCCACCATAATTGTGCTTGGTAACAATAGTTCATCTTTTTTACATGAAGATAGATCAGCAAATCATGTGACTTAGGCCATAAACAACCCAAATCAAAGACACCAATGTGAATATGCATCAATAATGAAAGATCAATGGGAAAAGACAACCCATATCCAAGCTACTTGTAAGTATAGATTGCTTACAACTTGTAGACCAAACAAGTCATCATACATATCCAAACCAAACATTGATAACCATATCATCATTAGACAAATCTAAAATATGTACTGAGTACACAATGACATCAAATCTTAAATCTGCAAACATACAATGTCATAGACACATAATGCTACCATAGTCAATATATATCATAAACTATTTAGATTAATATATTACCGAATAAACCATGTCAAACCTACACCAAATCTAAACCAATATGTAGAGCTCTCCAAAATCTTTCTGTTGCCTACTCAAAGTCTAAAATTTGACTTCATATGCCCAAGTTATGCTCTAATTTGTGCTCAAAAATAAATAACATCTAACTTTAGGTCTCTTAAAACCTTAAAAAAATCAAAATCATATAACCAAACCTACACAAAGTTGTAATTCTCCAAATTAGAATTTCAACACCTATAAGAAGTTTGAAATTTGATATCTTGAGATAAAGATATGATCATTTTACTAAGATAGTCTTTTTACCATTTTCACTATGATTTTTTTCTTTTTTTCTTATGATAAAAATTCCGATGGGATTAAATTTGATGGCCATCCTGGGCTAAAACTTAAAAAATCTTTCAACTTCTCTGAACATGGCCAAACTAGGGCATATTATATATCAAAATTTATGAAAACATCAACTTGGATCCAATGGTGAGGTCTATTTATACTTAGGAGGTCATTTCTGCAAGCTACCCCCTAAAAACCTCATATAAATGAAACATCCAAAAAAAAGTTTTTGTCTAACAATTTCACATGTCCAAAAATCTACCAACATCCCATCATAACAGAAAAACTCAAAACCATTAGATTTGCAATAAAAAACTCATATATCTTGCCCTTTCTTTTATTCTCTCATGCATTCCCATGGATTCAATCGAGGGTTACAATAACAAAAATCATAGCTCTAATACCACTTGTAAGAAAACTTGCAATAAATAATATTACCATTTCCACATAACCCATAATAGATTTAAAATTAATATGTATATAAAATCCACATGCAAGAGAATAGACAACATACCCACAAAAAATTGTGACATAAGATATTCCCTAGGAAACCATCATTGAGGGAAAAATCTAGCCTCCAAAAGCATCCATTACTATGTATTATTTTATAAAAATACTATTTTAATACAATCATGGAAGCCTGCAAAGCCATAGCCACTACCAAGCAATCTATGTGAACAAGCATGAATCTGAACATCCCATGCCATGCTTCCAACTTTCACAAATGTTCCCTTGGCTAACCCGTCAACCATTGTCCTACTCGACTCTTGCCTTTTTGCCTTCTTCTTTCTTACACCAACAACTTCCCTTGTAGCTGCTTATATAATATCAAGTCTCACAAAACTACTAAGTGGTATTACATAAACTATGTGTTAAAACATTGTGCTACCTAACCCATTGATCCCACATTTAGTATTGAAATTTTAATTCTTTTCCCCAATATTAAATAATTAGATGAAATATTATAACAATGTTACAATACAACTCATAAGTGTAGACACCTAAAAACCTTTAGAAAATAAAGTATTTTTATTTTCTGAAAAATTTCTTATGACATCATCATTTATTAATTAATTAATTATTTAATTTATTTATTTATTTTTATGCCATTAAATCCTTTTATCTTAATTAAAAATATTTAATTAAGGAATCCCTCCCAAAAATGTTTAAATCTTATTTAAACATTATTTCCTTATCTATTAATTATTTAGTTAATAAATTGACCAAAAAACTCAAAATAAATTAAAAAATTATTTTTTGCCCAAAACATGGTCAATTTCATTAAGACCACTAACCTCTTCCAAAATCTTCTAATCCATTTTTAATTTTGATTAAAGGCTAATCCCATCATTTCCTACCCCTAATCCCAACTCAAAATATTTAATTAAGATTAAATATTAATCCTCATGTTTATTAAAAAAGTTTTAATAAATATCTCCTCAACCCAAACCCTTGAAATAAATAAAACTTTATTTATTTCCTAAAAATCTAATTTATCCTCATCCTAAGAAGATCTAGACTCTTCTAGAAAGTCTTCATCCTGATCTTAGGAAATTCTAGACTATTCTAGAAAGTCTTTATCCTCATCCAAAGTCTAGACTCTTCTAGAAGATGTCTTTAAACCTAATCCTAATCCCCTCCTAACCTTGTCACATTCCTTAAACATGGGTTAAAACTTACTAACCTAAGCCAAAGTTAACAAATATCTCCTCCTTCACCCACCTTCATTAAATGCCATCCACTTGCCTATCCCTAGGCTAATCCTAAACCATCCTAATCCATCCTCTAATCATTTGCACAAGCCTAAGAAAACTTAAAACCCTCCTAATCAAGCCCAAGTCGAAATTGCTCTCATCTCCCTCAAAATATCTCCACCATAAAACTTTATGAAGCCCACTATGCCATAAATGACTCTTCCAAGCCCTTTTATTTCTCTTACAAGCCATTATGAGGGTCTTTATGCAGATTTTATCCCTTGAGCCTCCTTTTTTGACTCATCCTTCCCCTTTCCTCCATCCTCTCACCCTGTGACATGTGTCACTCCCTGATTGGCTGTAAGGAAGCACAATCCATGTGCTCTCCTCTCATGCAATCTGAGCCCTCCATGAGCTTTTTCCCATCCTTGCATCTTAGCCCTCAATCCCTCAAGCCTCTTGCCTACAAATTGGATCCTTCGCCTTTGCAAAACAACACAATCCATAAAGTAAAGTCATAATGCCATTTTAAGAAGCTATTTTACATCAAAACCATACACTCACATCCAAATTCCAACTCCATTTGAAGCCCTTTTTGAAGCATAAAGCTTGAGCATACATCCTATCTATTTAAAAAAAGCTACTCAACAAGAGAGCTTCTCATTGAGAGAGCCCATTAATGGCTCATATTCTCAATTGAGAGTTCATCTTAGTCTATCTTGAAGTTTATGAATTTTTTTTAGTTTGTAGAAGCTTTATTTAAATTTGGTTTCTATTAGCATACTAACATTGCTCATATACATTTTGGCATGCTCGGTGGAACCCCGCATGGGTCATCTTCATTAGCTTTTTTAGTTAAGTTTTGTATGTCATTTGCTAATTTTGGCTAATTTTGCATGCTTTTGTGATTGGTAGGATTGTATAAATTGGTTTTGTAGGTCCACATGAGCATGAAGAAGACAAAGGAACTCATAGTCTATCTCATAGTATATGCAGATTTTTCAAGCTTATAGGTGGACAAAGCACTTGGAATTCTTCTTCCTCTTCTTGTCTATATTCTTCTTATTCCATCTACTTCTTCTTCTTCTTCTTCTTGTGGGAGATCTTGGCCATTTTTTTTTAAGGAAGCAAAATCATACACACTTCTTTTTAGTGCTTAAAATGAACCCCCAAATCATACATAAATCCATTTAAAAACTAAAAATTTGCAAAAAAAAAAAAAAAAAGCCTTTTAACAAGTGAAACTAAACCAATCCAATCATTTGCATCCTTGCAACATCAAGGTTTTAGATGCATTCATGCAAAGTTAGGAACATTTAATTTTTGAAAATTTAAAAATAACTTCAAGTTTACATTTCAAAAGGTTTAAAATCAACATTAAGTGCACACTAAAATCTAAATCAAACTCAAAGCATCAATCAAGGATAAAATGAACCTCATTTGCAAATATTTTAAAGTTCTTTTAAAAATCTCATGAAAACTAAGAGTCCTAAATGGTTGCCAAAAATTTTCCTAAAAGCTTTGTTATTTGTTCCAAACAAATGTCTTGTTGCAAAATCTTGAATGTTGCTTAGGTTTTTCATGCATCAAAACAATCTAGGAATATCATTTTTGGGCTTAAAATATGCAAACTAGAACACAAAATCTTGAATGAAAAGCAAAGTCCAAAGAGTCATTTTCACTTTTGAGTCCAAAACAATCTTGAATGATCTAAGGTTAAAACAAAGCACTTCAAAGTTCTTAAAATAACAAACAAAATCTCAATCTTGAATGCTCAAAGGAAAAAACTTGAATGTTTAATCACTTGTCTTTGAATGCATGTTTCTAAAATCACTCTTGAGTGCCATGGATTGAAATCAAGTTTTCTTTCTTTATGAATGCATGATTAAAACAACAAATTCAATCTTGAATGCCATAGATCAAATAATCATCTTTTAGAGCATAAAAAGAATTCACATTTTTGAAATCTTCTAAGTTATAAAAATTAATAAAGACGCTTTGAGTAAGTTTGTAGTTGGACTCACCCTCTTTAATCACCCATCAATTTAACCATTGGTTGCAATATCAGCACCATCTATGGGGATGGGTCTACCTAAGAGGGTTTTAAGTGCTCCACAAAGATCAAACTCCACTCACTTGGGTCTTTAGTGGTTTTTCTAAGTTAGAAAATTTCTTAAATGTGCATTAATCTTGCTCACACTTCATTTGGGCATAAAAATTGGACAAATCTTGACGTGGAGGGCCTTCGGGCATGTGCTTAGCAATTGAGTTTCACACATCTTTGTTTTGGGCTTAAAACAAACTCACATTCAATCCTGAATGCCTAACAATCAAAGAATATTGCATGGTTTAGATGCATTTTCAATGATGCTCGCATTTCTTATGTTGACGATCTCTCAACTTTCATTATGCTGATGATGCTGTCAAATTGGAATGAACATTGTATGCCATAATCAAAAGTGTCTTCAATCATATCTTACAAAATCTAAATCATCAATTGAAATAAACATGTGTCTTTTAAAGCCCAAGATCATGTATGTGGTCTTGTTTTACACTTTTTAGGAGGCCTGCTTGGGGATTTCATCACCCCTTGGGATGACCTCAACTCTAGTGTTCTAGTGGAGTATAAAAATTGGGAGGTGAATCTAAAGACACCTCTCTTGGAATCAAGATTTTGTCACTCGGGCTAAGCCTCAAGGAACTTTATACCCTTGAGAAGTGAAAGAGGAGAAGTGTGTTACCGCTCCTCTCGACTGTGTGACATCTTTCTAGTTTCATCTATGGATTTGGGCCTCACGTACCTTGCGTATATCGAGGACTCCCTAGCTATAACAAATTTCATCCCTGTAGAAATCTTCCTAGGATGTTGGTGTGTTTGACGTGCTTGCTCCAAAATTTTGTCCGCTTGTTTGTTCATAGCGTTTGAATGAATGTTTTCCAACTTTGCTCAAAATCCCAAAAAAGCAGAAATCTCCCAGCTCAAGGCATACTTAGCGTAGTCACTACCTCATTAAAAAATCATCCAAGCTCCCCCGCTGCAACTGAATCTATCTAGTTCCTTGCTTTAGAACTATCCCAAATCCAAAGTCCATCCAAATCATCCCCCCAGCCAGCTAGCAACCCAATCCAAAATCACACCCAAGCCTTTAGAGAGTTGTTGTCATTCTGCTAGAATTTGCTATCCAATCAATCCAACCAATCCACCAGCCTCACCAAGGTTATCCCTTTGACAGAGCTTTTTCTAGGGTAATCTAGCTTTGTCACTTGTTATCCCTCATCACCTTGAGCTAAAGGTTGGGATCCACAAGTGGTCAATCTCGTGCCATGCCCATAGGATCATTAGTCTATCCTTAAGTTGACACAATCTCCACCAATCCAACACATAGGAAAGAAAAACTCTCACTTTTTGATAGCATGCCCTTGAAGTCTTCCATCCATAGGAAAGCCAAAAATCTCCAGCCAATCCTCCTTAGGTCTATCATATAGCTTTGACTATCCCTAGGAAATCCTTCATGAGCCAATCCAAAATCTGTGCTTAATCCAAATCCAACTATGAGCTTCCATGTTCATCCATATGCAAGACCCCATCCCCATCCGACTCATCATCAAAACATAAAATCCCAAACCTATCATGATGTGTTCGATCATATTGTCCTTGCTCCCGCCACCTCCTATTCCAATGATGATGAAAATCTTGTTAACTATGATGGGTATATTGAAAGCCTTAGAAACATTCCCCCAAGCATCCCACAAAATCCATGCATTCTTCCAAACTATCAAGTCATGCCATCTGATATCCCAGCTTCTCCTCCATCACCCAATCAACCAAGCTTCCAATCTTCCACCCCCATCACACTAGCTATTCTTGTCAATCCACCTCCACCTCTAACACACGAATCTCCAAGGAATCTCCTAGAGGAAATACAAGAAAAGCTGCCTCCAACTGTCGATAAGCCATGTCATCTAATCCAACCATATGAAGTAGTTAGTGATGAAGCTTCTCCATCTATAATATCACCCCCATCTCCCATAGCTATCATCCCCATACCACCCATCGAATCGCTCCAAATCCCATCCACATCTCCTCCTCCAAGCATTATCCAAATCCCATATAATGAACCTCATGCATCCACTCCCATCCATTCCTGTCAAGATCTTGTCCAAAAGCATGTTGAAATATCCTCTGAAAGAACAACAGATCTCACCATCCCACTTATTCCCCTACATGATCCACTTTTACCATCCCCTCTATATCTAAATCCTACCATCTTACTTACTCCATCTCAAGATCCCTTTCCCTCAGCCCACCCAACTCAAGATCCTATCCTCCCATCTCCTCTGCTTCATGATCATACATCTCCCATAATCCATGATGATACATCCATCGAAAAAGAACTAATTATCATATCCGAAGCTCCAACTCCTTCAGCTAGTAATGGACTCACATCTTGTGTTCCAAATAATGAACATCATATTGAAAAAAGAAATGAAAATGTATTTCTAGATGTTGGTATCCCCGCTGTTCCTACATGGTCCCAAGTCCTTCCATCTCCACCCCAAAGTTCCCATCCATCTTATTCCGCATCTATTTTGGGCCCTCATCCTACTCCTTATCTCCAACCCTCCATTTTGGGTCCATATATCCCTTATCTAAATCCCACACCTTTTCCATCCATTTTGGGTCGTTACATACCTAATATGAATCCTTTATCCCCTCCATCTATTTTGGGACCTACACCTTCCCCATTTCCATCTATTTTGGGCCCATATCCTTCCTTCCCTCCATCCATTTTGGGAAATTATATCCATCCATATCCTATGTTCTAGTCTATCCTTCCATCCCCTCAAATCCACCAGCTGATCATCAAAGGCACTCACCCTTGAATCCCTTCCAACCTTTAAACCCTATCACTCCATTAATTATCCCTCCATCTCCTCCATGCTCTTGTTCCCATCCCATGGCTAATAGAAGCATATTGGATGCCAAAATACAAAAGCATAAATCCAAAAATCCACAAAAATCCAAATTTCAACATGTCCCTTCTAAAATACATGTTCAAAACAAGAAACGTTTAATCCCAATCAAAGAAAAAGTTAAGAGGCCACAAAAGCCCAAGCTAAAAAAGTCAAAAATCATGTGGATACCCAAGATGCTCATAAAATAAATGCATCTCAAAGAAAAATCTCAATTGGCATCCATTCATGCTACTCAAAAAGCCTCATCCATCCATCCTTCATCCAAATCCCCATATAAGCATCCTTCATCCCCCCAATCCACTTTTAGTCCATATGCTTCTTATCCTAAATTTCCCATCCTCCATCTTCCAACTCTAATTTTAGTCCTTATCTTTCTCTTCCTCTATTTTCTCCTCAACCTCGCTCAAAACCATCTTTCCCACTACTTTATCACCTCTCAAGGTGTGTGCCAATGATGATCTTTCCATTTTCCTCATCCATTTACCTACAAGACTTATGTCTTCACATCCATTATTTGTCAAACTCCCACCCACCATTCCACTTGTTCAATCCAATCCTTTTTCATCCATCCTACCAACATCTATGAGCCAAAAATAGCTGAAGAAAGCCAAAATCATTCCAACTAAGTCAAAAGTCAAAAAGTCAAAAAAAAAATAAAAATAAAGAAAAATAAAGCATCCACTAGTGAAAACTTGGCAATTCAAGTGCCTTGGACAAGTACCATGATGAAAACTTGGCAAACAAGCATCATGCGTAGTCCAATCATCCCTAGCTTAGCCTATCATCCTCATGCTTTTGGTTTCATCTTGACATCCAACTCCATCTTACAATCTATCCACCTATCCTCCACCCTCCATCTTCCATCTCACACCATCCACTTATCTCCTGTAGCTTCAGCCAACCATCTCACCTATCATCCATCTCCCTAGCCCCTTCAGCTTTTTCCATCCTAGCTTCAATCCTATCACATCCATCATAAGACCTCCTTCCACATGTTATCTTCTGATTGGGGGCACTATATTCCTTGGAGATCTTGTCTTGTCCATCCTCCCTTGTCATTGGTATCTAGCTCTAGGCTATCCTCATGCAAACCCAATGTCATCTCTTTATATCCATCATAATCCTAGCTATCTACCATCCTATCCAGCCATCTCATCCTGCTCCTCTAGCTATCCTTGGTTACAAAATCTCTCATCATCATTGGATACATCCTGCCAAATCCATATCTTCCGCTATCACCCCACCCTTAGCTTTTGCATCTTGCACAACATCGAACTATCCCGCTATCCTATCATCCTAAGCTTTTGCCTGCTTGTAACTATCTTGGTCAGCTTCAGCTTGTAAATATCTTGGTCCATCAGCTTATACATCCTCTTTAGCTTAGTACCATTGTATCTATCCAGTGTTCATGTTAGTTCGTCCTTGATCAGCATCTTGCACCCATCGCACATCTTGGTTAGCTATTCCAATGCATCCTTTAGCTAGATTTCTTGTCACCAAAGTGTTATCTTTCTTAGTTTAGCTTGCCAGGCACATCACTCATCCAAATCCACTAGCTTAGGTGCTCTCCGATAGTTCCTTGCAGGATATAGCTTTCCTCATGTCTGATCTTGGTCCATTAGTACCTCATCCTGCCCATCTCGTTGGCAAACGGTTCTCTTTTGGATTTTCACTTTCTTTTGATTTGGAATCTTCCCTTTTGGGTCTTGAAGTATCTTTTCCAAGAAATCTTTTTGTTCCCTCCTCAAGGTTGCCACGATCTTCCATATCATGGTATGCTGCGAATGGGGCAATCAGAGCGTAAGGTCTTGAGCATGTCTTTTGCTTGTTTTCTTTTCTGCTTGTGGGTTACCCAGTGTCGTTTCCACACTCCTTCCTCTAGGATTCATGTGTGATACTAGGGAAATCCTTGCGTGTTTGTTTTGAGTTAGTTCGTCAGTCCTCTAGACAGTTGGTGAAAAGGCCTTGATGTTCTTGGTAACCTTGGCAATTAACCAATAGTCCTATAGAACATCTAGTGCTCAACTACATGGTGGTACTTCTCTTTGAAGTATCCCCCCGCTCAAAAAGCTTCAATGGTTTTCCTTCATCTCCATTATCCCCCATCCATACCCAACATCCGTCTCTCCTACCCCAGCTTATGCATCAGTATCTCTTTGAATCACTCCTCACCTTTAGCTTTAGGGATGCACAATCCCAGTCTTAGGGATCCACCAATCCAAATCAATCTACCAAGCCTCATCTTTTGAGATCCACAATCCTAGTCCTAGGGATCTTCGAAACCCATCTTCTACCAATCTGACTCTTTGAAATCCTATTGCATCAGCTTTTTAATCCCCTCATCCATCTCCCCATCCTGGATTCCTTTTTATAGCACTCCGCTCCTTCATCCTCCACCTTCCCTAAAGTCTTAAGCTTGCTTCCTCTTGTGCATCTGATTCTCCTTTATCACTCTCCCATAGTGAGAGTTTGAGCTAATTCAACCCCTTCTCTTTGCCAATCTGAGTTTTCTTGCTCATCCGAGATTCTTGTACTTTTTAAGAAGTCGTTGAGCCTCGCTTTCTCTCCATACCGCCTTCTTGAGGGGGCATCTTGCAGTCCATTCTCTCCTCTTCTACTCTAGCCTTGGGCATCTTATTTTCTTATCTTTGATGCCATGCCACTTGCGGCATCACATCAAAGAGGGGCAAAATTTAAACACCTAAAAACCTTTAGAAAATAAAGTATTTTTATTTTCTAAAAAATTCCTGATGACATCGTCATTTATTAATTAATTATTTATTTAATTAATTTATTTATTTTTATGCCATTAAATCCCTTTATCTTAATTAAAAATATTTAATTAAGGAATCCCTCCCAAAAATGTTTAAATCTTATTTAAATATTATTTCCTTATTTATTAATTATTTAATTAATAAATTGACCAAAAAATTCAAAATAAATAAAAAATTTATTTTTTGCCCAAAACTTGGCCAATTTCCTTAAGACCACTAACCTCTTCCAAAATCTTCTAATCCTTTTTTTAATTTTGATTAAAGGCTAATCCCATCATTTCCTACCCCTATTCCCAACTCAAAATATTTAATTAAGATTAAATATTAATCCTCATGTTTATTAAAAAAGTCTTAATAAATATCTCCTCAACCCAAACCCTTGAAATAAATAAAACTTTATTTATTTCCTAAAAATCTAATTTATCCTCATCCTAAGAAGTTCTAGACTCTTCTAGAAAGTCTTCATCCTCATCCTAGGAAATTCTAGACTATTCTAGAAAGTCTTTATCCTCATCCAAAGTCTAGAATCTTCTAGAAGATGTCTTTAAACCTAATCGTAATCCCCTCCTAACCTTTTCACATTCCCTAAACATGGGTTAAAACTTACTAACCTAAGCCAAAGTTAACAAATATCTCCTCCTTCACCCACCCTCATTAAATGCCATCACTTGCCTATCCCTAAGCTAATCCTAAACCATCCTAATCCATCCTCTAATCATTTGCACAAGCCTAAGCAAACTTAAAACCCTCCTAATCAAGCCCAAGTCGAAATTGCTCTCATCTTCCTCAAAATATCTCAACCATAAAACTTTATGAAGTCCACTAGGCCATAAATGACTCTTCCAAGCCCTTTTATTGCTCTTACAAGCCATTATGAGGGTCTTTATGAAGATTTTATCCCTTGAGCCTCCTTTGTTGACTCATCCTTCCCCTTTCCTCCATCCTCTCACCCTGTGACATGTGTCACTCCCTGATTGGCTGTAAGGAAGCACAATCCATGTGCTCTCCTCTCATGCAATTTGAGCCCTCCATGAGCTTTTTCCCATCCTTGCATCTTAGCCCTCAATCCCTCAAGCCTCTTGCCTATAAATTGGATCCTTCCTCTTTGCAAAAAAACACAATCCATGAAATAAATTTATAATGCCATTTTAAGAAGCCATTTTACATCAAAACCATACACTCACACCCAAATTCCAACTCCATTTGAAGCCCTTTTTGAAGCATAAAGCTTGAGCATACATCCTATCTATTTAGAAAAAGCTACTCAACAAGAGAGCTTATCATTGAGAGAGCCCATTAATGGCTCATATTCTCAATTGAGAGTTCATCTTAGTCTATCTTGAAGTTTATGAATTTTGTTTAGTTTGTAGAAGCTTTATTTAAATTTGGTTTCTATTAGCATACTAACATTGCTCATATACAATAAGTATATCCCTTGTAAATCTTTTCATGTTGCATGTCCATCTAAGTGCAACATTACATAATAAAATAAAACAATACAATATAATAATACTATGCAATGTGTGCTACACCCATTTTCTCAACAATTAATATTTCTCCTTAATACTTAGATTATCTACAGATAGTATAGTAGATGAATTCTTGTAGATGGGAGACTAGATAGAACAACAAATTCAATCGATTTTGATAAATAATTTTCTTTAATAATTTATCTAAATAATGAGAAATTTTCTTCCAAAAGAAGGATAAAAATGACATGATAGATCAGTTTTTGAATAATTAAAGGAGAATAAAATGAGGAAGGTGAAAGAGAATTTCAATAAGAGTGAGATAGAGAAGGAGGTTAATGAGAAGAACAAGAGAAAGAATATGGGGGATAAGGACATGAGGGATAAATGAGATAGGTAGAAGGAAAAAATTAAGAAAACAAAAAGTAGATGACGAAAATGCAAAGTAGGAGGAAGTGGGAGAAGAGGAGGAGAAGATAGGACAAAGAGGGAGACCACTACGAAGAAAATGATCAAGAAAAGAAGAATGAGAAAGTGAAGAAGGAGAAAATTATGAATAAAAAATAGGAGTAGTTGTAGTAGAATGTAGAGAACAAGAAGGAAAATGGAGGAGAAGGAGAGGGATGCAAGGTGATAAAAGAGGGGGACAAAAAGGGTTAGAAGAAGGAGAAGAAGAGGAAGGAGAATAAGTAGAAGAAGGAGATGAAGAAAAAATAGGAGAAGGAGAGGAATAAGGAGAAGAAGAAGGAGAAGGAAATGGAGAGAAAAAAAAAGGTGGAGAAGGAGGTGAGGAAAAAAGAGAAGAAAGGGAAGGAGAAAGAGGAAGGAGAGAATATACAAAATGGAGGAAGATATGGGTAAGGGGAGAATGGGAAGAAAATGAGTAATATGCTTAATAAAAATAGAGGAGAGAGATTAAAATAGGGAATGTAAAATAGGGAGAGAGTATCTATATGTGTGTGTATAAGTTAAAGAGATGTGAAGGGAGAGAAAAAGAGGAAGAGAAGTGGGAGGGAGAGAAATGAGGAAGAGGAGAGAGGTGAAGCGGTAGGTGAAGCAATAGAAAAAAACTATATATATGAGGTGGTAGATCGACAATATATACATAGATTGATAGATGGATGAATCAATTATTTATATACAAGTCTATGGTGTATATCACTCTCTTTAAGTTTCACATCTCTCTGAGGAATATGTAATAAAATAATTCACATACTTTTAAATTTGTAAGTTAAAAGAAAAAATATCAACATCATAATTTTTATAGTATTTTTGTAGATAATTATTTTTTATGTTTTAGAAGTAACAAGTAGACTTATTTCGTAGGGTCCTTTAACATGTAATATGACATGAATAGATTTAATTGTGTTAGATAAAGATAGAATTTCAAATAGATATACCATACAAGTTTAAGATAGTATAGATCAACGAGAGATAATAGTGAGAAGTTGAAATAAATATATCAAAATATTGATCATTTGATATATGTTTTACTATCTACTTAACTCTTGCACCCCTCAAAAGTGCAAGTACTAATAGATGAAGATTCACATTTTAAAACTTGATCAAAACTAAAATATTAATATTGACAAAACATTTAATTATTATTTTCAACAAACCCCAAAAAAAAAGATGTAGACCATCCATGGCTGTGTTTCAGTCTCCCATTCAAAGGATTGGCAGTCACGGTCATATTTTAATGTAAAAAAACTTTCTTGTGTGCCGGTTAACACGGTAATCGTGACAAAGCAGTTGGTTAACGATCGTTTAGTGATATCTAGTTTCTAGATTGAAGTTAGACATTTAAAGTTTGATAACGAGCACATGGCACTAAAGTAATAATAAGATTAGAAACCTTCACTTTACATTTCTTACCCCACGACAGAATAGATAATGTAGTGTTACTAACGATAACCAATTTTACAGTTAGACCAAGAATCAATAGATAATCTCGTATTACCAACAATTTTCTTTCTACAAAAATTTGTTGAAATTGAAAATCAAACATTCAACATCGATGATTCCTCGTGAAGAAGACAATTGGTCATCATAAGTAATACAAGATATCTATTTCGCCAGGAAAATTAAAAAATATAAGGGAAGGTTCTAATCAAATGTTATGCGCCTCATTAATTGTATAACGTAGAAAAGACTAACAGCAGTCAATCAAAAGCATTCTCAACAGTACTGAATTATATTACACGCCACTTCAGACGAGCTTAACATTACTGTCAGTAACGGCTCCTTCTAAGATTTGACATCAGTTAAAGGGTTGTTATCCATTTGAGGTAAAAGAGATCAATAACAAAGATGGCTAGTCTTCAAACAGTTCAGTTTGCCCCATTGTTTATAGTTTCTATAGTTGCCTCGTGCTTTTTCATTCATGGAACGAATGGAAGAGTAATAAGATTTCACTTCCCTCCCAAAACCAATACAGTGTTAATCAGTCAGCAGACACTATGATTGATAAGGATAGAATAGATCTTACTATCAAACATTTACATGGTAGAGATAAAGTACGGGGCCATGGATGGGCAACTTATAACAAGTTAATTCCATTGTGGGATAATTCTTCCAAAGCTTTGGCGAACTTCTTGTGAGAAATATATTAAAATTGAATTTAATACTCACAACCCTAACTCAAAAAACTTTACTTGGCACTTGGAAAAAGCTCGGCACATGAAGATGCCTAGTGTCAGTTTTGATCGGCACTTGATGGTGCCGAGTGATAGGTTGCTCAACACTTGAGGGTGCCGAGTGACAGGTAACAGGTGCCAAGTGAGCTCGACACACAAAGGAAAATGTAGTAGATGCCGAGTTATCTCAGCACCCAAAGAAGACAATGGATGCTGAGTAAGGTCGGCTCCAACTAATAAAATTTATAACTTAGAAACAATCTAACATGAATGCTTTCATGATTAAAACCAGAGAGCTGAGATTTAACCTTTCAACCAAGTTTCTCAAATGCAATCAATAGAAGAGGAAGAATAATAGATTTAAGTATGCCTACTTTCTTTTCTATTCAACTAAAATTTAAACTATTACAAAATCTGGGAGTATTCGGCTTCAACCAAAAAACCCTAAAATAACCCTAAACTGATAATACTTCAAACTTCAATAAACTTTTAAAGTTGCAGCTCTAATGGCTACATACAAAGGTGCCTAGAGCAATCACTGCTTCACCAGGACAAAACAAAATAACAACCAACTCACAGAATGAACAGAGGAGTCACGTGCAACTGGAGACACTGAACATACTTCCTTCTGTCTCTGCAACAAGTGGATCTGCTGACCACTTTCTTCTTCTTCCTTTTCTTTGCTCTGCTGAACTTCTCTCTGATTTGCTTGATCTGCAAACTCTTTGAAATAATTTGACTGACTGAATGAATGAATAAACATTCTTTTTTGTAATATCTTTTCCCCTCAACGTCCAAATTCAAAATCTCACCTACCAAAAATAAATGCCTACCGTTTATGGATGCCTGCAGTGACCTGACATGGTAGATGGGTGTGGGGCTCGAAGACAACCTACTGGCTCTTCAACATTTAAGTTTTTTAACACTCCCCCTTTGTCCCTAGCCAAACAAACAAGGATCATAACTGATCCAAATCAACTACACCAAGACTCTCTCTTAAGTGTACAAAATTTTCAATGCCTAATGGCTTGGTGAAAATATTTGCTAGTTGCTGCTCAGACTTGCAAAATTCCATCGTGATATCCCCATTCTCCACCAACTCTCTGGTGAAATAATATTTGATCTCAATATGCTTGCTTCTTCCACGGAAGACTCGATTTTTGGACAATGCAATTGATGAGATGTTGTCACAATAAATTGTGGTTCCATCCTCTTCCCTTTCATTCAAATCTGTCAAAATCCTCCTTAGCCAAATTGCTTGACATGCTGCTGCATTTTTTACAATGTATTCAGCCTCTGTTGTAGATTGAGCAACAATAGGTTACTTCTTGGATGCCCATGAAATTGCACCCGATCTCATATGAAACATGTCTCCAGAAGTGCTCTTCCTATCATCTATACTTCTAGCCCAATCACTATTTGTGTAACCAACCAGCTTGAAATCATCATTTATAGTATAAAAAATCTCAAATCCCTTGGTACCTTTCACATACCTTAGGATACTTTTTCTTGCTTGCTAATGAGAATCCTTTGGTGTGTCCATAAATCTGAAAATCAGACTTACTGCATGCACTAGGTCTGGCCGAGTTGCAGTCAAATACATTAGACTTCCAACCATACTCTTGTATAGTGTTGGATTCACTCTCTTGCTAGAGTCTTCATTTATCAACTTCAAACCTATTGTTATTGGTGTGGGAGCTGCCTTACTATTCTACTTTTTAAATCTCTCCAAGCTCTGCCCTGCATATTTTTCTTGAGAGATGAAAATGCCATCATGCATTTGTTTTACTTCTATTCCTAGAAAGTATTTCAAGAGACCTAGGTCTATCATTTCAAATTCACTTTTCATGGCCTCTTTAAACTCGCCAATTAGAGCCTTGTCATTTCTAGTAAAAATCAAGTCATCTACATACAAGACAACAATCAAAACATTACCATCTACTACCTTGATGTAAAGAGTGAGCTCACCATTTCTTTTGCTAAAGCCATTGCTCATCAAATATGAGTCAATCCTACTATACCATGCCCATGGAGCTTGCTTGAGCCCATAAAGAGCTCTCTTCAATCGATATACTTTATTATCTTCACCTACAACTTCATAACCAGGTGGTTGCTCCACATACACTTCTTCTTTCAATACACCATTTAGAAAGGTGGATTTCACATCCATTTGAAATACCTTCCACTTGTGCTGAGTTGCAATTGCTATGATAGCATACATGGTTTCCATTCTTGCAACAGGGGCATAGGTCTCATCATAGTCTCTTCCATACTACTATTTGTAGCCCTTGACTACCAGCCTTGCCTTATGCCTATCAATCTTGCCTTCAGCATTGCATTTTGTCTTGTAGACCCATTTCACTCCAATCACATTCTTCTCGGGAGGCAATTCAGTTAGCTCCCATGTCTCATTTCTTTCTATAGCATCTATTTCCTCATGCATGGCATTACACCATTTCTTCTCCTTGATTGCTTCTTCAAAATATACTGGATCACTATGAGAAAATAATGCAAAATTAACACTCTCATCATAATCTTCATACCTTTCATCTTGGTATAACTCCCTAAGACTCGGTCTTTCTTGGTAACAGGGAGGAGAGTGTGGGATTAGAATCTTCACTGTTGCTGCATTGCTGACTAGCTTGATCTTCACTAGTACTCGGCAATGACTGAACCTACTTGCCTTTTCTTCTATTTGCTCCTTCTTCTTGATGTTCATCAGCATCTTCTTCACTCATAATTGGCACTTTACTTGAAGTGCTTGGTGACTCATCAATTGAACCATACCAAGACTGATTTTCAAAAAATTCCATATCTCTTGAAAGAGTCATCTTGTTGTTCAATGGGTCATACAATTTGTATGCCTTTGATTCTGAGATGTACCCTATGAAGATGCACTTCACACCTTTGTCATCAATTTTTTTCCTTTTCTCTTTAGGCATATGTGCATATGCAACACATCCAAACACCCTTAGATGTTCAACTGTCCATCTTCTTCGTGATCATGCTTCCATTGAAATTCTATCACGAACTGCTTTTGTAGGACACCTATTAATTAGGTAAACTGTTGTTGCCACAACCTCTCTCAAAAATTTAGTTGGGAGACATTTCTCTTTCATCATGCTCCTTGCCATTTCAACAATGGTCCTGTTCTTTCTTTAAGCCACTCCATTTTGCTGTGGTGTGTAGCTGGCTATGACCTCTCTTTTTTATGCCATGTTTCCTGCAAAAATTTACAAAAGAATTGGAGGTATACTCTCCTCCTCTATCTGACCTAAGGACCTTGATATAGTATCCACATTCTTTTTCAACCAGGGCTTTAAACTCTAAAAATTTATCAAATGCTTCAGATTTATTCTTTAAGAAATACACCCATGTCCTACGACTGAAATCATCAATAAATGTCATGAAATAAGTACTCCCCCCAATGGAAGTAACTTGCATAGGACCGACTAGGTCAGTATGCACTAACTCTAATGGATATCTAGCCCTCCTAAAATTTTCAGAATTAAAGGGAAGCCTATGTTGCTTTAGCAAAATACAAGCCTCACTCTTGTCACAAGAATTTCTTACACATGGAAAAACATCTACCATTCTTTTATTTGATAACAAATTTAAACCAGCATAGCCAAGATGACCATACCTGAGGTGCCATAGTCGTGAGGGGTCTTCAATCACACTCCTTAGAGCTGATTGTGTGTGAGGTGCAGCACAAACTTGAGATGAGAAACATGTCTCTATCTTCAAGGGAAACAATCTGTTCTTTGTCATTTGAACTACTGCAAGTATGTTCTTGCTCCCATCCTTTTCATGGATGACACACTTTTCATTTTCCATCAGCTGCTTGTATCCATTTTGAATGAGCTGACCAATACTCATCAAGTTGTGCTTCATATCAGGGGCGAAATACATATTTTGTATTTCCTTCTTCTCACCTTTCTTGGTGCGGACCATACTATATCCTTTGCCCACAACTGGTAGGGTTTCATTGTTACCCATCTTAATTTCTGATTTGAAACTCTTGTCAATGAATGAAAACAAGGTTTCATTACCACTCATGTGGTTGTTACATCCACTGTCAAGGTACCAAACCTTAGGGCTTCCTTCTTCACCAACATTACACATGATAAAGGTAGTGTTTTCACTTCCAATATTCATGTCAGCCACATTTTTTTGTCCTGACTGATCTCTTTGCTTCTTCAAACATTCATTTGCATAATACCCATATTTATGACAGTAGTAGCATTCTACATTACTCTTATTTGAGTTGTAGTTTTTCTTACCTCCTTTTGAGGTATTTTGTGAGCTACTTGCTCCATCTACTCTTCCTGAGCTTTCTGCTACAGCATTCCTTTGTCCTCCATTACCTCGACCTCTGCCTTTGGAGTTTATACCTGAGCCATTTCTTCCTCTCCCCCTTCCTCTTGGATTTGACTGAGCCTTGAATGCTTGCTCTTGGGAAGAAGAAGATATAGATCTATTGATCTTATGCTCATGGGTTTGAAGTGTACCCATCAACCCATCCATTGTCAAAACAGTGAGGTCTTTTGCCTCTTCTATGGTCATGACCAAATTGTCATATTTATGAGGTAAACTCCTCAATATCTTTTCCACTATCCTCTGCTCTTGATAGTCTTCTCCATTTGACTTGAGTTGGTTAATCACATTGGAGGTTCTTGAACTGAAATCTACAACTGATTCATTTTCCTTCATCTGAAGGTTCTCAAACTCCCTCCTTATGTTCCATAGCTTTACTTTACAGATTTTATCATTCCCTTTGAAGATTGTCTCAAGGATATCCCAAGCTTCCTTTGCATAATTTGCTGCTGCAATTTTTGGGAATACTGTCTCTGTCATTGCTACTTCAATAAGACTTAATGCCTTTGCATCTTTCCTCCTTGACACTTTCAAATGAGTCTTCTGTGCATTTGTGAGGGTAGCATACTGAGTTGGATCAGTCGCATCATTGAATCCATTAACTACAAACTCCCACAAATCATTTGCAACCATTATGGTCTTCATCTTCTTTGCCCATGTATCACAATTCTATCCATTAAAGGATGGTGGCTGCTACAATATCTTTCCTGCATCTCCTACCATGTCAAATAACCCAAGAAAACAAATGCCCTAACTCACTACAGATGTGGGGCCTCAAAGCTCTGATACCATGTGAGAAATATATTAAAATTGAGTTTAATACTCACAACCCTAACTCAAAAAACTTTACTCGGCACTTGGAAAAATCTCGGCACATGAAGGTGCAGAGTGTCAATTTTGCTTGGCACTTGATTGTGTCAAGTGACAGGTTGCTCAACACTTGAGGGTGCCGAGTGACAGGCAACAGGTGCCGAGGGAGCTCGACACACAAAGGAAAATATAGTAGATGCTGAGTTAGCTAAGCACTCAAAGAAGACAATGGATGCCAAGTAAGGTCGGCTCCAACTAATAAAATTTATAACTTAGAAACAATCTAACGTGAATGCTTTCACGATTAAAACCAGAGAGCCGAGCTTTAACCTTTCAACCAAGTTTCTCAAATGCAATGAATAGAAGAGGAAGAACAATAAATTCAAGTAAGCCTACTTTCTTTTCTATTCAATTGAAATTTAAACTATTACAAAATCTGGGAGCATTCAGCTTCAACTAGAAAACTCTAAAATAACCCTAAACTGCTAATACTTCAAACTTCAATAAACTTTTAAACTTGCAGCTCTAATGGCTGCATACAAAGGTGCCTGGAGCAATCACTGCTTCAACAAGACAAAACAAAATAACAACCAACTCACAGAATGAACAGAGGAGTCACGTGCAACTGGAGACAATGAACATACTTCTTTCTGTCTCTGCAACAAGTGGATCCGCTGACCACTTTCTTCTTCTTCCTTTTCTTTGCTCTGCTGAACTTCTCTCTGATCTGCTTGATCCACAAACTCTCTAAATAATCTGACTGAATGAATGAATGAATAAACATTCCTTTTTGTCATATCTTCCCCCTCAACATCCAAATTCAAAATCTCACCTACCAAAAATAAATGCCTACCGTTCATGGATGCCTACGGTGACCTGACAAGGTAGATGGGCGGAGGGCTCAAGGACAACCTGCTGGCTCTTCAACGTTTAAGTTTTCCAACACTTCTCAACCTATTTTCTGTACGCCATTTCAAAGATGAATGATGATTACAAGTTCAATGGCGATAGGCTCACTTTCTTCTTTGCACCTCCTGGATTACAGCCTCGCGATAATTCTTCTAGAGAATGGCTTGGCCTCTTTACATCCACAACAGATGGAAATGTATCGAATCAGATTGTTGCCGTGGAGTTCGATACATTCAAGAATCTTCTATATAATCCGGATGACAACCATGTGGGAATCGACATCGATGGCAGAAAATCCAAGGAAACAGTTTCGATCAATGATGTTTACAGCAACACCTCTCTCAAAAATGGAGAAAAGTGGGGTGCATGGGTGGATTATGATGGCGTTGAGGAGAAGCTCAAAGTGTTTCTTTCATTTAACCCAAATGGCAGTAGGGCTTCTAAACCTAAAATTCCAATCTTGTGCTACGATATTGATCTCCCCCGATTCCTTCCCCAGAACGTCCAGGTTGGGTTTTCAGCATCCAATGCACACTTATTTGAGATTCAGACAGTTTACATTTGGAACTTGTCTTGTCAATATTTTTGGGAGATTTCAGCAGCAGAAGGGAATATCTCTGAACCAATTACTCCGAGAGGAAGGAAATCTTCTGCAAACATAATATGGGTATCCACAGCTTTGGGCTGTTTCATATTCATATGTTGTTTTATCTTTGCTGGAAGTTTGCGATGTTCAATGAGTACACGTCGCACAAGTGAGGCTGAGGAGAGTGACGAAGAGTTCAACAAATTACTTCGCGAGGCAGCTCAGTCTGCTCACGAGTTTCCGTATGCTGAGCTCCTCGCTGCTACAAGCAACTTCAGCGATGACAAAATCATTGGTGCTGGCGGCTTTGGATCTTACTACAAATGCACTACTTTGCCTGGCACAAGTGAAGCTGTGTCAGTGAAAAGAATATCTCCTTCCTTAAGGCAATGGAAACGTGCGTACATAGCAGAGATTAGTATAAACAGTAAACTCACTTGCCACAATCTTGTGAAATTTCTGGCATGGTCCCATCGAAAAGGCGACTTGCTTCTGGTGTACGAGCTACTCCCAAATGGAAACCTCGATAAGTATATTCATGAGAAGTCAGAAGTTGGGCTAGGTTGGGATCGAGGATACATCATAGCCTGTGATGTGGCTTCTGCTCTGCTTTATCTTCACGAGGATCGGCATGAGAGTGTTCTGCACAGAGATATCAAAGCGAGCAATGTGATGTTGGACTCAGCTTTCAAAGCGAAGCTGGGTGATTTCGGGCTTGCCAGAATGATGGAACGCGAAAAAGATGGACGTACAACCACGGCTGTGGGTACAATTGGGTATATTACACTAGAGTCCGTGACAATGGGAAAGGCTACTCGAGAGTCCTAAGTGTTTTAGTTTTGGAGCATTGCGTCTCGAAATTGCGTGTGGCAGACGTCCGGCGGACTCGAGCTCGATTGATCACAACTGCAGAGTGGTGGAATGGGTGTGGCGCTTGCATGGGCAGCACAGGATTCTTGATGCAGCAGATGAGAAACTGGGTGGAGATTTCAATGCGGAGGAAATGGAACGGCTTTTGAAAGTGGGATTGTTGTGCTCTCATCCCGATCCGAATGGCAGACCGAATATGGAAAGAGTGGTGGGTATATTGAAAAGAGGAGTTGGGTTGCCTCACGTCTCTCTAACGTTCCCTGTGGCTGTGTATGGTGACCATGTTTTCCCTGACATCCCGCCTCGATCATCATTGTCCACCCTCAATGAAAATTATAGTATGGCAATCATTCTTATTCTAATTTTTCATAATAAAAAATTAGGATGCTCTTAATGTGTTGGAATGAAACTTAGTGTATGATGTTTAAGCCATCTATAATTAGGATACTCTGAATGTATTTTTGGGATCAAATTGAAAATCCGATGCACTTAAACACCTCAAAATGACACTTTAAAATTTTGGGACCGACATGATTGAATGCTTCTGCAGTATATCACTGATACTTTCTGAATCTGAGAATATCTTCATTTCACATGTTGCTCCACCTTTTTCAACATTCTCTAATAAAGACAACTCTGGTAAATTTTGATCAACCATAGTCAACCAAACCTTCAAATCACTCTGAATCACCTTAATTCTATTTTGTCATCTTTTGACAATGCTCTTGAGGGGGCAGGATGATGATTACATCGTTGAACATCATTGAATCTTTCAAATATGGTTTCAAATCTCAACATAATGTCACATTCGCTAGTGACATCTCATTGCTTGGGGCATCTCTATTCCCCCTATCTGGCATCATATGCACTATTCAACTGATCAATCTTATAATAATCCTTATCATAGTTTGATGGACAAGTATCTAAGTGTTCTACATAGACTCCCAAGGATTAAGCCTCATTCTAGGGATAATTCTATGGCTCATGATTAGCTCTTGTTAGCTTTTTATGGACTAGTATGTAGGTGTTCTATCTAGACACTAGAGGATTAAACTCCATTGTAGAGATAATTCTAAACCCTTTCTTTCAATCACTATTTAATAGATAGGTATCGAGACAATCTAACCTTGACTATTGAGGATTAAGCCTTGTTCTGGTGACAATCCTATGAATCATGATTAATCTTGTCATCTTCTAATGGATAGGTATCGAGGCCTTCTAACTTTGACTCTTGGGAATTGAATCTCATGTTGGAAACAATTTTGTGAATTTTGACAATCTTTGTTCTTTTAAGACTGGTATCTAGGTGAAGGTTAAGCATCATTCTATAGATAACCCTAAAAATCTCATCAATTGGTCTTTGTGTCATCACTCTCTGAACCAATCTAAGCACTTCATCTATACTTCAGACTTTTGATTTCTTTGAATCAATGTGTTGCACACACATTTACTCAAAGAGGGGAAAATATAATACCCCTAAATTGGCACATTGGTAGTCTAAACCAATTTTGATTTATCAATCTTACTTAAGTCTTATTGTACTAGGCATTTCTGATTTTGAACATCTATACTTGACCTAAATGTCAAATGTAGAAAATCATTACTCTGTATTAATCACTTACTTTATTTAATTCCGAAATATTAATTGAATTAGCTATAAAAATCTTAATTTAATTAATTTAATTAAAAGTCCTAAGTACTTTAATTAAATTAAATCTACCCTTTTAGCTAATACACATAAAGAAGGAATTAAAAGACATTGATTTAATTAAATATATATCATATGTGTTGAAACTAATTATTTATTTAAAATTAAAATATTCTATTATTATGACATCTTTGAATGGATCAATATCCTTTCCTATTTCATCTCACATGAAAAATGAAATAAATAATATTGATTAAATCAAATATGCTCATCATAATTATTAAAACTGATTATTTGATTAATTAGAAAAATAATTATGAACACATATTTTTAAGGATCAATGTTATCTCCTATTTCATCTCATTCAACCGTATCAAAATTAGATGACTCAATCTCACATTCAATCAAGATTGCACATGGGGTTTGATCTTGACTGTTGGTCAAGTCCAAGCTTCTATAAAAGAAACCTTCAATCTCTCATTTTGAAAGATGCACATGAACAATATCAAATCGATGCTAGATTGATTACTCAAGTGCCTTGCATTCAAATATCATTTGCTTTACATACTCATCATTTAGACTAAAATGTATTTATTTAGTTTCAATTACTTTTTATTGTTCTTAGATTAATTTAAAATTCATTTAGATCAATCTAATATCTTTGTATTTGAAAACATCATAAACATAAATTAGAATGCCTTTGCATTCTTCCAAATCTTTTGTACTAGTTTGGTTCAGTTACTGATCTCTCAATTCTAAGAGTGAATAGTAAAATATCATCTAGTTAGAAGGCAATAGGTCGCCTTGTGCAAACATACTAAATGGACAATATCATGTTCATTTCGGGATGTTTCTGGTATATAATAATCATGTTGAAGTGTGTGTGTATTTAGAGGCCCATAATTAGCACTCACAAAACCTACACATTGCAATGAACTGAGTTGTTAAAATATAAGGTTAAGACTTGTTAGATAAAACTAAAATCTTCTGAGCAATGAGAGAGAAGTAATAGAGGAAGAAGAAGGATAAAATGAAGGGAAAAAAATAGGAGGAGA
This sequence comes from Cupressus sempervirens, assembly GCA_028749045.1. NCBI lineage: Eukaryota > Viridiplantae > Streptophyta > Pinopsida > Cupressales > Cupressaceae > Cupressus > Cupressus sempervirens. The sequence continues at coordinate 931,413,506 of CM053787.1, forward strand.
AGAAGGAGAAGAAAAAGAAAGAGGGGTAGAAAATAGGAAGAGGTGAAGGAAAAGGAGAAGTAGATCAGAGTAATGTGTCTCCTTAATACTAACATAATCTAGAGATAGTACAAGAGATGAATGTCCACATATGGTAACTAGATAGAATGAAAAATTTAATCTTCTTTAAGAAAGAATTGTAAGATGAGGAGGAGGAGAAGGAGGAGAGAAGATAGAGAAGAAGAAGTGGAGAACATTAGTGTTTCTCCTTAATACTTACATTATCTAGAGATAGTATAGTAGTTGAATTCTTGTAGATGGGAGACTAGATAGAATGAGAAATTCAATCAATTTTGATAAATAATTTTCTTTAATTATTTACCTAAATAATGAGAAATATTCTTCCAAAAGAAGGATAAAAACAACTTGATAGATTAGCTGTTAAATAACTGAAGGAAAATAAAATGAGGAAGGTTAAGGAGAATGACAATAGGAGAGAGATAGAGAAGGAGGTGAAGGAGAAGAAGAAGGTAAAGAATATGGAGGATAAGGACATGAGAGAGGAATGAGAGAGCTAGAAGGAAAAAAGTAAGAAAACAAAAAGGAGATGATGAAAATGAGGAGCAAGAGGGTGGGGGAAGAGGAGGAGAAGATGGGACGAAGAGGGAGATTGCCAAGAAGAAAATGATGAAGAAAAGAAGAATGAGAAAGTGAAGAAGGAGAAGATTAAGAATAAAATATAGGAGAAGTTGAAGTAGAGTGTAGAGAACAAGAAGGAAAATGAAGGAGAAGGAGAAGGGTGCAAGATGATAGAAGAGGGGGACAAAATGGGGAAGAAGAAGGAGAAGAAGTAGAAGAAGGAGATGAAGAAGAAATAGGAGAAGGAGAGAAACAAGGAGAAGGATAAGGAAGTGGAGATAAACAAAAAGGTGGAGAAGGAGGTGAGGAAAAAAGAGAAGAAAGGGAAGGAGAAAGAGCGAGGAGAAAATATACAAAATGGAGTAAGATATAGGCAAGGGGAGAATGGTAGGAAAAAGAGTAATATGCATAATAGAAATAGAGGAGAGAGAGTATCTCTATGTGTGTGTGTGTATAAGTTAAGGAGATATAAAGAGAGAGAAAAAGAGGAAAGGAGTGGGAGGGAGAGAAAAAAGGAAGAGGAGAGAGGTGAAGCAGTAGATGAAGCAATAGAAAAAAAACTATATATATGAGGTGGTAGATGGACAACATATATATGGATTGATAGATGGATGGATCAATTATTTGTATACAAGTCTATGGTGTATATCCCTCTCTTTAAGTTTCACATCTCTCTTAGGAACATGTAATAAAATAATTCACATACTTGTAAATTTTTAAGTTGAAAGAAAAAATATCAACATCATATTTTTTATAGTATTTTTGTAGATAATTATTTTTTATTTTTCAGAAGTAACAAGTAAAATTATTTGGTAGGGTCCTATAACATGTAATAGAACATCAATAGATTTGATTGTGTTAAGTAAAGATAAAATTTTGAATAGATATACCATACAAGTTTAAGATAGTATAGATCAATGAGAGATAGTAGTGAGAAATTGAAATAAATTAATCAAAATATTGATCATTTGATATATATTTTACTATCTGCTTAACTCTTGCACCCCTCAAACGTGCAAGCACTAGTCGATGAAGATTTACATTTTTAAACTTGATCAAAACTAAAATATTAATATTGGCAAAACATTTAATTATTATTTTCAACAACGCCCGAAAAAAAAGATGTAGATCAACCATGGCTGTGTTTCAGTCTACCATTCACGGTCATATTTTAATGTAAAAAAAAATTCTTCTGTGCCGGTTAACACGGTAATCGTGACAAAGCAGTTGGTTGACTGTTGTTTTGTTGACGGTAATCGTGACAAAGTCAGACATTTAACCTTCACTTTATATTTCTTACTCCACGATGGAATAGATAGATAATGTCGTATTACTAACGATAACCGATTTTCCAGTTAGACCAGGAATCAATAGATAATCTCGTATTACCAACAATTTACTTTCTCTCTCCCTACAAAATTTTGTTGAAATTGAAAATCAAACATTCAACATCGATGATTCCTCGTGAAGAAGACAATTTGTCATCGTAAGTAATACGAGATATCTATTTCGCCAGGAAAATAAAAAAATATAAGCGAAGGTAGAACGTAGAAAAGACTACCAGCAGTCAATCAAATGCACTCTCAACAGTACTGAATTATATTACACGCCACTCTAGACTAGCTTAACATTACGGATGACCGTAATGGCTCCTTCTAAGATTTGACATCAGTTAAATGGTTGTTATCCATTCGAGGTAAAAGAGATCAATAACAAAGATGGCTAGTATTCAAAGAGTTCAGTTTGCCCCATTGTTTATAGTTTCTATAGCTGCCTCGTGCTTTTTCATTCATGGAACGGATGGAAGAGTAATAAGATTTCACTTCCCTCCCAAATCCAATATCGGTATTAACCAGTCGGCAGACACTATGATTGATAAGGATAGAATAGAGCTTACTGTCAACCATTTAAATGGCAGAGATAAAGTACGGGGCCATGGATGGGCAACTTATAACAAGTTAATTCCACTGTGGGACAATTCTTCCAAAGCTTTGGCGAACTTCTCAACCTATTTTCAGTTCGCCATTTCAAAGATGAATGATGATTACAAGTTCACTGGCGATGGGCTCACTTTCTTCTTCGCACCTCCTGGATTACAGCCTCCCGATAATTCTTCTGGAGAATGTCTTGGCCTCTTTACATCCGCAACAGATGGAAATGCATCGAATCAGATTGTTGCCGTGGAGTTCGATACATTCAAGAATCTTCCATATGATCCGGATGACAACCATGTGGGAATCGACATCGACGGCAGAAAATCCAAGGAAACATTTTCGATCAATGATGTTTACAGCAACACCTCTCTCAAAAATGGAGAAAAGTGGGGTGCATGGGTGGATTATGATGGCGTTGAGGAGAAGCTCGAAGTGTTTCTTTCATTTAACCCAAATGGCAGTAGGGCTTCTAAACCTAAAAAGCCAATCTTGTGCTACGATATTGATCTCCCCCGATTCCTTCCCCAGAACGTCCAGGTTGGGTTTTCAGCATCCAATGCACACTCATTTGAGATTCAGACAGTTTACATTTGGAACTTGTCTTGTCAATATTCTTGGGAGATTTCAGCAGCAAAAGGGAATACCTCTGAACCAATTACTCCGAGACGAAGAAAATCTTCTGCAAACATAATATGGGTATCCACGGCTTTGGGCTGTTTCATCTTCATATGTTGTTTTATCTTTGCTGGAAGGTGTCCGCGATGTTCAATGAGGACACGTCGCACAAGTGAGGCTGAGGAGAGTGACGAGGAGTTCAACAAATTACTTCGAGAGGCAGCTCAGTCTGCTCACGAGTTTCCATATGCTGAACTGCTCGCTGCTACAAACAACTTCAGCGATGACAAAATTATTGGTGCTGGCGGCTTTGGATCTGTCTACAAATGCACTACTTTGCCTGGCACAAGTGAAGCTGTGGCAGTGAAAAGAATATCTCCATCCTCAAGGCAAGGGAAGCGTGAGTACATAGCAGAGATTACTATAAACAGTAAACTCACTCACCACAATCTTGTGAAATTTCTGGGATGGTCCCATCGAAAAGGCGACTTGCTTCTGGTGTACGAGCTACTCCCAAATGGAAGCCTGGACAAGTATATTCATGAGAAGTCAGAAGTTGGGCTAAGTTGGGATCACAGATACAGCATAGCCTGTGATGTGGCTTCTGCTCTGCTTTATCTTCACGAGGATCGGCATGAGAGTGTTCTGCACAGAGATATCAAAGCGAGCAATGTGATGTTGGATTCAGCTTTCAAAGCGAAGCTGGGTGATTTCGGGCTTGCCAGAGTGATGGAACGGGAAAAAGATGGACGTACAACCACGGCTGTGGGTACGATTGGGTATATTGCACCAGAGTCCGTGACAACGGGAAAGGCTACTCGAGAGTCCGATGTGTTTAGTTTTGGAGCATTGCTTCTCGAAATTGCGTGTGGCAGACGTCCGGCGGACTCGAGCTTGATTGATCACAACTGCAGAGTGGTTGAATGGGTGTGGCACTTGCATGGGCAGCACAGGATTCTTGATGCAGCAGATGAGAAACTGGGTGGAAATTTCAATGCGGAGGAAATGGAACGGCTTTTGAAAGTGGGATTGTTGTGCTCTCATCCCGATCCGAATGGCAGACCGAATATGGAAAGAGTGGTGGGTATATTGAAAAGAGGAGTTGGGTTGCCTCACGTCTCCCTAACGTTTCCTGTTGCTGTGTACGGTGACCATGTTTTCCTTGACATCCCGCCTCCATCATCACTGTCCACCTTGAATGAAAACGATAGCATGGCAATCGGAATTTCATCATTCTGATTCTAATTTTAATGAAAGGAAAATGATCGCAAACATTAGTAAATTGTAACTCTATGATCATGCTTTTGGTACATGTAATATTTAGTAAATTTAGCCTTGTGAAAATCTTTGCGCAAAGAGACTTCTGTTTTGGTCTCTCTTTTTTTTTTCACAATTTGTCTGTCTAGTATTTAGCAGCCTTTTTATTTTTATTTTAAATCTTTGAAATATAATATATATTCTTTGTATATTTGTCAGTTCTTTTTTAAATCGAGTCTTGCACCTGTCATAAAGCTAATCTTGTATTATTTTCATTTGATTTTTTATATCATATTTTATCATATTTTACCAAAAGACATAATCAATTAATAATGGTTTTTAAATTATGTCAATTACATTGATTCAAAGATTAAAAGATTAAATTCAAGTAATATAGTAGATCTATCCAATACTTAAACTATGATTCCATTGTACATAATATACATTATTATAAAGTGAAGACATCTTTTTTTCAATTTATGAAAACATCAATTGCTACATATAGTTTTTTTTTTTTTTCTTGCTCTACAATACTAGCTTATATATATATATATATATATATATATATATATATATATATATATATATATATATATATATATATATATATATATATATATATATATATATAATGCCGAGAGTAATTGTTCTTAGGGCACCTATTTTCATGAATCCCAATTCAGAATAATTAATCCTTGGATTTAATGAAAATAGGTACCTCGAGAACGATTACTATCGGTGTAATAAATATAAGTATATATAAGCTAGTGGCAGTCGTGGCACAATAGGAAAAGTATTTTTTTAGTTTTTCTATTTTTAATAAGGTTAGTATCGATTTATTTCTTCTTTTTAAATATAGTTGTATAGACTTACTATAAAATTGTAGTAGTATAAACTTACCATAAAATTATTCTTCAACGTTTTATTTTTTAATTCTATATATGGTGTTTATTTGCATCACTTTAATTTAGTTTTATTTTAAGGATATTGTTACATAATTCAAGAGTAGAGTTATGGTTAGGGTTAGGGTTAGAATTAGAGTGAAGGTCAGCATTAAGATTTAAATTAGGGTTGGGGTTAAGGTTAGGGTTATTGTTACGATTAAGGTTTGGTTAGGGTTAGGGCTAGGGCTATTGTTAGGATTATGACTATTGTTAGAATTAGATTTAGGGTTAAGTTTAGAATTAGAGTTAGTTAATGTTAGGGTTAGGGTTAGAATTTGAGCTAAAAATATAGTTAGGGTTAGAATTAGAGTTACTGTTAGGGTTAGGGTAAGAATTAGGGTTCAAGTTACAAATATAATTAGGGTTAGGGTTAGAATTAGAGTTAGAATAAGGGTTAGGTTTTTGTCAAGATTAAAGTAAGGGTTAAGGTTAGGGTTAGAGTTTTAAGTTAGGTTTAAGGTTAGGGTTAGGTTAGGGTTTAAGATTAAACTAAGAGTTAAGGTTAGGATTAGAGTCTAATTATGGTGGAGTTAGATTTATAGTTAGAGTTAGATTTAGGGTTAGACTTAGGCATATGGTTAACGTTAGGGTTAGTGTTAGGATTAAAGTTAGGGTGAAGGGTAGGATTAGAGTTAGGGTTAGGGTTAGAGATAGGTGTATAGAAAAGGTTAAGGTTAGGGTTAGGTTTAGGGTTAAAATATGAGTTAGGATTAGACTTTGAGTTAGGGTTAGAGTTAGAGTTTGGAGTGAGGATTAAAATTTTAGTTAGGATTACGGTTACAATTACAATTAGGGTTAAAGTCCAATTATGGTAGAGTTAGATTTAGGGCTATAGTTAGAGGTAGTGGTAGGGTTATAGTTAGGGTTAGGGTTAGCGTTGGAGTTAGAGAAAGCATTAGGCATAAGGTTATCGTTAGGGTTATGTTTATATATAGCGTTAGGGTTTTATATAGTGTTAGCATCAAAGTCAAGGTTAGCGTAAGGGTTTGAGTTAGGGTGAGGATTAGGGTTAGAGTCTAATTATGATTTACGGTTAGAGGCAGGGATAGGAGTAGGGTTAAGGTTAGTGTTATGATTAGAGTTAGGCTTAAGGTTAGGATTCGAGTTAGGGTTAGGGTTAGGGTTATAGATAGGGGTAGACAAAGTTTAAGGGTTATGGTCCAAGTTAGGATCAGGTTAAGGTTTAGAGCATGCGTTTGACTTAGGGTTAGGGTTAGGGTTATAGTTTGAGTTATGGTTATAGTTAGAGTTCAAGTTAGATTTTTTACTAGAATAATAGTTAGGGTTAGGGTTAGAGTTACAAATAGATTTAATATTAAGGTTAAGGTTTGAGTTAGGGTTAATGTTAGAGTTAGGGTTAAGGTTAGAGTTTTGAGTCAAGTTTAAGGTTAGATTTGGGGTTAGGATTAAGGTTAATATTAAAGTAATATTATTGTAGAGTTAGATGAATGGTTAGAGTTAGGGGTAGGATAGGGTTATGGTTATGATTACAATTAGAGTTAGACAAAATGGTAGAGAAAGGGTTAGATTCAGGGTTATGGTTATGGTTAGGTTTATATATTGAGTTAAAGGTTGTATATAGGGCTACATTAGGGTTAAGGTTAGGGTACGGGTTTGAGTTAGGCTTAAGGTTAGAGTTAAGGTTAGAGTTATATTCTAATTATGGTAGAGTTGTATTAAGAATTAGAGTTAGATTTAGGGTTAGAGTTAGGGGTAGGGGTAGGGTTAGAGTTAGGGTTAGTGTTAAGATTAATGTTAGGGTTAGGGTTAGGGTTAGGATTAGGGTTAGTTTTAGGGTTAAGGTTAGAGATAGGGTCAGGGTTAAGGTTGGGATTATAGTTAGGGTTAGAGATAGGGGTACAAAAAGGGTTAGGGTTAGGGTCAAGGTTGAATATGAGTTAGAGTTAGAGTAAAAATTAGAGTTAGGATTAGGGTTAGGGGAAAAGTAGGACCATGGTTAGAGTTATAGATAGTCCTAGGAGTAGGGGTAGAGGTAGGGTTAGGGTTAGAGATAGGGGTGGAGAAAGGGAGAGGCTTAGGGTAAGGGTAAGGGTAAGGGTAAGGGTTAGGGTTAGGGTTAGAATATGAGTTAAGGTTAAAGTCTAAGATACAATTAGGGTTATAGTTTGAGTTAGGGGTAGAGAAAGAATTAGAATTATGGTTAGGATTAGGGTTAGGGGAAAATGTAGGACCACAGTTGGAGTTATGGTTAGTGTTACATTTAGAGTTGCATTTAGGAGGGCAACTTTTTCTCATTACACATGCCTCTTAGCATAGTAGACCAATATAATTATTACAATGTTCCTTAAGTAGCTTTATAATTTTATAAGTTACATTTATAAATAAGCCATTGATTAATGTTAATTATGCTTAGCATGAATAGTGTACAATGAAGGGTTACTAAATGTTATTGAGGTAATGATTACACTTAAAATGAATATAAAATGAATATTATGCTTTAGAGTAGGCTAATAGTTAGAAATAATACATCAATTTTATACATAATTTAATGATCAACATATTAATGACATGTCTCATGTAATAGCTTTAATAATACAAACATAAAGATCAAGGAAAAATGTTTCAAATATTTGCAAGTATAGTTGAGAAGAATTTGAGCTAAAAAGTTAAATCATTTATTTAATATTCCGATATATAGATGAAAGGAATAGTACTTTTATCTAGATAAAGTAATAAGTGAAAAATTGAAAGATGTGGAATTGTCATATGGACCATGTGTATAGTTCTCCATAATGATGTAAGTACTTCACATATTCTTTAGTGATTAAAATTGTATTATGACCTTTGTTCATAATATGATCATCATAGCATGGGTTGAAATGCATCTACTTTTGCAAACGTGTTGTGTATGTATTTGGCAACATCTTCCATCTCCATTATCTCTATCTCTTGTACATGATCAATTGATAAAGTTGCATTCTCAAGTGCTTTTACCATAGTTGTACAACACTATTTAATTATTCGTGCACACTTCTAGAACTTTGTCTCAAAAAAATGATTTGAGCCTATAGAAGAAGTTGGGCTCATGTAAAAAATGCTTGACTGTCTATCAAAGACTTCCATGCCTAAAAAAATATGGAAAACAACTTAGAAAGCATTAGGACCAATTAGAAAGCATTAGCACCAATAAAAAAGAAGAACAAAAGTATACTTAATCATAGGGATATAAATTTTAAATAAATAAAGGTTTTGAAAAAACATAAAAGTCACTTAGTATGATCAATTGTGGAGAAAATGAATATAAAAACCAAATTATATTAAAATTTGTAACAAAATTTTCGGTATTGAAACATGGTAATATTATGACCATTCATGCATAGTGAAGAATAGTCAAATATAGTTTTCAAATATTGAGTAGTAATGTATTGGTTGAAATTCATGAAGCACAATCATTATGATTTATTTCAATCGAAGAATGTCTTTATAATTTGAATTAATATTATAGCTACCTTAATTTAAGGACCGAATTGATGATCATAGTTAAATTTACAAATTAGAGAATTAGTATAATGAAATTTCAGCCTAATGGTACTTGCAACAATTAAAATGTGCAAATAATAAGGTTATCATGTTGGATTGAGCATATCCAATTATAGTTTCATTAATTGTGGAATATGAACTATCAATGCACATAATAAGAATAACAACATAATAGTTCATGATGATGATCACATAATGTAGTAGAATAAATAAATCTTTATTATTAAATAATATGTTTGAAAACATCAATGATTTTAAAGACTTCTTAGTCTACAGTCTTCTACTTTTCTATTTGAAAGTTGTTTCCCACTTTTCATTTTTTCATAGCATTGTATGTAAAGGGTGGCATTATCCTCAAACCTTCCAGTGACTTAACACAAGACATAGCCACCAATGTCAATCTTGCTCATTCTCTTGAACCTATGTCAATTGTGGATTTTGAAATAGTTATCCCTTGATATTTGTGAATAATCAATGTCCATGCCAAGCTTAATGGTAGTTGGAATGTCCTACCACTCTACAATGTTTCTATTGGTATTATGTTTGGATGGTGATCATTAAATGGTATTCTAAAGTAATTATCAAATTCAACTGTAACATCTGCTAGTGGCTTAGGTGGAATAGTTCTTCATTTGTAGAAAATATTTCTGATATATCTTAACAATTCAATCACTAGAGTGGCTTCTATCCATAGATTTGTAATCATCATTACTCTTGCATTGTTACAGATCAATAACTCAATATCAAGTTCTTCACTTGATAAATCTTCATTTCTATTACCATTCCTTGACTTGGTTGCATGGCAATGTGCAACTAAATATATTAAAGAATATAACATCCTCATGTTATGGTTACGAACATTGTAATTTGTAGAGAATAAACGCACTATCTTATCAAACTCATCATTACTTACAATACCTAATATTATAGGTGTTCTTGTAATGAGCAAGTTCTAGTCATCTATTTATTGATTCGCATCTCTTACATTTTTGAGAAGCTGATGAAATCTTTGTTGTTGGATATGTTGGTGATCAAAATTGCGTTCTCATTTTGAGCATCTTTTTGAAATTTTGAGTCAAATCAAGCCCCATAAATGCATATGTACCTAGTTGTACCTGTGAGGCCCCTAAGGTGTTTAATGTTTCTAACACCCTCCATTCAGCCTGCTTCAGCATTCCATGAAGTACAATTGAAATTCTGAGCCATTTCGTGATGTCTCATTTTGAGCTGGTTTCAAATCTGCATTTTACCCTAAGTGCCAAACAATGATAGGAAGCCATGTTTGCAATTGAATATCTTGCACCTGGAAATGTTTTAGGACTCACCACTTTGGGAGTGTCTTATATCCATACCTAAGAACCTATGTTTCAAACTTTAAGTCATTTCAAGTCCACTTAACTAGGTTTTGAATCCCTCAAATTTGGTCATTTAATATAGTCATGCTGATGCAATTAGTTCGTAATTTTGGGAAGCCCTATTTGACCTGCTATAACTTTTGACCAGTTGACCAAAATACTAAATTTCCTTTTGTGTTGTATTGTATATGTCAAAGACTTGCTATGTTTCAAGCTTCAGCTTATGATGAATCCGTTTGATATGTTTTCAAACGTGATTCCAAATGGACTTTCTATCTTTTTATTGGTGTCAACAAATGTAGATTATTTGATACCCCTGTTCATGATGTTATAACTCCTAATCTATGATAGGTGAGATAGAATGGATTATACCATTGTGTTGTCCACTAAAAATACTTTAAGTGTGCTAGTTTTCAAGTCTTGAAAAATCTGTTTGCACACTTTTCAAGGTCAATTCCATTTCAAAAAATTGCTTTTCAGACATTGTTTCCAGTTTACAAATTCCAAGTAGTCCACTTTGACCACTCCACATTCATGCCCAGTTATTCGTCATGAGCCCAGATTACATATCCATTTTCTCCTCATGATAGAAAACCAATGCCCCAAGTTTAATTTTCCCAAGGGTCAGTTTGCCCAGTTTTTGGAGCCAAATCCAAACCCAATTTATGGTTTTTTAATATGTTTTCTTGTAGGTAGTTCTAAGAGGTCAACTTTCACAGTGAATATCTTTTGAGCCAAAATTTGTCATGAGACGAGATCTGACCAGGTGAAAGCATGCAGAATAGAGATTCAATGTGTCAATTTTTAGAGTCTGGTCATGTGTTTGGGTCAGTTTTTAAGGCTAGGCAATGGATCTCCTAGCATAAAATTGAAAAGTTGTAGAAAGGAGTGAATTAGAATTTCAAATGCTAATTCAGGGGTCAAATTTGATTTTGATTTGTATCAAGCGATGAATGGATCATTTTGAGAGATCAGTTGTCTGAAAATGAAAAAAAATTAGTCGGACCCACTTGAGGGCCCGACTAATTCCACCAAGTTGATTCTACTTTGGTCTTGAAAGTAGTAGTGAAATGATTTTTACTCATTTTGATTATTTTATATGCACACTTGTGTTTAATGATGGAATGGGAGAATACAATGAGCCAATAATGCATGATAGGTGTTCTTGCAAAGTCCATGACATGTGCTTCTATTTTATGTTGAAGATAGCTAAATTTTATTGCATGCCCAATAGTCTCCTACAATTTTGCATAAGCTTACCTCATATAAAAAGGTGGATGTAAAATAGGAATTGAAGTTATTTATCTTTGACATGCTTAAAGATAAATGTTCCCCTGATGAAGATATCCTAATATTCAAAGAAGCTCCTAGAAGAAATATGTTTTTTTCTCTCTGAATACACAAGCTATGCTAACATATCAATTATCCTGGGTCATTATGTTTCCTATTGACAATTAGTTAGAAGGGAGATAAATTCTTAGGTTGTTTTGACTTTAGTACTCTCTAAGACTGTTAAAAGACTAGGGACATGTCTAGCCTAAGTCGTGTGTCTATCAAAGGAATTGAAGATGCTAAGAAGCCTACCATTGCTACTATTCAAGGGCTTGCACTTGGTGGAGAGTTAGAATTAGCAATATCCTGTCATGCTCATATTCCAATGCCGAAAGTTAAAATTGGGCTGCCTGAGCTTTCTCTTGAAATAATTCTCGATTTTGGTGGCATCTAGTGTCTACATCATTTTATATGGGTTCAAAAGGTAGTAAAAAGATGTTTCTAACAAAACCAATAACATTAGATGAGGGGGAGCAAATTGGAATCATTGTTTCATTTGCACATGAAGAACTAAAGTGGAAGTTTCTTGGTGATATATGAAATGCAAAAGCCACAACTATAACAAGAGTAACTCATGCATTAAAAAGGAGAAGGAACAAGCTACAAGATAGTAAGATGAAAGGAACTAGATCATGCCTTCTCTAAGGAAGTCACGCCATAGCAAGAGCTTTAAACAAGACAAAAATGTATGTAGAGTAGCTGCTAACAAAGGAGGAGTTCAAAGCATATAAAAGTAGAAGTTGCATGCAACAAAAAGAAATAGACCTCACGTCATTAAAAATGCCACTCATGTAGCCAAAGAGTAAGGTAGCCATCTCACAAAAAATGAAGCCACATCAGATAGAAGGGAGACCCACCATGAATGCAATTAACAAGGCAGCTTGCATTGAAACCAGTGCTGACTGGAGAAAACATCCAATGCAAACTGGGAGGAAGCCATTGCAAAACAGAGGCCATTGTATTATCCACACCCAAACAGCAGTCCACATTGATAGGGCACAAGAATACAAGAAAAGTTTTCATTTTGAAAGGAAGAAGGATTCGGTTAAGGAAAACAATTTAGGCTCTTTTATTGATGGAGATTTGATGCTATAAAAATGTTATATCCCTGCTTTAGAGCATTGAAAGAAAAGAAAAATCTGTTGTGTTTGAAGAAGCACACATAAGAGAAAAGACCCCACACAATTTTGAAGGAAGATATGCCATTATAATAGATGCCCACGTATGTAGGGAATAGTATAACACAACATAAAAAGGTGTGGAGGTCAATGAACCCATTTATCAAAGCAGTCGGTTAGCAAGTGTAACAAGCAGCCAATTACTAAAAGCCCACGGGATGTTAAAGAAAGAGACCCTGCATTAAGCATAATCAGAGGGTCCACATAGGCAAATAAGAGAGGAGTTCTAGCAATGAAAGATGCCCATGTATAAAGTAGCCAGGCAAATCATGCAAAGGATATGCATTCAAAAACATTTATCCCATATTGCTCATGGGGAAAATACTTAGAAGTTTAAATACCATTCTTTGTGGTATGCCTTGTGTCTTGAAGACCAAAGGCTTTTCATGGAAGCCCAAGCGACATGTTGTGGGACTTGACCCAGATGCTAGCTAGAGGCTGATGTTGGAAATTTTTTGAACAAATCTATAGGCGCACTGATGTGGTGGAGATGTGCTGAGATGCCGCAATGCGTCAAGATCGAGGGCTAGCACATGCCTGCAAAGAGAAAGTGCTCAGAGGTTAACAAATGCGAGAATACAAAATTCTGACATGTGGCAAGCAAGTCTTGCATGTGATGATGTGGCTGTTTGGGGCATGATCAAAGATGAAGCATAGGATGCTATCATGTGGTGAGATCCGACGGTTGCCACTTACTCACAAAGCGAAGTTTCCTGAAGGTTAAGTAATGCGGGCATGTGAAGATGTAAAATGTGGCAGTGAGTCCCAGTAGATGATGACATGGTAGTGCAACGGGTGGACCAATGACATCATGACATATGGCACTCACGGCAGGGGTCGACCAATTAGAGGCCACCATGTGGCACCTAGTCAAGGCTACTTTGACCCAGAAATGCAAGGATAAAGGGAAAAATAGAATATTTCAAATATCAAATTTTTATTATTTTTCCAAATATGCCATATGCACATTGAGATTTTTAAATTCAAAAGGCTGAAATCTAAATTTTTAACTTTAGAAGGTTATAAATTTTTGAAATTTTAAATTTCAAGTTGGGTAGACCTGAGTTTCTTAGTAGAGAGGGGCATTTTTCAAATTGAGATTTAATGGGTTTCTAGAGGGCTAATATAGTGATGTTATATATCACCAAAATTGTGAGAAGATGAACTTTCTGATTATGGAGTTTTTTTTTTTTTGCATAGGAATTCATGGGTTCAAGTTATAGCTAGAAATGGGAAATTTGGGGCCTTCTCAGTGGAATTGGTAAAAACTGAAAATCTAGTTAGAGGATCAGTAACATGTAGTGAAAATGCAATTTGAGGCAAATTTAACCACTTTCAAATCAATAAAAACTTAGTTTCACTAGCATTTTCATGAAGCGTCCAGATATTTTGATGACTCAACAAGTTTTCATCATTGAATAGAAGATATTTTCAAATCAATTATAGAATAATGATGAAACTAAATCAAATCAAAATGGTAGAAAGAGAAAAGAAGTTTTCAGTTGCAGAAGATTGAATTCCAAGTGGACACATGTTAGGAAAAGATCAGATTCGAGAATTCATCTTCTCTTATATCTTTCTTTCTTTCTTTCATTGTAAGGGTTGGTAGTTTTCTCTGGGTAGTACCAATAGGGTTCCAGTTTTTCACTGTTAGACCATTCAAGGTTCCAGTTTTTGGAGAAAAATCTAGTCACTGCTATGATACCATGTTTTGGATCCAGTTTTGATGTGTTACCATACTGTGATACCGCATATTTTTTAGCAGAATTCTCTTGTATGAACAACAGTAGAAGGATAATATAGATAGTTCAGATCTATTAGGTGTTTTCATTTTTTCATTTCATGCATATGGTTGTATTGTTTCAAAGAAATTAATACAAAGAACAACAGGTTGAGTTTCATCTTGAATCTTGTCTCCTATCTCAGTGAGCTTCAATGTTTTACGATCTTTGAACAAAGAGCCTAGATTGTAGTTGCAGTCCCTTAAGGCTGGATGTTGTCTTATTGTTGCTTGTAACTCAAGGGGTTATGTAAATGCTTTAGTTAATCAATAGGGTTGTAGGTTTATTGAGAAGGATATCATGTAAGAATGAGGTTTAGATTGAGCACAGATATTTATTTACAAGGTAAATAGATAGATCATATATCTGAATATATAAATAAGTATTCGATATCCATATGTATGCATTTGATTCATGGGTTTGCCCAATGGATTAGGTACTGGTTAGTTGCAGGATCATTAAAGTCTTACTACTACATATATCAGGGTTTGTTGAATTCAACATAATTAATCAAAATTAGTTTAGTTCTTCATGTTTTGTAGTGGGTTGAAAAGTTTAACCCTCACTCAACTTATGAGATTCATAGATTTTCATTTAGCTATTGTAGATCTATGTCATTTCATGAGTTATTAGGAGATATACGAGTTTTCATCTACAATAAATAGGTTCAGATTTATGTTTTAAATGCACTGGTACCATATCTAGGAACCTCAAGGTTAACCTGCCTAGGTCTTGCAGAGCCTGAAGTGAAGAAGGGTCAAGCCTTATAGTTGGCCCAAGACTGTAATCTGGTCCATTCATCATAAGAATTTGCTAGCCTTAGATGCATTTGTCTAGTTTCTTGGTTATTTGTAAAATTGTTAAATCAAGAGCCAACAAAATGATGACTCTGCTAGGATATATGAAAAGAACAAGAATCTTGGTAGAAAGAATTTGGTATAGCAATAAGGTGTAGTGTTTTTCATCTCTCTACTGAATATGCATGCACCCCAGCAAGTTTTTATCCATTTGCAAAAGTAACTTCAAAGGTGAATCCAGATTGTGTTGTTATTAAGTTTTACTTCCAGTCAGTTCATCGAGTTCTTGTTTTCAAAGTACTATTGCAATTTCAGAGTCAGAAGTGATGAAAAGTTTGTCTCTCTTCAAAGTGTTGGATGATTTTCAAGTCCCATAAGTTGAAAGATGTAGTTCAGATCGATTATGTTTTAAATCTTTCTCACAATTGTGAGTGGTGACTCTCTATAAAGGATATCTAAACCAGTATAGATCAGTTACATAAAATTGCTTTCAAGAGTTTTCAATTGAATCAGATAGATATGAAAATTGTGTTCAATTTTAAACATGAAGAGAGGGTATATGAATTTCTAACTAATAAGTTTTAAAATGTTATTTGATCTGATGTCATAAGTTTTGAAATGATAAAAAATGAAGCATAGTTATAATTTCATTTAGTTCTCCTCAAGGAGATGGTGAATCTACAAAGGATATGATCAGTGGTGTGAGGAATTGAGATCAACACCAGGCCAATTAGCAAATTAGTGGTTTCATTCAACAACACTTGAGGTATTTCATTTTCATGATGTTTTTCTTGTCATGAGAGAAAGTAAGTTTTACATATTTGTTATCCATCAAGTGAAGTTTTAGTGGTAAGAAGACGAGAATAGTTTTAAGGTTTTATACACTTCATTAGATCAAGTTTCAGTCAGTTGTATTTAATATTTTGATGTGTGTTTGAAGTTGAGATTGGTAGAAGGGTATAGATCTACTACAATTAATGAATACTAAAAGTAATCTTGGTGATTGAGCTTTAAGTTTAAAGGATGTCAAGATTCATTTCACCTAAGATGCAGCCGGTTTGTGAAGTTCCTATTTCCATTTCTACCAAGCGGTATATGCCATTAAGTTTTTATGGTATTCATGGTTTCCCAAATGTCATTCCTAATGATGTTGGAAAACTTTTGGCTATGTTTAATGGGAACCATTTTGTTTCAGCTAGTCATCATGTTGAATTGTTCAGTGATTTAATGGGTGACTATGAGATTGCTCATGAGGATGTGCACATGAATTTATTTGTTCAAACTTTGGAAGGTGATGCTAGAGACTAGTTTTCTTTCCTACCAACATGTTCTATTTCATCTTGGGGTGAGTTTCATTCATCCTTCATGGAGTAATTTGGAGAACAAGTAAGCATATCTAATTCTTATGATAAGTTCTTGAAGATTCACATTGAGGATGATGAATTGGTTCCTCAATTTAATATTATATTTGCAAAGGTTCTAAATGAAATCCCTTAGAGTTATAGACCCGATGATCAAATGTGTTTAGCTATATATTTTGATGCATTTGACAAGAAAATGAATTATCTACTAAGGGATAAAGAACCATAGACATTATATCAGGCTTTTGTGACCGCTAGGGATATTGATAATAATATGAAGTATGGATTGATTAGAGGTCATTTTACTATGAATGATTTTTGGTATAATGTGTTTGAAAGAAAAGTGGAATATAGTATTGATTCTTCAGTTTCAAATAAGAATATCAAAACCCCTACTGTAGGTTTTAATCAAGTGGAAAATTCAAATCAAAATATGTGTATAAGTAAGGTTAGTTTGGTTACAAAATATGACACACATGTTCATGATGTTACATAAATAAGATATATTTCAGACTTTGATAAGGATCAGCATTGTGGTGATTTTATGAATCAAAGTTTAGTTACAACAGTAAGTTCTTCTCATGATAATTATATGTATGATGATGTAACTAATGCTTCAAATTTTTAGGATGTTGCACCTAAATCTCAATCTTATGTAAGTGAGAAGACTAGAAGTTATCTCTCTAATCACAAACTTGATGTTGTTGATCTAATGTGTCATGGAGAGATAATACAAGATGGAGAATATGAATAACACTTATCTTAGTCATGGTTAGAAGAATAGAATGCACATATTTCTAATGTTTTAGCAACAAATGGTAAGATGGATTCACTCGATCAGTTAGATATGCAAGAAATGCATTATCTTATTCATATATTATATCATGTTGAGAATATGATTAAATCTAAAGTTGAAAGACAGTCATCTCAATATGAGTACAAAGAAGCTGAAAGTTATCTTCCAAGTTATAAAGGTGAAGTTGCTGATCTAGTATATTGTGAAGAAGCTTCATGTGAAGACAATGGTGAGACTTGTTGCTCAAGTCAAGGAGAGGATCATGCTAGTATGTGTTCATCTTCATGTGAATTAGATGCAAATTGGGAAGAAGAAAGCAATGATGGGAGTGAGTATTCTTATGTCAGTAAAGGTATGAGTTCCATTTCTAAATCTGAAAATGAAGTTTCATTTTAGAGTTATACAAGTCAACTAGATGTTGAAAGCTATGAAGATTTGTCTACACAATATGAGGATAAAGAGGTTGTTAATAAGAATGGATTACCTAATTTTGTAGATGAATGTCTTGAGAATGAATGCGATGATGATCAGTATATGAGTGATCCTAAGGTTAATGCATCAGCACCTATTGGTAAGATAAATAATGATAGGTTTTCAAGACATTTGAATCACCTACATGAAGACAATGGAAGTAATTTTGATTTGTATTCCACATGCTTTGTTGATGAAGTAGAAAGAAAGTCTGCATGTAGTCATGATTTTTCTTCACATGCTGAAAGTCTCCATGAAGAAAAAATGGGTAATGGTTTTAAAGTGTATACTAATGCTTTATATGATGAAAATCCTGAGTATGGTCAGCTCATTTTTTGTCATAATGTTCAAAGAGGATCACTACATGGAGTTATCAACCCGTTGTTTGAAGAAGACACAGAAGCTTCAAATCTAGTGGAGAATGAGTTTAATGATGATACTTTATCATACTACTGTAATACGTCAGATTATTCTTCTTCTAGGTATGATAGTAAAGATAACGATATCGCATCTGATGATATGGATAACATGGTGTTTGACAAAGTAATTATTGAAAATCAACGTGCACCTTGTAAAGATTTTTATGATGAACCTTCTAATGCAAAGACTAATATGTTTGTTGACTGTAAAGAAATATTTAAAGATTATGGATTAGTTTCATATTTTGATATGGATGACATGTGTGAGTATAAGTCTAATTGCTCCTCTGAGTACCATCTGGTTATGCAAAAGGATACATAATTTGAAGGTATGTGCGATCGCTTTCCCTGACTTGAATATGAAGCTTTCATATTCGAGAATGATTGAGTCATTAAATGAGGAGGATTTTTAGTTTTAGTCTAATATGTTTGAGCATGCTGATTAGAACTTTCATAATGAGCAAGTTGTTGAAAATGAAGTAAGTTTTTATATGCATTGTGAAAGTCAAGGTGTAGATTCAGTTCTGCTAAATGGTGTGTTTCAAGATGTTAATCTGATTGGTGAAACTAATATGAGTGATATTCCTAGTTTACCTCATGCAATTTCAAATGAGAATCATGTTTATGATAGAGGTAAAAAAAAATTTTGAAGTTTGGTGGCCTGGGCCAATCATTTGTACATAATAGTAGTGTAGTTTTCTTATTTTCAATAAAGTTGTTCAAGAGAGCTTTTGAAGTTCAAGTGTGTAGTTTGCTTTACCCAAAGATCTAAAATATTTCCATGCCCACAAGGGGCATACATCCCCAGATAGAGCCACTATTGGCACTCAAAATTGCATTCTCATTTTGAGCATCTTTTTGAAATTTTGAGTCAAATCAATCCCCATAAATGCATATGTACCTAGTTGTACCTATGAGGCCCCTAAGGTGTTTAATGTTTCTTACACCCTCCATTCAGCCTATTTAAGCATTCCATGAAGTTCAATTGAGATTCTGAGCCATTTTGTGAAGTCTCATTTTGAGCTAGTTGCAAATCTGCATTTTACCGTAAGTGTTAAGTAGTGACAAGAGGCCATGTTTGCAATTGAATATCTTGCACCTAGAAATGTTTTAAGATTCATCGCTTTGGGAGTGTCTAGCATCCATACCTAGGAACCTATGTTTTAGATTTTGAGTGATTTTGAGTTTGTTTAACTAGGTTTTGAATTCCTCAAAGTTGGTCATTTAATATTGTCATGTTGATGCAATTAGTTCAGAATTCTGGAAAGCCCTATTTGATGTGCTATAACTTTTGACTAGTTGACTCAAATGCTAAATTTACTTTTATTTTGTATTGTAGATATCAGAGACTTGTTATATTTCAAGTTTCAGCTTATGACGAATCTATTTGATCTATTTTCAAATGCAATTCCAAATGGAATTTCTATCTTTTTACTGGTGTCAGCAAATGCAGATTGTTTGGTACCCCTATTCGTGATGTTATAAATTCTAATCTATGATAGGTGAGATCAAATGGATTGTACCATTGTGTTTTCCACCTAAAATAATTTAAGTGTGGTAGTTTTCAAGTCTTGACGAATCCATTTGCACACTTTTCTAGGTCAATTCCATTTCCAAAAATTTCTTTTCAGACATTGTTTCTAGTTTACAAATTCCAAGTAGCCCACTTTGACCGCTCACCATTCATGCCTAGTTATTCATCATGAGCCCAAATCATGGATCCATATTCTCCTCATTATAGAGAATGAATGCCCCAAATTTCATTTTTCCAAGTGTCAGTTTTCCTAGTTTTTGAAGCCAAATACAAACCCAATTTATGGTTTTTTGACATGTTTTCTTGTAGGTAGTTCTAAGAGGTCAACTTTCACCATGAATATCTTTTGACACCAAATTCATCATGAGATGAGATCTGATAGGGTTAAAGATGTGGAACAAAGATTCAGTGTGTCAGTTTTCAAAGTCTAGTCATGTGTTTGGGTCAGTTTTAAGGCAACTCAATGGACCTCCTGGCATAAAATTGAACAGTTGTAGAAAGGAGTGAATTAGAATTTCAAATGCTAATTCAGGGGTCGAATTTGATTTAGATTTGTATCAAGTGATCAATGATTCATTTTGAGAGATTAGTTGTCTGAAAATGAAAAAAAAAATTAGCCGGACCCACTTGGGGGCCAGACTAATTCCACCAAATTTATTCTGCTTTGGTCTTGAAAGTAGTAGTGAAATGATTTTTACTCATTTTGATTCTTTTATATGTACACTTGTGTTTAATGATTGAATGGGAGAATACAATGAGCCAATAATGCATGATAGGTGTTCCTGCAAAGTCCATGACATGTGCTCGTGTTAGGTGCTTCTATTTTATGTTGAAGATGGCTAAATTTTCTTGCATGCCCAATAGTCTTCTACAATTCTACATAAGCTTACCTCATATAAAAAGGTGGATTTAAAGTAGGAATTGAAGTTATTTATCTTTGACATGGTTAAAGATAAATGTTCCTCTGATGAAGATATCTTAATATGCAAAGAAGTTCCTAGAAGCAACGTGACTTTTTCTCTCTGAATACACAAGCTATGCTGACATATCAATTATCCTGAGTCATTATGTTTCCTATTGAGAATTAGTTAGAAGGGAGATAAATTCTCAGGTTGTTTTGGCATCAATACTCTCCAAGACTATCAGAAGACTGGGGACATATCTAGCCCGAGTCATGTGTCGATCAAAGTAATTGGAGATGCTAAGAAGCCCCCGTTGCTACTATTCAAGGGCTTGCACTTGGTGGAGAGTTCAAATTAGCAATATCTTGTCATTCTTATATTTCAATGCCAATAGTCCAAATTCGGTTGCCTGAGCTTTCTCTGGAAATTATTTTGGATTTTGATGGCATCTAGTGTCTACCTCATTTTATATGGGTTCAAAAGGTAGTAAAAAGATGTTTTTAACAAAACCAATAACATCAGATGAGTGGGAGCAACTTGGAATCATTGTTGCATTTGCACATGAAGAACTAAAGTGAAAGTTTCTTGGCGATATATGAAATGCCAAAGCCACAACTACAACAAGAGTAGATCATGCATTAAACAAGAGAAGGACCAACCTATAGGACAGTAAGATGAAAGTCACTGGATCATGCCTTCTATAAGGAAGTCACAACATAGAAAGAGCTTTAAGAAAGACAAAAATAGATGAAGAGTAGCTACTAACAAAGGAGGAGTTCAAAGCATATAAAAGTAGAAGTTGCATGCCACTCACACAGCCAAAGAGTATGGTAGCCATTACACAAAAAGTGAAGCCACATCAAATAGAAGGGAGACCAACCATGCATGAAATTAACAAGGAAACTCGCATGGAAATCAATGCTGAGTAGAACAAACATCCAATGCAAATTGGGAGGAAGCCATTGCAGAATAGAGGCCAGCGTATTATCCACACCCAAACAACAGTCCACATCGGCAGGGCACAAGAAGACAAAAAAAGGCATCATTTTGAAAGGTAGAAGGATTTGGTTAAGATAAGAAATTTAGGCTCTTTGATTGATGGAGATTCGAATGCTACAAGAATGTTATATCCCTGCTTCAGAGCATTGAAAGAAAAGAAAAATCTATTGTGTTTGAGAAAGGATGCATAAGAGAAAAGACCCCACACAATTTTGAAGGAAGATATGCCATTATAATAGATTCCCATGTATGTAGGGAATAGTATATCATGACATAAAAAGGTGTGGAGGTCAAAGAACCTGTTTATCAGAGCAACCGGCTTGCAAGTGTAACAAACAGCCAATTACTAAAAGATCGCGGCATGTTAAAGAAAGAGATCCTACATTAAGCATAATCAGAGGGTCCACGCAGGTAAATAAGAGAGGAGTTCCAGCAATGGAAGATGCCCATGTACAAAGTAGCCAGGTAGATCATGTAAAGGATATGCATTCAAAAACATTTATCCCATATTACTCATGGGGAAAATACTTATTAGTTTAAATACCATTCTTTGTGATATGCCTTGTGTCTTGAAGACCAAAGGCTTTTGGAAGTCCAAGCGACATGTTGTGGGACCCGACCCAGATGCCAGCTCGAGGGTGATGTTGGAAAATTTTTGAACAAGTCTGCAAGAGCCTTGATATGGTGGAGATGTGCCAAGATGCTGCCACATCTCAAGATTGAGGGCTGGTGCATGCCTGCAAAAAGAAAGTGCCTGGAGGTTAACAAATGAAGAAACACAGAATTCTAACACATGGCAAGTGGGTCTCATGTGTGATGACACAGTAATCAGGAGCATGATTAGGGATGAAGCATAGGATGCTACCATGTGGCGAGATCGAACGGTTGGCACTTACTTGCAAAGCAAAGTTGCCTGGAGCTTAAGTAATGTGGGCAAGTGGATATGTGACATGTGGCAGCGGGTCCCGGTAGATAATGACATGGTAGTGCAATGGGTGGGACAATCATATCATGACAAGTGGCACTCATGGCAGGGGTTGACCAATCAAAGGCCACTTTGTGGCACCTGGTCAAAGCTACTTTGACCTCCAAATGCAAGGATAAAGGGAAAGGTAGAATATTTCAAATATCAAAATTTAATTATTTTTCCAAATATGCCATATGCATGTTGAGATTTTCAAATTTAGAAGGCTTAAATCTAAAGTTTTATCATAAGAAGGTTTTAAATTTCAAGATGGGCAGACCTGAGTTTCTTAGTAAAGAGGGGCATTTCTCAAATTGAGATTTAATGGGTTTCTGGAAGGCTAATATAGTGATGTTATATATTGCCAGAATCATGAGAAGATGAACTTTTCAATTATGGATTTCGTTTCTACATAGGAATTCATGGGTTCAATTTATAGCCAGAAATGTGAAATTTGGGGCCTTCTTAGTGGAATTGGTAAAATTTGAAAATCCAGTTAGAGGATCAGTAACATGTAGTGAAAATGTAGTTTGAGGCAAATTTAACCACTTTCAAATTAGTAAAAACTCAATTTCACCAGCATTTTCATGAAGCTTTCAGATATTTTGACAACTCAACAAGTTTTAATCATTGAACAGAAGATATTTTCAAATTAGTTATAGAATAATGTTGAAACCAAATCAAATCAAAATGGTAGAAAGAGAAAAGAAGTTTTTAGTTGTAGAAGATTGAATTCCAAGTGAACACATGTCAAGCAAAGATCAGATCGGGGAATTCATCTTCTCTTATATCTTTCTTTCTTTCTTTCATTGTAAGGGTTGGCAGTTTTCTCTGGGTAATACCAACAAGGTTCTAGTTTTTCATTGTTAGACCATTCAAGGTTCTAGTTTTCAGAGAAAAAATGAGTCACTACTATGATACCATGTTTTGGATCCAATTTTGATGTATTCACATACTGTGATACAACATATTTTTTAGCAGAACTCTCTTGTATGAATAGTAGTAGAAGAATAATATAGATAGTTCAGATCTGTTAGGTGTTTTCATGTTTTCATTTCATGCATATGGTTGTATTATTTCAAAGAAATTAATACAAAGAACAACAGGTTGAGTTTCATCTTGAATCTTGTCTCCTATCTCAGTGAGCTTCAATGTTTTATTATCTTTGAACAAAGAGCCTAGATTGTAGTTGTAGTCCCTTAAGGATATATGTTGTCTTATTGTTGCTTATAACTCAAGGGGTTATGTAAATGCTTCAGTGAATCAACAAGGTTGCAGGTTTATTGAGGAGGATATCATGTAAGAATGATGTTTGGATTGAGCATAGATGTTTATTTACAAGGTAAATAGATGGATCGTATATTTGAATATATAAATAAGTATCAGATATCCATATGTATGCATTTGATTCATGGGTTTGCCCAATGGATTAGGCACTAGTCTATTGCAGGATCATTAAAGTCTTACTGTTGCATATCTGAGGGTTTGTTTAATTCAACATTATTAATCAAAATTAGTTCAGTTCTTCATGTTTTGTAGTGGGCTGAAATGTTTAACCCTCACTCAAATTATGAGACTCATAGATTTGAATTTAGCTAATGTAGATCTGTGTCGTTTCATGAGTTATTAGGAGATATAATGGTTTTCATCTATAGTAAATAGGTTCAGATTTATGGTTTAAATGCACTGGTACCATGTCTCAGAACCTCAAGGTTAACCTACCTAGGTCTTGTAGAGCTTGAAGTGAAGAAGGGTCAAGCCTTATAGTTGGCCCAAGACTATAGTCAGGTGCATTCATCTTAGTAATTTGCTAGCCTTAGATGCATTTGTTTGGTTTCTTGGTTGTTTGTAAAACTATTAAATCAGGAACCAACCAGATATTTTCTCCATTTTGCCTAAATACTTTATCTAGTGTAACCACTATCTTGAATTCCTACCATAATAACTTTACTTGCCTATTGCTATCACATGTTGGTCTATCATTAACAGGAGGTAGCTGCCCCAAATCACCAAATAAAATAATAGATACACCTAAAAGATAGTTGGAAAATTTTTAGTTACATACATAAAGTAAAATCAAAAGATCTACATTCTATATGACCAATGTTGATAAGAATTAGGAGACATTAATAACACCATGTGATTTAAGGAAAGGGATACCTTCAAAGCTTATGTTTACTTTATGCAAGAAGGCTTGTCTAAGTTGACTATCTATATTTTCTAGCATGTTCTGGCTAATGAAGCTCATTTCATCAATCAAAATATATTTGATATTTTCCATCTCTTGTTGGAAGCTTGTAAGTCTTGTCCCTTTTTGTTGACCAAAATTTGTAATTCAAATCTGAAACTTTGAATGAATGGTAGATGCTCTTATATTGAAAGTTACAACTCCAGTTGGTGCAATAAATAGAAGAGAAGGATTTGTCATTGATTCCATTTGGAGAGATTGATTGATGGCACCAATTAGATGAAACTTTCCCTTTCCCATTATTCCTTGAATTATTTTAAATAAAGGATTTCCCACTTGATTTCTATGGTAGTGCATTAGAAAAATGTTGACTACCTTTTGTTGCTTGTGACTAAGAGTTGTAAAGTCAATACACTATGGAATGTCATCATACATAAGGCATCCATGCTTTTTCATTTCAGGTATGAAATTTATTGCTCGGATTGTCTCCTGTTCACTTTGATATTCACTACATCAATTTTTATTTCAATAAATATCTCTTCTTCCCAACATGTCAATTTCAGAAACTAGTATATATTAACCATGGTGTAACCCACATATTATTTCCCATTCATGTTTTGTAGTATTTTCCTGAATGAGTCCATTATCTTCTATCTTTGAATCACTTGAAGGTTCATTATTTTGTGCATGTTCTTGCCTTTGGACATGTGAAGGATTATAATTGAGTGAGTCCCAATTTTCTACTATAGTATCATCAACATGACCAATTTCTCTCTCAACATTATGTAAAGGTTTGTATATTAAGAACTTAGACAAACAAAAGTCCACCCACTTATCAGAATCTCGTTGAGTGATAAAAAAATACCTAGAAAAAACTCTAAAAATAGCTACTTTCTTTCTTAGCCCCTATTTATTATCTCCTCTTCTTTTAGGATTTGCAACTAGGACCCTGTTGCATCAATCAAATTGATACCTTCCATACAAAATGGTCTTTTTTTATAACCATCAACAAAAGATTTTGTGAATTCTTCCTCATTTCTATCATCATTGATTACCACAAGTTTGAAAACTTCATGTTAGACATTTAGGTTAACAAACTTTCTGCTACACTTCACCAACGAAAATTCTTATAACATATTACATGTTACTTGAGCTCCAATATCTCTTTCTATATCTATCTCCATTAAAATCTTTCTATATGCTTGTGATGCTAAATCATCAGGATTATCAAGATTTGAAAGATGCATTAACATTTGTTGATATGTTTCAAAGCTTCTCTCTACTTTTGTTGCATACTTTGCAATATATTTGATAATTGCATGTCTTGAAAGGATAGGTTGCTAGTCAACATTGGCCCTCCACAATTATAGTATGTACCAGTTGTGTGTATTAACATTTTCATCATTTCTCATTGGTTTAGAATTTTTCTCACCCAATTTTGCATCAATGTATAACTTTGGCCCCTCCAAATTTAATTGCAAAGGAGAAATATACCTGAAACATTGGTGAATACATATCTTGTTAACCCAACTTGTTAAAAAATGAGAAATAGAAAATTTAAACATAATTTTTTTGAATTTGATTAACCTACAAACCATTCTTCCTCTTTTTTATGAAGGCATGCTCCATCCTTATAGACAGTATCTCTCTCAACACAATTGAGTATCTGTTCATAATCTTGGTCTATATCCATCTCAACGAGTTATGTGGTATTCTTCAAGAATGGATGCTAACAAAAATTATTGAAGACCTATAAATGATAATTCATATATTATTCTATTGGGTATATGTGAGAAACACATATTAATATTAACTTAATTTATAATATGAAACTTACATTTGTATTTCTCTGATGCAGATCAAGACTAGGATTCCATGCATGAATAATGGGGTCAAAAATTTTGGATACAATTGTTTAATTATGTGTTGTCTTTGATGTTACAACAATGCCATATTAGCTAGTAGACAATGTTTATCAAGTAGGGTTGGCCAATGAAGGCTTTTTTTGTTTTGGGAAATAAAGTTTAATTGTTTCAAGTAATGATTATAGCTGACTAAAGTAATGATTATTGGTAATTGTAACTTGTAAATGAGCCAACTTGATAATTTGTAAGGTATAAATAAAAGGTCAAGTTGAGAATTCTAAAGTGTAATAAGCAAGCATGCAAGTGTGTTGATTGTTTGAAGAGGAAAGTGCGAGTGAACTTTGAAGGATAGTTAGATATCCTTGAGGAGTAGCAAAGTTGTATTTGATTAGAGAGGATCTAGTGAAGTAGAGTAGAGATCTGTATCAGCAATTTAGTTTCATCTCATTCAGGCCAATTTATTGTTACTTTCTCACCATTGTAGCAATGATTCCTAAATCTCTTAACAGCGTTGGTTTAATAGCCATTTTTAAATCCTCTAACAAAGTGATAGTTCTATTGAATTGTTATAAAGACCTTTTGCAAGGCCAATCCTAATAGGGTGATTAAATCCTCTAACAAGGTCACACATAGTGTGTTTTGTAACCTTTAATCAGGTTGGCTCATAATAAGGCTCAGTTTGGTGGTTTTTTTCATATTGGGTTTCCATGTTAAATTTGGTGTCTCATGTGTTCATATTATTTCTTTCATGATTAAATGTTAATCATTGTAAATGCTTAGGATCTGTTAAAAATAACATACACTACATCTACCGAGTTACATCATTTTTCTATATGGTTATCGAGTGATAGCAATAGCTAGTTTTATAAGACATCTAAGGGATTTTTGGATTCATTTTTGTGGTAAATGATTCACCTCCCCTCTCAATTACTCCATCTATATTTCCAACAATTGGTATTAGAACTTTTGGTGCTTACAGAAAGGATTTCAAGGATTTATGCTAAAGACCAGGATGTCTAACAAGAGGTAAATTCCTAGGCTTAATAGGGATAACTTTTCAGCATGACAAGGTCTCATGAGACTCCATCTGGCTTCCATTGGAGATATAGGATTGAAAATATCTTAATAAAGAATATACAACTCCTTCTAGTACACTATCTATCAATGACATTGCTGAGAAGAAGACTCATAACACCATGATGATAGACATTGCATCTGTTCTAAGCTATGAAGAATTTGATGATATTAAGGACTACAAAACTACCTTTTATATGTGGAACAAGCTAAAGGAAATCTATCAAGGTGATGAAAATGTGAGGAGAGCCAAAGTAGAAAGTCTAAGAGGACAATTTGATCAGATGAGGATGAGAGAGGATGAAAACATTGCCAAATATGTTGAAAGAGTCAAAGAAAGCATCAGCGTAATCAAGGCTTCTGAAGGAGATATCAAGGATGAAACAGTTGTAAGTAAAGTTATTAGAACTTTTCTTCCCATTTATGCAACTAGAGTATTTTTAATTCAAGTAAGAAGATGTGAAGCAAATCATAAGATAAATTTGGGGGCCATAGTAGGAAGATTGACTACATTTGAGCTAGATAACTATGATAATTATATTCCAACTTCCAAGAACATTGAATCAGCATTTGAGGCAAAGCTTTCACTCAAAGAAAAGGGAAAGAACATAAATAAAACTTAGTCAGAAAGTGAAGAAGAATCAAAGGAGAGTTTTTGCAGTGATCTTGAGGTGGTTGAAGCTCTACTTGCAAGGAGATATTCTAGAGGCAAACGAAAATACAAAGGTAAAGTTCCTCTAATCTATTTTTCATGTGAAAAAATTGGTCATATTGCAGTTAGGTTCCCAAACAAGCCAAATAAGGATGAGAAGAAAGGTCATAAGTGAAATGGCAAGAAAGACTTCAAATCATTCAAGGATAAAGGTAAGAAAACATGCTTTATGGCTAAGGACTCTAAGGATTTTGATAATAGTGAAGATGAAATTGTTTGCATTGCTATGAAAGATGAATTTGGTAATGATGAGGAAGATAAGATGGAACTTATCTCTCATATAATAAAAAATGATACATAGATCATAGACAATGGTTGTTCTCATAATATGACTGGTGATAAAAAAAAGTTTGAACATTTTGAAGACTATGATGGTGACAGTGTAAGGTTTGGAAATAATGAACCTTGTTGCATAAAAGAAAGAGGCCAAATTTCATTAACCAAAGAAATTTTGATAATTACTATTGGGTTGAAGGACTAAAACATAATCTATTGAGTGTGGCACAACTAATCAATATTGGATTCAAGGTGGAATTCATTCATGGAAAGGCAAGACTGTTGGATGACAAAGGAAAGTTGATTAGATCAGGCATACAAAAAATAGGTAACTTGTTTTATCTTGAACTTTGTGAATGCTAATGTTTTATTTCTCATGTTGAAGAAATTTGATTATGGAAAAAAAGGTTATGCCATGTGAATTTTGATAACATGGTAAAGATAAGCAAATTCAGGAAAGTAAAA
This sequence comes from Cupressus sempervirens, assembly GCA_028749045.1. NCBI lineage: Eukaryota > Viridiplantae > Streptophyta > Pinopsida > Cupressales > Cupressaceae > Cupressus > Cupressus sempervirens. Next base: position 931,442,844 of record CM053787.1, read on the forward strand.
GGCATTCCTAGTTTAAAAAAACCTGATGTTGGTCTATGCAAGAATTGTCAAATTGGTAAGATGGGAAAGACTAGCTTTAAAAGTAAAAATTATTAGTCTAAACATATTTTGGAAATTGTACATACTAATTTGTGTGGGCCTATTAGAATTGAGAGCTATACTGGAGAAAAAAATCTTCGTTCTTTTTGTTGTTGACTACTCTAGAATGATGATTGTCATGTATCTAAGAGAGAAGTCAGAAGCATTTGAGAAGTTCAAATTTTATTTTTCCATAGTAGAAAAGGAAATAGGGAAAAGACTAAAATGCTTGAGATCAAATAGAGGTGGTGAATTCATCTCCCATGAATTCAATAACTTTTTCATTGAAAGAGAAATCAAAAGATAACTATCAGCCCTTGGAACTCCCAAGAAGAATGGAATAGCTAAAAGAAGGAATAGATCTATCATGGATTGTGCAAGGACTCTACTGATTGAAAAGAACATTGTTATGAAATACTAGAAGGAAGCTATTAGTAGTGCAGTTCATACCTTGAACTGAGTATAGTTGAAGGACTCATTCAAAACCCTCTATGAGTTATGGTATGGCTATAAATCCAATGTAAGTTACCTAAAAGTATTTGGAAGTAAATGTTATATCTTGAAAGAATGTAGAAAAATAAAATTTGATGTGAAAGGTAATGAATGCATATTTTTGGAATATTTTTTCAAAAGTAAGGCATATAGATGTTTGAATTTGTCTACTCACAAAATTATGGAAAGTGCACATGTGAAAGTTGATGAGTTTGAAGAAAGGACTGAAGAAGAAAACAAAAAGGAACCAAAAGATTACAAGAGATTTTTTTTCATTGAACCTAATATAGTGCTAGATACATCAATCAAATAGGAGACTTCTACCCCTAAGTCTTCATCAATCACTGAGTTGCAAGAAGTTCAAAGCAATTAAGTTGTAGGAACTTGAGTCACATTCTAATGCTACCGAGCTAATACCTATCGAGTTAGAGCAGCCAAAACCTAAAGTTGAAGTTCAAGAGGATGATAATGAAATTCACTCAAAAGGAAAGGAACCTATATTGGCCAAGTATATTAGGAGACATCATCCACCAGATCAGATTAATGGAGACAAATCTGAAGGTACTATGACAAGAAGTAAGCTAAAAGGTTCTTGTTTAATTGCTGATTTTGAACCTAGAAATGTCAAAGATGCATTGGAAAATGAAAGTTGGATTGAGGCTATGAATGAAGAGATAGACCAAATAGAGAAGAACAAAACATGGACTCTTGTACCTAGGCCTAATGACAAAAGTTTGATTGAAACTAAGCGGGTATTCAGAAATAAGTTGAATGAAGATGGTAAGATATCAAGAAACAAAGCTAGATTGGTATGTAAAGGCTACTCTCAAAATGAAGAAATTAACTATGGAGAGACTTTTTCTCCTGTTGCAAGATTGAAAAGTATTAGGACCATACTTGCATATGCTACACACAAAGGATTTAAGGTATATCAAATGGATGTCAAATCTACTTTTCTCAATGGTATTCTAGATGAAGAAGTCTACATTGAGCAACCTAGAGGTTTTGTTGATCCAGACAAAAAGGACATGGTTTGCAAATTACACAAAGCATTGTATGGTCTAAAACAAGCCCCTAGAGCATGGTATGAAAGATTGCATAACTATCTTATTCAGATTGGTTTCCAGAGAACTAATGATAACAGTGGCTTGTATATCAAGGAAGGACTAGATAACAAGATTATTTTGGCAGAAATATTTGTGGATGATACTTTGTTTACAAGGAATAATGATCTGTGCAAAGAATTTTCAAAACAAATGAACTAGGAATTTGAAATGTCTATGTTTGGTGAGATTAAATTATTTGTTGGTCTTCAAATTAAGCATAGCAAGAATGGTATCTACATCACTCAATCTAAATACATCAAGGAAATACTCAAGAAGTTTGGTATGGAAGATTTTAAACTAGTTGCAACTCCCATGTGTATTGGACTAAAGCTTACCAAAGATGATGATTCAAAAGAGGTAGATCAGACCTTATATAGATCAATAATTGGAAAATTGTAGTATGTAGTTCATATAAGGCTTGATGTTGCTGTTGCAGTTGGTGTAGTGGCAAGATTTTTAAGAAAACCCAGAGAAAATCACATGATGGAAATCAAAAGGATCTTGAGATACTTGAAAGGCACTCAAGATTATGGATTGTGGTATAAATTTGGAGGAAATTTGGACTTGCAAGTGTTTATTGATGCTGATTGGGAAGGAAACATTGATAATAGAAAGAGTACAAGAGGTGGAGCATTCTTTCTTGGAAAGAGGTTGGTGTCTTGGACAAGTAAAAAGAAAAATTGCACATCCCAATCTATAGGTTAAGTAGAATATGTTGCAGCAATAGTGAACTATTCTAATATTATTTGGTTCAAATAGTTATTGGAAGGCATGAAGGTTGAGATCAAAGAACCAGTTGTTATGTTTTTTGATAATACAAGTGTAATAAACATATCAAAGAATCTAGTGATGCACTCCAAAATCAAGCACATTGCAATAAAGTATCACTTTGTTAGAGAACTGGTGTAGGAGAAGGAAATCAGATTGGAATATGTCCATACAAAAGAACAAATTGCTGAAATATTCACCAAGTCATTACCTAAGGATGCATTCTTGTATCTAAGAGGTAAGTTAGGGGTCATTTCCCTATCTAAAGCTCACTAAAATAAAGTTTTAGTGATGCATCAATAGGAACCAAGTTGAAGATCTATCATTTGATGTAGCATAGTCATGGGAACATTGCATATGAATCAATACTTAAGGTGTATTGTTACTTATTTGGTATGTGTTGTCTTTGACATGTGGTGTCAATGAGGGAGAGTTTACTATCATGTCTTTCTAAAATTTGAATTTGTTTAAGGGAGAGTTTGTTGTTTTGAAAAGAAGCTATGCAATTCCTTCATAAAGGTAGATTATTGCATTAGAGAAGTTTGTGGCATAAAATCTAAGAGGGAGAAAAGTGTTGTCAGAAAAGGACTTGTTTTCAAATTTTATTGTGCTATGTCATGTTGTGCTGCCATCAATTCCAAAGAGTGAGAATGTTGGATACAATTGTTTAATTGTGTGTTGTCTTTGATGTTACACAAATTTCATATCAATTGGCAGAGAGTGTTTACCGAGCAGGGTCAGCCAATGAAGGATTTTTTTATTTTGAAAAATAAAGTTTAATTGTTTCAACTAATGATTGTAGCTAACAAAGGTAATGATTATTGCTAATTTTAACTTGTAAATGAGATGACTTGATAATTTTTAAGGTATAAATAAAATGGTCAAGTTGAGAATTCTAAAGTGTAATTAGCAAGCATGCAAGTTTGTTGATTTTTTGAAGAGGAAAGTGTGAGTGAACTTTGAAGGATGGTCAAATATCCTTGAGGAGCAGCAAAGTTTTATTTGATTAGAGAGGAGCTAGTGAAGTAGAACATAGATCTGTATTAGTAATTCAATTGCATCTCATTTAGGTCAATTCATTGTTACTTTCTCACCATTGTAGTAGTGATTCCTAAATCTCTTAACAGATTGGTTTAACAACCATTTGTAAATCCTCTAACAAGGTGATAGTTCTATTGAATTATTCTAAAGACCTTTTTCAAGGCCACTCCTAATAGGGTGATTAAATCCTCTAACAAGGTCACACCTAATAGTGTGTTTTGTAACCTTTAACTGGGTTGGCTCCTAACAGGGCTCACTTTAGAAGAATGAAAATTATTAGCTAGTTACTTGGTGGTTTTTCTCATATTTTGTTTCTATGTTAAATCTAGTGTCTCATGTGTTTATGTTATTTCTTGCATGCTTAAATGTTAATCATTGTAAATTCTTATGATCTGTTAGAAATAACATACATTGCATCTACCGAGTTACATCATTTTTCTATATGGTTATCGAGTGATAGTAGTAACTAGTTTTATAAGACATCTAAGGGATTTGTGAATTTATTTTTGTGGTAATTGATTCACCCCCTTCTTAGTTACTCCATCTATATTTCCAAAAAAAATATCCCTTCATAATTTTTTGTTCATCCTCATTTGACCAATTAATCATGTCCATATTTGGTGCCCCTTCTAGCCATAAGAAGTTGTTAACATGAGGTGAACCACAATTTTACTGCTCATATCTACACCAAAACTCCTTTACTTTGATACCATTTTCAAGTATCTCTTTCTTGAACATTGTATTCCTTAAGTGCATGTAATAGGTGACTACATGTAGATAGTCAATTATATTTTTCCTTCTTCATCTTTGAGCCTCTTGTGGATCAATAGATGGTATACTAGGCATTAGTGCTTGTAAATTAGGCCATTGCATATCTGTTGTACTTAATATGAAGAAAATTTTTGGTGTGCCAAGTTGGTCAAGAAAGTCAGTTAATTCCACTTTACATTTTTCCCAATATGATCTTGTTCCTCTTAGACTTGTTCAGAACTGCATTAGCTTATCTGCGAGATTATCACAAGGCATATTCTCCATATGTTTGAATGCAATTCATTAATAGTTATTGGCATTTCCTAAAAGCTCTTTTTTTCAAAAATAGATGCTAAACTTTGTGTGCAATGTCTCATTACCATGTTTTGCACAAAATACATAAATTGTGGATGTTTTCAAAAGTGGTGATCATTCTTGATCAAATGCTTTACAAATTCATGCAAGTATACCCATTTCATTCTAGGCTCTAACCAATCACAACTTTGATCTAGAAACAATGTTGGGAAGGCCATATCCAACAACCTAGATGTGACATAATCATTGATAGGTGATGCACCTATAGATGGCCACTCAAATAAAGTAGATGGAACTACATCACAATTATTAACCCAAGCATGAATTAATTACATTTCCCTTTAAGCATTACGTGGCCTTGAAGCCACAAAGTTTGTGTGCTCAATTATATTACCTTTGTCTATCTCCATGAGAGGACCTAGGAATACAACTTTATTTGCATTAGAATCAAACTCCATGTGCACCATCTTTAATCTATGACAAATATTCTCATCCATATTTGTAGGTAGGCCATTAAGAGCACTTTTATCTATCTTGACATCTACATAAAATTTATCATTTTTAATTTTGTATTTCAGTGCTTTATAAACATGATCCTCATTCATAGTAAAGTTATATCATCTACCATGTTGATCCCTTCTTTGAAGAATAATGATTAGTAAATGATCAACTATGTGAGGCAAGACTTTTGATAGTTGTTCAACATGTTGAAGAAAACTAATGGTATGTCCTTCATACTTATACTGAATACCAGTTGCATGTGTAACTTGCAATATAGGGTTTACACATGCAATCAATATCTCTTCAACCTAAGTTAAATTTGTAAGCTCTATTGGTTGACATCCTAGATCCATATTATTTGAAGATGAAAACCTATGAATTCTTATCTCTTGATGATGCCTATTGCATATTGGACCTTCACTAGTGTGATATACTTTCATTGCTATATATAACTCCTGACAAACATAACACATATTTTGGTTTTCAAACTATCTCTCTGATATCTAAATTGCATTTGGAATCTTCTAGATTCAGATTGAAGCATACCATTTGGATTGGGAATGTTTTGTCTATCAGCTTCTAATTCATCATTCACATGGATTTGACTTCCATGTTATGTTATTTTTGGGACACGTTCTATAGATGGAGACCCTTCATACTCAACATTTAGTTGATTTTTTGCATAAATAGGATGCACATGTATGTCACTTGGTTGCATTTCAGCATGTTTTACTTCACACCTTTGTGCATCTAGAAGGACCCTCTCAGAAGCACATTGATGATTGTTTCTCTGCACATTTTTCTGCTCTCTTTAATCAATTTCTAGCTTTGCAATTGACACTTTAGACCTTCTTTTACCATAACTTTGCCTATTTCCTTGATTTAATGTTATTCTTTGTTGTTCTCTTTCATTTTCTATATGTTTTTTTTGTTGTTGTTGATGTCTATGATATTCTCTTTGATATTGCCTTTGATATTCTCTTCTTGCCTCCTCCAATTCAAAATTTAACCTAGGTCTCACCATAGCTAGTATAAAAATAATATTAGGTAATTAAGATATATATATTTCATGACACAAATAATTTGTCATATAAATTAGTAAACTTCATTTATTAGAATGTATATATGATTTATTTAAGGGATACTTTATTTCGTAGACATGAGAAAAATTATAGCAATGAAGATTACTATATAAGTTGTTAAGTTTCTATATAATATTTGCATGAATGAAGAAAATTAACATTTAAAATAAGTAAAATCAAAGTATCCATGAATGGAGACAAACAATTTAAAGATTTAAAGATTTAAAGATTTTTGAAAGACATATTAATTAAGAAGAAACAAAGAAAGTATGAACAATAAATAAGAGAATAAATTAAAAGACTATGAAAATGCATTTTGTCGAAGAAATATACAAACATGAAGATAAATAATGATTTTTTATTTATGAAAATATTGGATAGATCATTTAAATAAATTATTTTATTTATGAAAACCTTGGATACATCATTTTTAGAAAGAATGGTCTAAAAGACCTTTTATTGCAAAACACATGTATACATGATGTTAAACTTTGGAATACAAAATGAGAACACCAAAAATAATAGCCAATCCACTTTATGAGATAGTGAATTCCCATTTTCTAATACAATAGATTAATACCCAAAAAAGATTTTGACCTCTACTAGAAAAAACCCAAGAACATATTCAGTACTGTTGTGGTAGTATCCACCTTCCATTAACCCATTCATGAGATCAACTGTGCTTGAGAATAGGGTTGAAGAGTTTTAATATGTGGAAAGTAAACTTTGTAAAATTGTCATCGACTAAGTAAAGACTTAAATTTATCAACAACAATGCTTGACCACCAAGAATCATTCTCGAAGATGTCTACTGCCAAATCCAATGGGATGTGTTGTGGAAGAGAAACAATTAGAGGTCAAGGTCTAATATCCTTTGGAAAAGGCTCCTCTACAAGAGGTTCTTGTGTGAACTAATAAATTATAAAATTATCATATTGAACAAAAAACTTAGGCTTGGGAGCATTGGCCACATGTCAAATAATAGTGCCAAGGAACCATGCTCCTTGGAAACCATCCTCGTCAGAGTGAACTTCAACTTTCATCCCATAATTGAAGCTCATGTTTTATGTATACCTTTAGCATTAGCACAATATAAATATAAATATATTTCATTATTTCATTATAAACATATAAATCAATCCTCGATACAAAGTTAAATATTTCTAAAATGTTTAAAATAAAATGCATATGGTTACAGAGATGTAAATAAAATAATATATATTATTCTATGAAATATTTTTATTCTAATGTTTCAAATATGGTCGCATTAGAATCCATTTTTGAAACATTAAAAATATTTTTAGTTATAGGTAACATTATAATAAATTGCTTACTATTATAATATTTAAAAAATAGTGGCATTACCTTCCACTTTTCAAAGATTGATGCCTAAAAACAAATATTTATCCTTTTAAAATTGCATATAAAAAGTAAACATAAATTAAAATAAATATATGGTTACTGTAATTTTCAAATAAAAAAATTAAAAGTATAAATATAATTTTTCTTATTTAGAAACAAATAAATTGATACTTTATTAAAATTATATGGTGCATTGCCATCCATTTTTGAAACATTACAAATATTTTTAGATATAGCTAACATCATAATAAATTGAGTACTATTATAATATTTTAAAAATGGCATCATTGCCTTCCACTTTTCAAAGATTGATGTCGAAAAATTGATATTTATTCTTTTGAAATTGCATATAAAAATAATAATAGATCAAAATAAATATATGGTTACTCTAATTTTCAAGCAACAAAATTAAAAGTGTAAATTTAATTTTTCTTATTTAAAAATAAATACATTGGTACTTTAATAAAATATTTGGAAAATGCCAGCATCAACATCCACTTTTCAAATATTAATATGTAAAGATTAATTTTAATTTTAATTTAAATGTGAATTACAAAACTATTATAATCGAAATAGTAATCTAAAAAAAATACTAATCTTAATCAAATTACTATTATAAATCAAACTACTTTTGTAAATCAAAATAGTAATCATTAAATTTATAGATCACTATTTATAAAAAAAAAAAAAAACATTAATCTAAAAAATACATTGCAAAATATGAAAGAACGATAATCTACACAAATCATATCAAAATATATAACATGCAACTATATATAAATAATGCACGAAACATGTAAATGCAATTTTGAATACAACAATGTAAAACTTAACAAATCTCATTTGAAACAATAAAATACAACTAAATGTAAATAGTGTAACTACTATTCTAAATGCAGATAGTAATTTAAATGCAAAATAAAACTTAATAGAAAAAAACATTAAGAAGAAGCTTACTTCACTCTTTGTTCTCCTTGTTGATCTTCAAATTTTCAATTCTTCTCCAAATTATTTATCTTTCTCTCTTCTTCCTAAACAAAGGTTATTCTACCTCTCAAGAGTAATCAAATCTTTAATCTCAAAACTTTTGTGTTTCTCTACAAATCAACTCTTCTACAAATGCAAAGCAAAAATGAAAGGAGACGAGTGTTTAATAATGAGAGAAACAAATCTTCATCTCCCACAAATAGACTCTTCATTGTCCACTAATATACCCTTCAATTTCCACTATAAAACCCTTCAATTTCCACTATAAAACCCTTCAATTTCCACTCCACTCTCCATTCAAATTAATTTTATATATATAAAAAAGAAATGTCAACAAGGCATTACTATAAATTGAAATTTAAAAAAAAAAAACTTTAATAATGTGTTAGTTATTAGTAAGTTTTTTTTTTAAAAAGTTAGAAGGTGATGGGTCACAACCCCTGCTACCCCATGCACACATTTTTTTGGCACTAACTGTCATGTCAATGCCGGCAGCAACTGCCATGTCATTGTTGACAATAATTGCCGCTAACAATAGTGACAGTCACTGCCATAGCCCACGAGCTTCCACGACTTTATATTTTTCTTTTTCTTTTTTTCCTTTTTGATTTTTTTGATTTTTTTAATTTTTTAAGTTTAAAAAAATAAATTCAAATTTTTTTAAAAATTAATTTTAATTTTTGGTGTATTTATTTATTTTTAATATTTTTTAATGATTTAATTAGAATTTTTAGGTGCCTATTTTTTCAGGCCCTATTATTTTGGGCTCTATTTGACTTCCTCTTATTTTTGCTTGCTATTATTTCAGGAATATTTTTTTAATGTCTTTTATCTTCGCTAGCTATTATTTTGGGAATCCTTTTCATTTAATATAAAAGTTTGTAATTGCTCCCTTTTCATTTTTATTAACAAGGGATCTTGGCATATTCTTCTGCTAGGCATTTGTGTTGCCATTGTATAGAATGCCTCTCAGTGTAATAAGATTCCTTCAATAAATTTTCTTTATATAGTCCCTTTTTTATTTTATGGCTAAAGGTCAACATGAATGCTTCATTCTAGTCATCAAATGTTTAAATAGTTTATTCTTAATACAAATACGTGTATTTGTGAAACATTATTTTCAAAGGGTTCAAAGTTAATTTTCTTTTAACATTGGTTATTTTTTGTATTAGGCAAGATGTGTGCTGAAGCACAACTCTTTCTTTACAAAGTTCTTTATTTTTTTTATGCATGATTATTTAATTTATTTAATTGTGTCTTACATTTATGTAAATATAAATGATTTATATAGATTATGATAAAGTTAAAAAAAAAATATTGATAATAATAATTAAAGTATCAATTGTTAGATTGAAAATGTTATTTTAGTTTTAGGAGGAAAAAAAAACCCTTTAAATGTAGTTGATCAATTTTATTTTATTTTGATGACTCAATTTTAATATATTGAAAATATTAATATTATTTTTGTGACAAATAAATAATTCATTTGATTGATTGTACAAAAATATAAGGTCACAAAGTTGCATACCCTTTATGGTAATAAAGGACATGCTACACTAGCATTACCTATCATTCTACTATCTAAAAATGAAGAGTAAATATTATTTAAACAATGATTAAAGGTCTTAAAATTCAAAGAAATCAATATTTATTTTAACAAGAATGCACAAATATAAGCATCTCAATTTATCTCTACAATTATATTAGTATATGCTATAAATATTGAATTTTTCTCTATGAACTCAAAATTGAGTGTAATCAATTATTGATCATGCTTGCTATATTAAAGATAACTAGAATTTACACATTCGTGAATTCATGCAATAAAATTCTGATAGGAGGTGCTTATGAGATGGAAATGGACATTTTCTTAATTTGAAAAGTTTGACATGTACATGTGCTTGGTATTATAGATTTTATGTGCATCTATATGATCTATACATTTTCAAGAGCAATTTGTTAGTGGAGCGGAATTTATTTTTGAAAGATTTGCTTTGGTATATGGTGCAAATGTTGTGCTTCCTATTGAGGTCAAGATTCCTACTTTACAAATCTCTCTAAAAGGCCTCATTACGAATGATGATTATAGAATATCTCAGCTACAAGAGCAAGAATTACTAGATGAACATTAGCAAATAGTATTTGATGATCTATGAGCTTATCAAAAGTGAATGTCTAAAAGATACAATAAGAAAGTCAAACCATGTGACTTTCAAGTGGGTGGCCTTGTCCTGAGGAAGAATCCTAAGAATCAACAACAACAGATACAAAAGGGGAAGATTGAATCTAATTTCCTTGGTCCATACGTAGTTACTATAGTGTTTGGATCTAGTGCTTGTCAACTCTCAACAATTGAAAGAGAATCACTCAAAGAGTTGATCAACCTCCTTCATCTAAAATGGTTCTACAATTCGTCCATGATTTTGAAGCTCTTTATACATACTTAAAACTCCCCAAAAAATCTATTATCTTTGTGAAAGCCTAGCAATAGGTGCCTTGGTAATACCAAAAAAAATTAAAATTTAAAAATACAAAAAAAATCAAAACTTCGAAAATACAAAAATATTGAAAAATTGAAAAATACAAAAAAATGGAAAAGAACAAGAAAAGTGTCGTTAATGAAAACCTGGAAAATAGGCATCATGGTAAAAAAAAATGTATTTCTTCCAAGAAGGTGAAAACCTAGTAAACAAGCACCTCTTGTTTCACATGCTACATCTTGAATCACATCTTCTGGCTCCTGTAAAGTTTATTTCCTTCTTTAGTTTTCTACTTTCTCTCATGCATACATGGATTGAATATGCTCTCTCTTAGGGGAACACCCTATGGTTTCAAAGAAAAATCTCTTCTGTAAGGAAACTCAGGTGCAGAAACAACTTCCTACACTAATCTCTTAAGAGAAGTATGGTGCAAATCCTATTAAAATCTTCTACACTTATAGATCCAATATCATGTAAACAACAATATTTCAGCCAAGCAAGCATAAAAAAACAAGACAGAGAAAGAAACACATAACACAAAGATTTTTTAGTGGGGAAAAACCTTTCTGTAAAATAACCCCACCCCTCCAGAACTTGCACAATGTATTATCTTCAACACAAGGTTAGAATACACTTGCAATGAAAGTTCAACAGTGACAATAGAAGACACTAGTAGCAACTTGCAGTACCAACAATACACTTTCTCGCATACCTCCTCTTCACAACCCTAAAAATGCTTATAACATGTGCTTCACTTTTAGGGCTACTCCCAAAGGTGACCGTATTAGGTTTTTACCATTCTCTGAGAAAATAGGAACCCCACTACTGGGGTAGAGTGTACAGTACTCAAATTTATCAGTTTCCACATGTCTTCACCTATCATTAAATCTTCCTAACATAGCTCTTACATGTCATAGGAATCCATCATAACCGTTTTAGTCATGATCTCCTTATACACAATTCAAGATGTCAAAACATCAACATTATTTGCAAGAAATACATTTTACAAAACAAATAATATGAATAGGAATTATCCAAGGTTGAGACACCTTATTCCTAACATCTTTTACATTAATCACTAGTTGTTTTGGCTATGCCTATCTATTGTCACTTACTTTACTCTTGAGATTCTTCTTGAAGAATATCTCATTCGTGTTAGTCAATTGTTCTAGTTGTATCTATCTACTATTTCTTACTTTACTCTTGAGATTCTTCTTGAAGAACATCTCATTCATGTCAATCACTAGTTGTTCTAGTTGTGTCTGTCTACTATTGATTACTTCACTATTGAGATTATTCTTGAAGAACATCTCATTCGTATCAGTTACTAGTTATTCTAGTACTGTTTGTCTATTGTCACTTACTTTACTATTGAGATTTTTCTTGAACATCTCATTCGCATCAGTCACCTATTGTTTTGGCCATGTCTATTTATTGTAGCTTAGTTTTTTATTGAGATTCTTCTCTAGCTTTAATCACCAGTTGTTCTAATTGAGTTTTTCTATTGTTGTCCTACTATTGAAGAGATTTCTTATACATATGTTCTAAACATGAACACAAATGACATTATTCCATTGAAGCTGAAAGTGAATTGAAAACATTGACATCATTTGAACTATGTTGACTTTTTCTTTATTTGTTTTGTTTTCCCTTAGTCATTCTACTTTGAGAAATTGAAGGATGTCTATTTTTTACTAGAGAAGTGAGGATTGGGGGCATGATTTTTTTTTTTATTTTTTTGTTTTCTACTTAATGATTTAGTCCCAATGATCTAAAGCATACATATAAAAGGGGTGTCCACTATAAGAGCCTCTATCTCATGTTAGATGGCCATGTGTACCTTGACTCATTTTATATGAACACTCTAGTGGGGTTGATTCTTCTCATTGACTATTTGAGTGAATTCTCTATGCTACAGTATAAAACTGATACTCATCCTATTAAGTCAACATACTGGTCACTATGAGTATCCATGGCACACTTCTATTTCAGGTTATGAACACAAAGGTAGTTGCAAATAGAATCTTTACTAAATACTTAGCATAAGAAGGATCTTCCTTATGTCTGGTGTATTTTCACAAATAAAATATTTTTCTCCTCCTAGTGTTAATGCTCTTATGCTTATGTTTTCTTGTTAAATTAAAAGGGACAAATGTTCTACTCATTCTGGCTTCTTGTGCCTTAATGCTTATGTTTCATCCTGACAAAACTAAGACACATTTCATATTCATATTCTCATGATTGCAATATCAAGGAGACTTTTATGACATCTATGGGTCTAACTAAATCCTCTGTGATGATAATTTTATGGGTTCAATAACCAAACCTAGGGATTACATCTAGCATAGGGTTGAATTTCATACTCAAATCGTAGTAGAGTAAATTTTGATCACTACTTTACTTGTATCTTTCGATCTAAGAGGTCGCTTGTTTCTTCAAAGTATCATGTTTCTTCTCGACTGCACAAGCATTTAGATCCTTGGCTAGCCCTTCTAAATTTCATGGAACACCTGTCATTAACCAAAAAATTGAAACTTGCATGAGATATTAGTTTATTTAAATTTTACATTTCATATACATATTGTCATATCTGATTAATTATAAATCCATAATCTCATCTACACTACATTCATATATCACATTAATTTTCATTAATCACAATCATAGAACTACACATCTCATGTATGAACAACTATAAGAGAAAAAAGTGACACATGCCAAGGTACTCAAAATAAAAAGAGCTCATATATATATATATATATATATATATATATATATATATATATATATATATATATATATATATATATATATATATATATATATATATATATATATATATATATATATATATATATATATATATATATAGACACGTCCACACACACACACACACACACACACACACACACACACACACACACACACACACAAGAGTCAAAATGTTCATTAATACAAGAAATGTATGCTACTCAAGCACTGTCAATCTCAAAATAATACAAAAATGATGTTGATGCACCTAATATACATGCTAAGACAAAAGAGTGTAAGCTAGCTACATCCTTCTCCTTCATCCTCAAATGGAGGAGGAGGAGGAGGGACATCTTCTCTAGCTAGAGGATGTGCACCTTTTGATGCTCTCACATACTCATGAAAAAATATATGTTCTTGCTTTGTAGAATCAAGCACTACTCTAACATATGAAACATAATAGTATGTCACTTTAGCAGTCTATATCCAACCCTCATCCTATTTCTTCTCTAACTACTCCCAAAGCTCATAGCTCTCTTGACTCCACTTTATTAATCATGCATCTTATACTACTAGCTAAATCTACAACTCACTTAGTTGTTTTTGTGTTGTCCTCACTCGATCCTTAGATCTCCTCAGAGCATCCTAGGTCTATGTATGGAACTCTCCACTATGTGGCTCTAGAGTAGGCTGATCCTGCATCTCCTCATCACTGCCACCATACTTTGCCTAATGTGGAGGCTAGCCCTCTACCAGCTACCTATGCACATCATCTTTGATGGCTCCCAAGATCCCCATCTCCCCTTGAGTTCTTTGAGGCCTAGTCCCACTCCCATCAACAAATTGATCCATTCTCATATGATGTGGAGGGATCAAAATCTGTACTGTCCATTGTCTTAGACCCTATTTTTATGGCTACTATAGTGCCTACACTAGCCACATTGACACTTCCATCCATATTGTATCTATATACCAAGGAAGGGATGACTCACACAATGCTCTTGATAGTCTGGATTTATCCCTTCATCAATAACTATGGCTATATAATCCCAGTGAGTCATGGTAATGGTATGAGATCCAATCATAGACCTTCCATGGTCTAATCTTACTAATAACCCTTTCTTCACCTCCTCAATGAAGTGGGCATAAATGCAATACTCCTACAAAATATTGTATGGTTGGCCATACTACTGCCACATGCATGCCAAAGGAAATCTCTTGATCACATGGATCAAGTGACCAATTAGTGGTTGAGAGGCAATCATATAACCAAGGTATTCTCAAGCATCATCTCAAGCCTTTATCTCTCTCCATGACTGTCATATCATTGCCACTAGGTCATCCAACTACACTTTCCATTGCTTGGTCTTATCTAGAGTAGTTTGGGTCATCTACCCTTCGTACCTACAAATATAAGGCTCATGAGTCTACCTTGTATTATCACATATAGGTCTAGTAATAGGAAAGTGCTCCTATGCTCAGACATACAAAACATAGATGCTAGCTACCGTACTCTTTGTCCCTCTATAGATGACCTCATGCATCTCATGAAATATATGGGCCAACATACACTGACCCCACCCTAAATGTGTTGGCTGCTACAACATCCTCTATAGCATAAAACACCATCTACACTCTAATCCATGCTCCAACCTCTGTGAGGTATTAGATAGAAACCAAGGAAAGCTCTGAGCACCACTACCAATCTATGAGTAGGACCATATAACTGCACCAATTTCTCCTAGGGGATGGGTTTACCCATAATGATATCATCTTGCCAAATGGCCCTTAGTACCAAAATACTAGGTCTTGGTTGTGTGTTGTACTCTATCTAGGGCCTGTGGAATAGAATCTAGAGTATCCTATGTATACCCTTTATAGTGATGGTCATCTCTCCTAGTGGTAAATGAAATGTGTTTGTCTCTAAGTGGAAATGCTCTACTAATGTTGTTCACAATCTATGATTCACTCATAGATCAGGGATATCAAATAGACAAGACAAGTTGAGCATATCAAGATCTATAATCACCATAGTATCTAGTTGCTTGATCAGTGCTTTGATAGTGGGATATGCAATCTAAAAGAGATATCTAGAAATTCAACTTGTAAACAAAAAAACATGATCAGTATCTGACATCAAAATAATCATGCTACTACTACTACAATCAAAAAATCATGAATACATGCTCCAAAAATTAATGATGATACAACAATATGATAAAACATGATGTTTTACCAAAAATTTTTACATAAATAGACTCAAATTCTCACACAATAACTTACAATTTTGTGTGAGGGTGTATAATATTTCTTGAGGATGCATAATCTAACACAAGTAAACTACATCCTTGTGTGAGGAACCTCCATGGTCTATGCGAGAAAATAGTCTCGTACAAGCCATGACACATCTATAGGCACAAAAGAAACCTAAACTAAGGTTTCTTGTTAGTGACATGGGTGTGTCTTGCATGAGGAAATCTCACATCCCATTGAAAGAAATTCCCTAGTGGTGTTTCCTTGTGCAAGGACTCCTATAGGCTTACACAAAAGAATGAGCTCTCACACAAGAACTTGATGACATCAAACTTTAAAACATGCAAAAAATTAATCAAATTGCATCAAATTTGAAATTTTTAAGAGATTTGTTGACTTCCCAGAGGAGGTCCATAGTCCTCTAGCTATTTGTGTCACCTGGAATGCTTGAATTGATGTGTATGCATGGGGCCATCATTTTCACCTCAAAGCTCTTTTCTCCACAAAAGACAAATGTGCAAATGCTTTGAAAATGACCCTTTTGGCCCTTATACAGGTTTTGACCTAATTTTTCAAAGTGCTTTGATGGACATAAAAAACACCTCCTTAGCTAATTAGGCTACTCTAAACCCATTTTTGTATCAAATTCAAAATTTGATGCACTTAAGACACCTTAAAATGATACTTTACAATTTCAGGACCAACATTATTGAACACTTGTGTAATCTATCTTATTGATACTTTGTGAATCTATTCATCTTCATCTCACATGTTGCTCCACCCTTTTGCAATATTTTTAGAAAAAAGTTGACTTTGGCCAATTCTAGTCAACTATCATCAACCAAACCTTCAAATCAGTATGAATCACCTTAATTCTATTGTGTCATCTTTTGACTATAGCCTTGAGGGGGCAAGATGATGATTAGATCATTGAACATCATTGAATCTTTGAAATATGGCTTCAAATCTAAACATAATGTCATATTCATTAGTGACATCTCATCGCTCGAGTATCTTTGTTCCCCCCATCTGGCATCATATGCTATTCAACTAATCAATCTTATAATAGTCCTTCTCATAGTTTCATGGACAGGTATCTAAGTGTTCTACCTAGACTCCTAAGGATTAAGCCTCATTCTGTGGATAATTCTATGACATGTAATTATGTCCTTTTAGCTTTTTATGGACTAGTATTGAGATTTTCTATCTAGACTTTGCAGGATTCAGCTCTGTTTTAGAGATAATTCTAAACTCTTTCTTTCAATCACTTTGATGGATAGGTATCAAGGTAATCTAACCTTGACTCCTAAGGATTAAATCTCATTTAGGGGACAATCCAATGAATCATGATTAATTGTGTCATTTTCTAATGGATAGGTATCAAGGGATTCTAACTCTAACTCTTGGGAATTGAATCTTGTTCTATAAACAATTTTGTGAATTTTGACAATCTTTTATCTTTTAAGACTAGTATCTAGGTGAAGATTAAGCTTAATTCTAAAGATAACCATAAAAATCTCATCAATTGGTCTTTGTGTCATCAATCTCAAAACCAATCTAAGCTCTTGGTGTATGCTTCATACTTTTGACTTCTTTTAATCAATGTGTTGCATGAAAATTTACTCAAAGAGGGGCAAATATAATACCCCTAAATTGGAACATTGGTATTCTGAACCAATTTCAATTTATCGATCTTATTTAAGTCCTATTTTACTAGTCATTTTTTATTTTGAACATCTCTACTTGACCCAAGTGTCAAATGTAGAAAATTATTAATCTGTATTAATCACTTAGTTTATTAATTCCTAAATATTAATTCAATTAGCAAAATTAATCTCTTAATTGAATTAATTTAATTAAAATTCCTATGTACTTAAATTAAATTAAATCTACCCCTTTAGCTAATACACATAAAGAAGGAATTAAAATACTTTGATTTAATTATATATATATATATATATATATATATATAAATCATGTGTTGAAACTAATTATTTATTTAAAATCAAAATATTCTATTATTATGACATGTTTGAATGGATCAATATCCTTTCCTATTTCATCTCACATGAAAAAGGAATTAAATAATATTGATCAAATCAAATATGGTCATCATAACTGTTGAAACTAATTAGTTGAATAATTATAAAGACAATTATGAACACATATTTGTAAGGATCAATGTTATCTCCTATTTCATCTCATTCAACCATATCAAAATTAGATGACTCAATCTCACCTTCAATTAGGACTGTACATGGGGTTTTATATTGACTATTGATCAGGTCCAAGGTTCTATAAAAGAAACCTTCAATCTCTCATTTTGAAGGATGCACATGAAGAGTATCGAATCAATGCTAGATTGATTACTAAAGTGCCTTGCATTTGAGTATTATTAGCTTTACATGCTCATCATTTAGGCTAAGATACATTCATTTAGTTTCAATTAATTTTTATTATTCTTAGATGAATTTAAAATTTATTTAGATTAATCTAATATCCTTGTATTTGAAAACATCAAAAACATAGATTAGACTACGTTTGCATTTTCCCAAATATTTTGTACTAGTTTGGTCTAGTTACTGATCTCTCAATTCTAAGAGTGAATAATAAAACATCATCTAGTTAGAAGGCAATAGGTTGCCTTGTGCAAACATACCAAATGGACAATATCATGTTCATTTTGGGATGCTTCTAACATATAATTATCATGTTTAGGTGTGTTGGATTTAGAGGCCCATAATTAGCACTCATAGAATCTACACACTACAATGAACTAAGTTGTTAAAATATAAGGTTAAGACTTGCTAGATCAAACTAAAATCCTCTAAACAACGAGCCAGAAGGAATAGAGGAAGGAGGGTAAAATGAAGAAAAAGGAAAGGAGGAAAATAAGGAGAAGAGAAAGAAAGAGGGGCATACAATAGGAAGAGGTGAAGGAAGAAAAGTAGATCAAAATAATGCATCTCCTGAATACTAACTCTATCTACAGATAGTACTATACATGGTATAATCGCATATTCACCTTCAATGCAAAATGCAGATAGAATGACAACAAACTAGACTAAACCCAAGAAATTATTATCAAAATATAAATTCTATGAACATCTCATGTTTCCCTAACTGCAATTGCTAAGAAAGATCTCAAACTAGCATCTGAGTGATAGTTCTAAAATGAAAGTATGCTTAAAATGTAGATCTACAAGAATTCATTCAAGATCTATGACTATAATTCAGATAATATGAGGATAACAACTCTTAGAATGCTATGACAATGGACATACAATGAGCTAAAAATATAATAAGTGATGCTAAGTAACATAAAGACAATGCTAAAATGCTATGAATTTGCTAGAATGATAACTCAAAGTGTGCCTATAGTGTAGATGCCTAAAATTTGGGTCTTTTGGCTCTTAGATTTCCTTCCTATTTATAGGATTTTGGAAGGGGTTGGGATAAGAATAAGGTTTTTCACCTTTGACTAGTGGATGAAAGTGAAACTAAAAATATCTCATAAGAGACTAGGAGGAAGAGTCTAACAGATTTGATTTCGAGGATAAATGGGGATATTTCTAATCCTTTTAAATGAAAATGGAGATTTTCTCTTTTGTGAGGATAAATGATTTTATTGAATAAATAATTGTCTTATTTATTTTCATCACTTTGTCTTTTTCTTCCACCCTTTTTGAATTTGATTTTATGAATTTGAATTTTTTTTCTCCTTGTTTAAAGTTGATTGAGGTCTTATCAATTTGATAGATAACTAATGACCTAACATGATTTTGATTTGAAAATTTGTTTTGTTCTTTTGATTTCCTCCTTAATTTGCGTTGATTAATCAAAATTGCATATTTAGGTCTTTGCCAAATTTTGGGTGTCTACAAATGCCCCTCTTTGAGATAATATGTGAAGCATATTAGGTCAAAGACTGTATTGATTTTATGATTTTAGGTCAAATTTTGATGATTGAGTGATGTCTTGACATTTTGCAGTTCTCATGGTGTTTGGTTGTCGATGGCTTGATGTTTGATCTTTGATGATTTTATGTCTTGGTTGTCATTGATTTTGTTGATTTATGTTGCGATGTTTTTACTTGGATAACCTAGTTTTGGTTAATTTGATGTTTAAAATTTTGGGTAGGTTAGAATTTTTTTAATTTTTTCAAAACAATTTGATGCCCTAGTTTGATATGGATATACTACCCCCTCAAAAATGAAATTGGAAAAAAATGAAAGTGAAAAAATTGAGGTTCCAATTTTATTTATGAAATGTTGGGTAATTTATGAATAAAGATGATCAAGTTGATTTAGTGCAATACCCAATTTACAAATGTTAGCAAAAGATTCCAATGTTGAGTAAATAGGGTGGAAAGTGATATAAATGACCCTAAGGAGAGTTAAATTGGTCAAAAAGCCTCTTACCCTTGTCATTTTCACTCTCTCAATTGAGATTTGACATTTTGGTGCTCTAATCTAGCAAGGATGGTGGTCCCTTTACAAGAGCACATATTCAAGAGGGGTCACAAGTATGAGCATCCAACAAACTACGGTGCCCCATTAAGTCATCAAGATCCTCCATTTTAAGATTTTTGTATTTGTGCCTAGATTTTGGTGAATTTCGCATGAATTTTTGTGGGAAGTTGGCCTTTTAGGTGTTTTAGGACATTTAGCTTTGAACTTTTAGCACTTTTGATTTATTTTAGTGCATATGAGTAATCTTTTAGCGCATACATACAACAAAACAACAAATTAAAAAACCTAGATTTTTGTCAAATTAGCACATATAGTGAACATGTAGTGCATAGAGTTGCTTTAGTAGTGCATTCACAAACTTTATCACATATGATTGTTTTTATAGTGCATATGTATAGTGTTTTAACACTTGGGTTTTTTATAGCACTTTTGCAATGCTAAATAGCACATATGATCATTTTAATAGTGCTTAGACATGTTATAGCACATTCAAGGTATGAAATAGTGATTTTGAATGTTACAATAGCACATAGGTCTATTTTAGTGCATTTGAATGATCTTATAGTGTGTGTGTCCTAGGAAATAGCACAAATGAACTTTGAAGGGAAAAAATAGATTATAAAGCCTAAATTGAGCATAAGATAATGCGAGAGGCTAGATTCTTGGTCTATTGGTTAGGGATCCGTCATAATGAGTAAACAATAGTAGTCAAACAATCATGAAGTGATGTTCTAGGATCAGTCTGATGATAGGTAGGTAAAGAATGATACCCTAGCTCAAGATATAGAGTAGTAAAAACAAAAAAGTCTAACTTAGGATAGAGAAGGATGAATAATAGGTATACGATAGAACTAGTAGCTGAGTAGCTACATATAGATACTAGTCTAATGTATGATGATCACTTGTGAAAAAGGCTAACATTGTTGTTTATTTGTTTGTTTGATGAAAGAAAGGTATGTGGGCAAAAGCTCATGGTATAAGGGTTATACCCATGGCCCCTAGAAGAAGAAAGTAGATTATTAGCAAAGGATTGATATATGTAGGTTTACTTATTTGTTATAGATGCCCTAGTTCTGAGTGAATAGGGGGCTATTGATAGCTATGGCCAAGCAGTGGTACTTGGACCATAACACCTTTCATTTGATGATGGGGAAAATGACAGTGACTCCCAAGGATGTATATCAAATATTTTAAATCTTGATAGTAGGGGATTTGGTGTACTATGATCGGCACTACTATCCAATTTTTTTTTGGATATGATAGCATTGGCGATGATAGTGTATCATGGTTTTAGATGCTATAGTATGAGGCATTACTGATAGTTTTGGTTGGATTAATAGGAGGATTTTTGTTGCCAAACCATTGAGTGTGAGGGTATCTAGTTGGATGGGGCCGATTGATATAGGATATGATTGATTAGCCATGGAGATTTACATAGGACAACTGCATTTTGGCCCACTTATATCATGACTTACATCACGTTGTGTATTCTGGAGTCTCGTCGCTATCAATAGGGGTGATTTTGTTATAGCTATGGACATGGGAGCATTTACCCATTACTTGTCTAGTGTGTGTGTGTGTGTGACAGCCACCATAGGGTATGCCTTACATGTATACTTACTCTAGTGTGATCATGAAGCCCCATTTGATAAGACAAAGTATTAGCGGTGTATATTGGATGACATTGATGAAGTTGTGTGGAGATCTTACATGTTTCTAGAGCCATGGGATGAGGATGATGATGAGATGGTATATTTCTTTGGTTTGAGGTATTTTCTTGGTTGGGTACTTGCAATTATAGAGAGGCTTTGTTTTAGGCAGATGGTGAGATAGTTTGGTTGATGATAAGGCATGCCACATAGGTTAGCACATTATGCTCGGATATTGTTAGAGAGAGTAGTTTGGGGGCCTACTTTGGAGTATGAGGCTTGCCTAGAGGCATTTCTACATATGATAGATACACCATAGCCATGGGAATTATGGGATGGAGTGGTAGATGTAGGGATTGAGGGGGACTATGTATGATGGTTTCGAGAGCATCCCTTTTTGAGATATATAGATTTGACAGAGCCTATTCCTAGGATTGATGAGCCATTTAATGGGGAAGAGGATGAGGATGGTGAGGGTGGTCCAAGGCAAGGTAGAGGGAGATGGTGGGCCAAAGTTAGAGTCAAAGCTGTAGTTAGAGCACAAGGGAGGCAAGGATGAGTAGCAGTGGTACTACTAAAGAGGAGTGTGGCATGAGGTCCAGTATAGGGACCAATAGGTGTAGGAAGGTTTGGTGGGATTTGAGGCCGTGGTGGTGTGAAGGTGAGAGGAGGGATTTTTGGTGTTGAGGGAGCTGGGTAGCAGGACAAAGGTATTGAGTAGGGTAAGGCAGGGTAGGTGAGGGCTAGGTTGCTTGAGGATGTTTAGTTTGTCTAGCGATAGAGGCCATGGGTATAAGGTCCTATTAGAGATCCAAAAGATGTACAACCATAGGGGCTACATTGGGTACTACCAGATGCATAGCCATAGGTACAACCATAAGTGCCACCAAATGAAAAACCACCATTAGAGAGGCCAGGGGTATCTATTGATTTAGAGGCTCAAATGAGTGTCATGGATGTTAGAGTGGGTGAGTTGATGATTACATTATAGGCATTTATAGCCATGAAGACATAAGGGCCACTACCACCAAGAAAAAATGGGGCATCAACTAGTTAGATGGTAGTAGACAAATAGGTTGTACTGGCAATAGATGTGATGAAGCAGGCACCACATAGGGATACAAGTGCCCTTAGTAAGCAAGGACCTTCAGGTCAGCCACCTACACAAGGATGAGTATACATTCTGTATGGCATTACTCATCATTATGTATGATTATTCTTGTGATGTATAGTTGATATTGATGTTGATGTACTTGGTGATCTTTGGATGTTCATGTGGATAGATGTTGTGATTTCTTGATGTTCACATTTTTTGATCATTTGGATATTCTTGTTGATGCAATCTATCTTATATCTATGTTGGTTTTATCCTTTTGATGTATTGTTTGATCTTTTTCTTTATGGGGTATCTGAGCTAGTTGATTTTGAGACTATGTAGTTGTTATATCATGGACTCATGGATGCATTTGATGGAAGTGTGTGTGTGTGTGTGTGTGTGTGTGTGTGTGTGTGTGTGTGTTTGGATAATTACTAAAAATAAATGAAATGGAAATAATGATATAATGGATGCAAATGTGATGTGATGGTGTGAATGTAATGAAATAAAATGAAATGTGGTAATAATGGAATTTGATGTAATGCAATGTGATAAATCAAATTTAATGAAAGATAGTGGGTGTAATGTAATGATATTAGATGTAATGTGGTGTAGTAAAATGAATTTTAATATAATGTGATGTAAGGAAAAGAATTGTGAAAAACATATTATGATAAATGAAACATAATAGAATGAATCTTGTGATA
The DNA here is from genome assembly GCA_028749045.1 of Cupressus sempervirens. Classification (NCBI taxonomy): domain Eukaryota; kingdom Viridiplantae; phylum Streptophyta; class Pinopsida; order Cupressales; family Cupressaceae; genus Cupressus; species Cupressus sempervirens. The sequence goes on from CM053787.1 coordinate 931,466,734, forward strand.
ATGTAATGTAATGGAATGAAAATAGATAAAATGACATGGATAGAATGAAATGTAATGAAATGATATGTGAGGTAATAATACAAAATGTAATGAAATGAAATTTTGCAATGTTATAAGATGTAATGCAATGAAATTAAATGCAAATCAAAAGTGTGATGAAATGTAAAAGGAATTAATATGATGTGATGAGAGGAAATATGATATGTGGTATTATGAAATAAGATTGAATGTAATGGAATGAAATTTAATGTAATGCAATGTAATGTAATGCAATGATGTGTGATATGTAGTGAAATGGGATTTTTTGTGATGTGACATAATGTGAAATAAAAAGGATGTGTGAATGAAAAGAAAAATATAAATGCATGGATGTGTGACAAAGTGTCATGGAAGGAAATAGGATAAAGTGAGAATAAACAAGAAAATGTGAAGATGGAATGTAATGACATGAAATGAAAAATGAAAATGGGAGAAAATATAATGTGATGACATGTAATACGAATGTAATGAAATAAAATGTGGTAAAATTTAATGTGACAAACAGAATGTGAAAGAAAGTGAAAAATTGAAGGAAATGAAATGGTTTGAGATTTGAAACTTATGGAATGGGATGCTAAATTTTGAGATTGAAAAGAAATGAAATGAAATAGATGAAATGCATGAAATAAAGGTAATGTGATGAAGAACATGAAATGCAAGTCACAAATGTAGGAAAAATAGGGAAAGTGAAATATAATAAAATAAAACAAACTATTATATGTAAGGAAATGAAATGGGAGGGAATGATATGTGATCTAGTGAATTATGATAAATGAAAAGGAAATAAAAATGGGATGTGATGAAATGAAATTTTTTGAGATTAAAAAGCCATGTAATGCAGTAGATGCTGTGGTGAAATGTGATAGCATGGTGGAAATATTGTGAGGAGAAAAAATCCATGATAGTTGAGTGCTAAAAGCTCACCTTGATGTTGATGTTGTTGTTTGTTATGGATAATTAGTCGTGAATTTTTTGAATCATGTTGTTAAGGCCTTCATGTGTAATCCTGATAGATGTTCCAACCATTTCTTTTTAAGGAACCTAAGATGAAAATGAAAACTAAATGAATGCAACTAATTGTTAGTGTGTAAAGAGATGCAAATTAATTATCATCATAGAGCATTTAATTAAAAGTGACTAAGTACAATCACCACTAGATCAATTATGGTGATATGAATACTATGTCACATCAAGGAGTACTAGTAAACATGAACAATGTACATGAAAAATATGGCAATTATTAGGAAACAAAGTTATATCCATAGAAGAATAAAAATAGGCATACAAATAGTCACATGTTAGATGAAAAACCAATAAAATATCATGACTTTATCCTTATACCTCTAGTCAAACACATCATCAAACCACTAGAGGTACATAATAGTGAAGAAAACCATTATTTGTTGACTAGGTGTGCTACCAGTTGTGTCTAATAGTGTTTAGAATGTTCAGTTCTACTGGGAAGCAACTATTGTACTAGTTAGATAAGAAAGTGTGGGATGTGTCAATGGCAATTTAGTAGAGGATTTTATCTGGCAATGTGCATCAGTGAAATTTAGGGTGTTTGAGTGTCTGAGCCAAGGGTCAAATGTACCTAGTACTAGTATGGTAGGATGCAGAGAGTGGATATGTGGTAAGACTAGTAAAGAACAAGTGTCAGGTGAGTGATGGCTATAAAAAAGAAAATATCATGGGAATGGAACAAGGCGAGGTGAAGAGTAGAACATGGCTATTGGATATATTGAGAATTTGTAGGAAGCATGCAAGTGAATTTATTTCAAGCTCACCAGATCAGTCATAGCAAGAGGGTGATGCTAGCTAGGGAAGGTTGATGAGGTAAGGGTGAAGAGCGAAGCGAATTAGGAAAACCTTTGAGGAACTAGTGTATCAGCCAAACTTCAAGTATTAGTTCCAAAGCAAGGTGAATCCGGTCATGTGGGATGAGGATCAATGTAAATTGAAGAGGTAGGGATCAAGGCAAAGAAACACCCTTGCTAGCATTAATGATGTTGTCAGGGACTACATTGCAATACGCATTGTACCTGGTATTGGATGACAAGCTGATGATGCAGGTGGAGAATAGTCTACCTAGGATGACAAAGAGTATGTTAGGAGTGGAGGAAGAGGTGGGGGAGATAAAATCTCCTAAAAATTCCATGGGAGAAGATCCAAAGGATGTAGGAGGTGTTAGTGGGATGATGAGTGGATCATGTCGGTTGCTTAGCCATGGGATTCTAAGACAAGGGACAATGCAAGGAGAAGTGAGTAGCGTAAATGTGGAGGAGCCATGGCCAAAATGGGGGGTAGAGAACAAGCATCAATTGATGTGGAAGAATTATGAAGAATGTTGGCTACAAAAAGAGTTCAAGTATAGAATATAGAACAAGAAGTCACAGTTTTGCTAGGATTGATGGATAAGGTACAAAAGGATGGAGCATAAATAGAGGCAAGATAGTTGCATGTAGAGGTGGATGTAGAGTGGGTGCAAGTCTAATCACTAGAATTGGAACTACATGTGGAGAAATCATAGGTGGAGGGAAATGATGCAGGAATTTGAGTGGAGTAGTCATAGGCTTAGAGGTTTGCAAAAATCTCTAAACATGGTGCAAGTGGGTTTGAGAGTGCTCAGAATGAGCTGGTGTTGTTGCAGTCATAGTCTAAGTTGGTTAGGGAGGCAATTGCAAAAGAAAACTAGCTATCATTAAAGGTACAAGAGCAGTTAGCATGAAGTGAGGGGAAGGTAAGGTAGTTGGAATGGCTTTTGGGCTAGGCAAATTCATATGTAGAGTGCTAGAAAATGGTGACTGATCAAATGAAGTAGGAGGGAAACGTAGCCCAATGAGTGATCATTATACCAAGAGTAAACAAGTTGGTGCAGAATGTGTTTGTGGAAATGTGTAAATGAAAAAGGTAACACTAGGAAGCCACTTATTATATGGGACATTAGCATCAAGAATTTTTGAATGAAGACTAGCGAGAGACATAGTTCATGGATAGGGAATTGACACAACTATTAAATTTGCAATTACATGGTGGGAGGTTTCTAATTCCCATGGATGCGGTGTGGGTACATAGAGGATTGACGCCAAGAGCTTCCTCTTTTGGAGATGGGTCAAAAGAAACATCATTGGTTGGACACCTTGTCTTGCCACCTCCTCTAGGGAGGCTAGAATAAATAATATGCTAGATGCTTATCGAATGTAAAGTTATCATTGTTGTTATAGTATAATAAATGTTGGTGTTTGTTGTTGTGGCAAGCAAAGGGACAACTGATGTTGATTGTAATATATTGTAATGTTTTCTTTTGGTATTTTTGGAATACATTTGGATGTTTTTAGCATTTTGAGGAATATGTGAATGTTTTTGGGATTTTTGAAAAATGTTGGAAAGGTTTTATTCTCTGTAAAAGTAGGAATGATACAATCTGTAGAGTAAGGAAAACCTTTACTTGTATGCAGGGAACTAAAAATCTATGGGTGCTTGTAATGAAATATGAGTACAAATTTGCATAATATTTGGAGAGCTATGATGTGTATGACATAATTCTACGTATATTAATAGCCTTTATGAATAATTACAAGGCTAACATTGGGATGTTTCTCTAGGTGTGTACCAAGACAGACACTCTCAAGGCCTATGAAAAGGCATTTTGGGGCCTAAAAGGACACCCAGGCCTCAAGAAAGGCAAAATAGGGCCTTGAAAAAGGAACTTTGACCAAACAAGGTGTTTTGGGGGCTCAAAAAGGAGATCTAGGCCTTAAAAAAGTGAAGTGGGGCCTTGAAAAAATGCGCTTGGGCAGAAAAAGATGCTTGAGGGGCCTTGAAAAAGGTATTTGGGCCTAAAAGGTGCTTAAGGGGCCTAAAAAAGGTGTTTGGGCCTAAAAAGGTACTTGAGGGGGCCTCAAAAAGGTATTTGGGCCTAAAAGGGTGCTTGTGAGTCTTGAAAAAGGTTCTTGGGCCTAAAAAGGCATTTAAGGGGTTGGAAAGTTCTCACACTTATGCTTACTTATTCTATGCCCCAAGTTAGGTGAGGATGAAAGAGTCTGACAAATATCTAGGCTTTTGGGATAGCATTGATATATTTGTTGAAGGGGGCTAGACCAATTATGGCCACTAGAACATAAACAAGACTAAGGATCCATTAGGAATTGTTGTTCTTAACAAGAGGAAGAAAGAGGGGACTCTGTTGATGCCTCTTGCACTATTCATGTTGTGTCAGATTTCCCAAAGCCTAGCAAGATGTTTCAGGACATAACTACACTATTTCTTAATACCATTGAGGTACTTCATATGTAAATATTTTATGACATGTCATAAGGCCTACTTGAGTTGAAGTGAACTATGTTTGATAGGAATTTTGGGGTGTTGTTAATTTTTTGAGATTTTGCAGCTATGTTTGGCAATTATTACCCCATTTTGAATGTTATTGGCCATTTTTGACAACTTTGGAATGGTTTTGATAATATTTTAACAATTTTTTGAATTTTTTTTGGTATTTTTTGATAACTTTTTGAATTTCTTTGATAATTTTTGACAATTTTTATTTTTTTGATAATTTTTGACAATTTTTTATTTTTATTTTTTGATAATTTTTTATGATTTTTGGTTTTTTTGGAAGTGGAATGAGGACATAAGTGAGATTTATTGGAATATGGGAGTAACCAGGACCATGTGAGGCACCTAAAGATGCAAGAGGACCAAGAGTGGGCAAAATGGCAAAAAGTGGGTGTGGATAGCTATATTTGGGACATGGGATCCAATGAAAGGAGTTTGGGACATCAAATGGGTCAACTAAGGGCTAAAATAAACATTGGGGATCATTGATCAAGGTAGTTAGCTAAGATGTGCATTAATTTTCCTACAATTAATGTCTATAGTATCTCAATACATAATCTAACTCTCTGTTTCTCTTGATCTATTGTGTTTCCCTTTGTTGTTGTTATATTGGTTGTCTCTACTACTATGAGTTGTATTGGATGCTAAGGGACCACTAAATTTTAAGTTGCAAGTGTTTCTCAATTGTGTATGTGTGAAATTAACTTGACTATGCTAGATAAGCCTTACACAAGAAAACTTTGTCACAGTGATGGTTGAGTACTATCTTGATTTTTTTGAGCATTGATGGACTTGTATTTTTTTAGGGAAGTCCAAAGGTGCTATCTCTTGCTCCTTTTCAAACCAAATGTGGCATTCTCACTTCATTTGAAACAATTGTTTTTAAAAAAAAAATTCCTATGTTTGTTATTTTTTTGGTATTTTTGATGTGTTTCTCAAAGCTCTAGACATAAAATCTCTTCAGATGGATGCAATTGATGGGTTCTGCTAGGTTTGTTCCATCACAATCCAAAAGTCTATAAGTACCAATCTCGAAGGACTCTAAGATAATGTAAGGAAGAATCCAATTGGCCTACCACTTTCCCTAGCCATTTGGCTCTTAGGGTTTTCTCAAAGCACCAAGTTAAAAAATAGGGGGTTTGACCCTTTTGTTGCAATGTCTTGATAACCTATTCTAATACACTTTGAAGTGTTCATGTGTTGCACACTGATGTTCTTCTAACAACTCTAGCTACTCTAGATGAGCCACTCTATAATCCTCATCTGATAGGATATCCCAAAGAGTAACTCTGAAGGATGGGATCTCAACCTCCAAAGGAAGAATAACTTCATAGCCATAAGCCAAAGACAAGGGTTTCAAACCTATATGTTTCTTGACACTCATCCTATAGGCCTAGAGGGTAGGATTTAGTTGTAAATGCCAATATCTACCAATATCATTGACACTTCTTTTGAGGATGTTGATAATGGTTTTGTTGGTGGCCTCTACTTGGCCATGTCCTTAGGGATAATAAATTGATGAGTGGTGTATAATGTGAAAATTTTCACATAATTCATCAATTATTTGATTTTTAAAGTACAAGGCATTGTCCATGAGAATGAAATGGGGTATGCCAAGCTAAAAAATGATATGGTTTAGAATGAAGGAAGAGATTTTTTTTCCTGTAGAGTTAGCAAGTGAGACTACTTTGACCCACTTGGTGAAGTATTCTATGGTGGTGATAATCCATTTATATTTGTTGGAGGAAAGTGGATGGATGGCTCTAATCAAATCAAATCCCCACTGATAAAAAGGCCATGGTGTGACCAAAGGGTTGAGCTCTTGGGCTAGTGCATGAACAAGCTTGCCATGGATTTGGCTTTTTTTGCAAGTTTTGACATAGTCGATAGAATCCTTTTCCATGGTTGGCCAAAAATAGCCCATTCAAAGTATCTTCTTTGCTAGTGTGAATCTACTAGAGTGTGACCCACAAATCCCTACATGGACTTCCTATAGAGAGACTCTAGACTTGTCCTTTTCAAGACATCTAAAAAAAATACTGCCAAGACCCTTCCTATATAGTGTATCAGCCACCAAAGTGTAATGTGAGGTTTGTCAAATGAAATTTCATTTTTGGTTAAGTGAGAGGTTAGATAGAATGGTGTTATCATGAAGGTAACTGATGATGGGATTATATCAAAGGGAATCGGGAGTATCTAAGTGGAAAATGATAAGGGAATTGGGTTGAATAAATATGGGTTGAACTACCTTTTCTACTAAGAACTCATACTTCTCGTGCTACTCTGGGAGCTAGAGTAAGGAGGCCAAGGTGGCCATAGCATCTACTAGTCTATTTTTATCTCTAGGAATTTATTCAAAAATAATATGAATAAAAAATGCCTTGAGGGTGTCAACCATATGTTTGTAAGGCAATAACTTTTCATCTTTGGTCTTATAAGTGTTGGTGACTTGATTGATGATCAATATGGAGTCTCCATAATCCTTTAGTGCTATTAGTTTCTACTCTAAAGCTTGTTTGAGACCCAAGACCAAAGCTTCATATTCTGCCATGTTTTTGATGCAAGGGAAAAGCAGCTAGTAAGACTTAGGGATGGTAACACCAAGTGGTGTGATGAACAAAATACCAACGCCTGATCCATGGTGTGTGTAGCAACCATCAAAGTAGAATTTCCATTTTATCAACCCTATTTGAAGAATGTACATATCTAGGAAATTAGATAGGATAGGATTTGAACTCTATATAAGTGCATGTACCAATTGATTGGCAATGGCCTATCATTTTATTGCCTTCCTATCAACATACTCAATGTCAAACTCACTTAGCATCGTCGCCCATTTGGCCAATCTACCTGTTAATGTTTTTTTGATTAGAAGATATTTGAGGGGATCAATTTTGAAGATTACCTTGACCTTGTATTTCAGAAGATAATGATGTAACTTTTGGGAAGAAAAAACTATGACTAGACAAGCCTTTTTAATAAAATATTAATTGAGTACATAGTTGACCAAGGTACGACTGATGTAATCGATGGTCTATTCTTTTCCTTGGTTGTTTTCTTGTGCTTGGAGGGGTCTAATTGATTTATCCGTTAGAGAAATGTACAATAAAAATATGCTTGTGCGATACTCGAGGTACCAACATGTGCAAATTTATCAAGTAGGTTTTGAGTAAGTCAAAAGCCTTTTAACATTGATCATCCCACTAAAAAATTATATCTTTGTGTAGTAAGTGGGTGAAGGGTACACACTTTTTTGCCAACTGAGAAATGAACCAATGAATTGATTGAATCCTACCTTGAAGAGAGCATAACAGACTCAGGTTATTTAGAGGTTCCATATTGATTATGGCTTCTACCTTTTTAGGGTAAACTTCTATCCCTTTAGTTGAGACAATGTATCCTAGAAGCCTGCCTAATTTGATGCCAAAAGCCCATTTCTTAGAATTAAGCCTAACTTTGAATGCTTCTAGGTAGGTGAATATCTTGGCTAGTATGGGGAGATGTTCTTCTCAACTATGGGATTTGGTGAGGATTTAATCCACATAATCTTCCATAAAGATGTGCATCATATCATGAAAGATAATGGTCATGGCCTGTTGATAGGTGGCCCTAGAATTCTTTAGCCCAAGGGCATCACATTCCAATAGAACATGCCCCATGCATAAGTAAATATTATTTTCTCTATATCTTCTAGTGCTATCTTCATTAGATTATACCTTGAAAACCTATCCATGAGTGAAAACATGGAATGGCCCACTGTCAGGACTACAATGTTGTCAATGTTGGGAAGAAGGAAATCATCTTTGGGACATGCTTTGCTTAAAACCAAAAATCCAATGCAGATGCATATGCTACCATTCTTCTTTGATATGGGAACAATGTTGGATATCCATGATGCATGTACCAAGGGTCGGATGAAATCAGTGTTGATCAAATTCTCTAACTCCTTTGACTAGTAGAGCTATATGGGGATGCATCTTTCTAAGATTTTGTTTTACTGGCTTGACCTCTAGAGAAATGTTGAGATGATAGAGTATTAACATTGGGTCTTATCCAGGCATGTCTGCATAGGATCATGCAAAGTTTATCTATCTTTCTTCAAAGAAGTGAATGAATGCATCTCTTTCCTTTGTTCTTAAGGACTATGCCAAATAAATGACACTCAGTTCTTGCTCTGTGCCGATGTTGACTGGTTTTGTTGGTTCAATCAAGATAGAAGATCTTTCCTCAAAGTATTTTAGTAAGATATCAATCACATCATCCATGGGTGCCATAGTTGGGTTTTCACCTTGGGATGTGTCACTTCTATTTGTTTTTTTTTTTTTTCTTTTTTTTTGTATCATATCAGTTTTAATTTGGTAGTGATAATTAAGGCTATGAAATGCTTGACCTATTCTAGTGTGATTGAGGTAATTGATACCAGACCCAACTACATATCTTTCTTCTATTCTTTGTTTATGAGATGATTCAACCACGTTAAGATACATGAAAATAACATGGTCAATGTCAAAATGAGGAATGTGGTGAGGCTCGATTATATACCAATTAATGAGTTTGAGATGGACTAGGGAGAGTGGTTCATAATGTGGAAAGGGTTAAGTAGGGTTTAAAGACATGATTTTATTGGATGGCTCATATGTTGTATGTGTTAGATCTATGACATGAGCTTCTTCTAGAGTATCAAGAAAAGTAGAGTTTACAAGAAGCTCATAGTAATCATCTTCAACTTCTATTGGAAAGAAATTAGGAAATAGGGTTTGAAATTAAAACCCTTGAACATGTTCATCATCTTCTAACCTACTATGTTGTACCCTAACTTTTGGTGAAGTGGGCCCTAGACAAGAGGTTGTTCGTTGTGTAGCTAAACTATCAGATGTGGGTATGTGAACAACATCACATTCTTTGTCATGAAGAGACTCCTTGGACAATGATTCAAATTCCCATTTAGTGGAATCGTCATCATCTTCATAATTAGAGGTATTTATGGGTGGTTCTTCTGTGGGATGTGAACCTGAGAGGGATAGCTTTACATTTATGATGTCACTTTCTTTTTGGCTATTATCATCCCTTTGTTTAGGTACCCACACCAAGGTGGAAGAGGAGGAATCACTATGCTTAGGATGAGCCTCGAAAGAGGTTTGTGTCTTGTCTTGTTCACCATAGCCAACCCCTATTTTAGACCTGGTGGACTTGAATTGTGCTATCAGAGGTTCGATGATGCCCGCCCCTTTCCCTAAGGGACCATCTCCTATATATCCCATCTTTTTCATTAAATCAAAACCTTTTCCATGTAGGTGGGGGGAGATGTCAATAGTTCTTTGACTAATTTCTTGTACTAAACTTGGAGGTACTCCATTTCCTTTGATAAAATGTGTGTGATAAGGCTTAGTGGTGGATGATGGTTTCCCATGAGATTTTGAAGAAAGTGGAAATCAAATAAGGAGACTGAGTACTCACCCACTCCTATGCATTACAATTTACACTTTTTGTCAAATTCCTTCATCAATCTATCCATTTCTTCATATTGTGACTATTTAGGATCTTTGGATGATGATGGTGATAGAAGGGAAGGGATCAAAAAACCCTCTTTCTCTTTACCCTTATTTGATTTTGATGAGTGGTTGTCATTTCAACCAGTAGAGCATGAAGTGTTTGTAGATGTGGACTAGCTGATGTCATCTATCAGTGTGCTAGTTTCTTCCTTGTTATGAGGGACAAGGGAATTACAATATTTGGCAAAATGTTGATCTCTAGGTATGGTCACCTCTTGACCCATGTAAGGAAATGTAAGACATTGATGGTCAGTGGAGGGAATGGCTTGCATGTCATGAAACCATGGTCTTTCTAATAAGATATAAGTTAATTGCAGGTCCAATACCTGACAAATAGTTTCTTTTAAAACTTGTACTGCTCTGATTGGCAGAATAACCACGCCTTTGGAGGATCTCTCCTCATCATTGTAGGCTTTGATGGTGATTTTATTTCTTGGTTCAACAACATCCCCTATATATCCTAGGGCTTTTATTGAATTGACTATGTAAATATTGAGGCTTGCCCCACCGTCAACCACTGCTCTCTTAACTCAATTTCTAAGGATGAAGACTTCAATATGAAAAGGAGAGTTTTGTAGCTAGATGATGGACATGTCATCTTGGGTTGAAAAAGATACACAGTGAGGGGTAACTAGATTGCTAACCATGTTTTGAAATCTACTTACATCTAGGCCATTTGGCACTATGACTTTGCTGAGTATTCCTTTATGCTCCAGGGAGATGTAAAATAGTTCATAAATAGAGATATGGGCTAGAGTATTAAGTAATTGGTTGACCAAGTTTTACTTGGGTAATGAGGAACTTATAATTGCATGATCAAGATTTGTCATAGGTTCTAGTAGAACAACTCTAGAGGCCTGACCTCGAGTGATGAAATTTGATGATTGTTTCTTATTTTTGTCCTTAACTATGATAACATTCACTGCATCATCAAGCTAGAGATCACGTTGATGGTGTTATCATAATGATGCACATAATTAACCTTAATCTAATTAGCTTTGGAGGATTCCCTCTTTTCATGGCTCATGAAAGGGTTCTTGAAGGTTGTATGGTCCTCATTATTGGTAAGATAATTTACTTTGATAGTTCCACCATTAATTAATTTTTGCATTGCCCACTTAAGGGAAATTTTTTTTTTTTAGATGCCCCCTATTTCGGTGGTAGGCACAAATGTGCTCATCATTCCACCACTTCGGATTGACTTGGGATTCATAGGGTTTGGCCTCAAGAAATACAATGAGTTCATTAGCCAAGAGGGTTTGCAAAGCACTCCCATAAGATACCTCGATAGAAGTATACTCCTTGGGTACATCAGAAGATTAATATCTATGGGGAGGAGGAGCTTGATTGTAAGCAACTTGTTGATTGCATGTTGAGGGAGTTTTCACATTATGTCAATAGAATGGATAGGCATTGTCTTGCCAGGGTGCATTGGAGTTGGTATTGTTGACTATGGGATATGATTGGTTTAGATGGGATTGGGTTTGAGGTTTACCATGGTTGGCTTTGACCATCTCATCATTAACTGTGTTCTCATTGTTGCTTCTCCACCATGACTTTTGTTTATTGGTGGCTCAATCAAAGGAGTTATGAGTCTATGTGGAGATGTTTGAAAATCCCTTACCATCTTTTGATAGTTTAATAATGTCATTATTTAGTAAGGTCTCTTCTACCTTAGCAACATTTTCTAAGGTAGTTCTGAAATCTTTAGGCCCTTGGAGTTGGAGCCAGTAATTCATTGGTTTGGAGAGACTATTAATGAAGATGATAGTCTTCTCTTTGTTTGGTATGTCTCTATGATACTTGGTGAACATGTGTCTCCACTATTGTAGGAAGGCCTTAAATGACTCACCAGGAAGTTGTTTTGTGTTGCATAACTCGATCATTGTGACTTCCCTTTCAATATTATAGGAGTATTGGGAGATGAATACAGAAACCAATTGGTCAAAGGTTTTGATATTGGAGGGTAGCTTGGAGAATCACTCCATGGCTTTCCATCCAAGGCTCCTAGGAAACAAACACATCAAGTACGTCGTGTCATGGAAAAATTCCATACTCAGTTTATAGAAATTTCTAAGGTGATCTTGTGGATCTGATGTGCCAAAATATTTATCATATTTTTGTATTTGCACATTTTGTGGGAAAGGTTTGAAGGTAATGTTTTTATCAAAAGGGAGAGAACACACCTTTTCAAGGCTGAATTCTATGGGTTGCATTTTTCCTCAGTTCATTCTTTCCATTTCTATTTGTAGGTCTTGTAATTTTTCTATTACGACATCTAGGGGTGACTCTTCTTCATCTTGTCTCAAGTTGGTCACATCAAAATTGGATGGAAGTTTCACACCTTGTTGTGCTAGTGTTAGTATATAATGCTCCTTGTATTTCTCAAGTATCTTGTCCATGATGTCGACAAATTTAGGATTTTGTTGAAAATATTCAATTTCAGTCTCAATACTCTTGTCATCCCATGCGGTAGATGAACCTATTGTGGCTAAGGAGTTCAAATTTTAGTTGAACAATGGTGATTTGTGATTAAATATGTTTGGTGAGAAATCTATTGGTAAGGTAGGTTGAAAGAGATTTAGAGGTTTTGTGTGTTTGATGGTTCTACTGGCTATACTAGCACTCACTCATATTGGTGATCATTTCAGTTTTGTAGCTCTATTGGTTTTATGTGGTGGCATGAAATGCAAGTTGGATTCCTTTAGTTCTTATGAATTTTTTTAATGTAAGGGTTTTTGTTGACCGTGATTCATTTGGAGTAACAAGCTAGGTTGGACAAGGTGTTTGATAATGTTGATGAGATGATTTCACATTCACAAAGTCAGGTAGGGGATAGATGTATGTCTCTGAATATTTCTTTCTTGATGTGAAAAATGAAGCAATAATAATTATTGGGTTGATAATGATGTTTGTAGCTCTACTTGTTTCAAAAAGATATTTTCGGTCAATTATGGAATGTCTCAGACTTGTAGAATACTAGTGAGGAAAAGGGTATCTGAATTTGTCATTTATTCACAATTATCATGCATGCAGATAGCCTCTATTTTATGTTTTTTCTCATATGTGTCATAGGATTGATAAAATGTGTTGTTTAATTAATCATATGCATTTTTTAAATGCTCATATATGCTATTCTAATTGTCACATGCGTTCTTTAATGATAAAAATGTGTTGTTCAGATGGTCAAATGCATTGTTTACATTTTTTGATGTGCTGATCTATAGGAATATGCATTATAATAGAGATCAAGAGTGTCACAAGAATAGCCAAAAGTGTTGTTTTATGTAGCATATGTGCTACTTTAGGATTGTTCCACAATATTCTTGTTTTGAACTTGGTTTCTCAATGGTAGTTTGAAGTTGCATCTTTTGGAAGGACAGTGATCCACACTAGTGTTTCTTATTAAGTTTTAAGACACATCCAAGAAAAACAAAAGTAGAAACCAAAGTAAAACATAAAACCGCACACACTTAGAGAATGAAAGGAAAGAGATTCCTAATGAGGTTATCTAAAGCTAGTGACTAGTGGGTTTTAGTGTTTAACCATGTTCAGATTTACCTCTCTTGTGATAGAGAGCTTCCCACCAACGCTAAGGAGGTTTGGTGCAATCCCTTATGGGACTACTAGAGGAAGGCTATATTTGAAACATAGGTGGCTCGTATTTGATTGGGAATGTAGTATTGGGACATGATCGCTCTCACCAATCCTACTAAGGCAACTCAAGAGGTAGCCTTTCTATGGCTAGATAATCCTACCTAGTGGAAAGCAAGAAATGGAAATCAAAAATAGCTTTGGGAGTTTGATCACTGGAGAAGAGTGAGAGTATATCCCTACTATCTTGACTTCCCAAACATAATAGACACAAATTTTTAATCAATAGACCTTATACTACTAAAGACAGAGGGGCTCCTAGGTAAGCTATGTGTGGATTCTTTCCTCATTCAATTGTGATCGATCTTTATAGAAGGTTAGGCATTTTGATCAACTCAAAGGAGTTGAGAGCATAGGCCTACTTCTATTTTAGATCAATGCGATTGAATGCCTCTATTAAGCTATGTTAGGAACTTAGAAATGTCACACTTTAAATTAATAAGAGCTAAGGTCCACTTACCTGATTTGTAGCTAGTAAAGGCTAGGGGAATTTATGAGGGTCTTCTTTCTTGCTACACATTTTTTGCAATCTAAGAGCTTTCGTTAACTCAAAAGTGACCTGTAAGCAAATGATATTTAGATCCAAAAGTTGAATTCAAGAAACTATAATTTTTATTAGATGAGTTATAGGAATACTCATATGCATTACAGAAAGCTTTGTATGCACTATTCAATCTAACCAATGAACTATAATAAAAGCATATGAGCTATAAAATACTTTATCTATGCTTTAAAAATGATCAAATGCATTACAAATCTCTTTAGAAGTGCTACAGAAAGTTTTAAGCGTGCCACAAAAATATTTAAAAGCACTTCAGAAAGATTAAATGCATTAAAATAGAGTTCAAAAGCATCAAAATATCTATCAAAAGTGTTAAACTAGAGCTTAGAAGCATCGAAAGATTTAGATCTAGCTCTTGTGTGTTCAGGGAAGACTTTGGGAGTTTATTCTAGCTGATATGAAGCTTCTAGAACAGTGTAGAACCTCTAATCTATCAGATTTGCAAAAGGAAATAACAAGAAACATAGGTCTATACTAAAGATGAAACATTAGACTAAAATATTTGAAAATAGAGAAGCTTTGAGCTCAAGCCCTATGGTAGCTGCCAATTTGTACATGGTATAATCATGTATTCATGAAAATTTAATGTAGAATGCAGAAAGAATGACAAAAAACTAGACTAAACCTAATAAATCATTATCAAAATATAAATTCTATGAATGTCTCATGTTTCCCTAACTACAACTGCTAAGGAAGCTCTTAGACCAGCATCTCAATGATAGTTCTAGAATGGGAGTATGCTTAGAATGTAGATCTACAAAAATGTATGCATGATCTATGACTATAACATAGATTATATGAAGATAACAACTCTTGGAATGCTATAAAAATGGACATACAATGAGCTAAACATGTAATAAATGACGCTAAATAACATACAGACAATGCTAAAATGCTATGAATTTTCTAGAATGATAATGCTAAAATCATAACTTAGAGTGTGCCTATAGTGTAGATGCCTAAAACTTGGATCCTTTGGCTCTTGGATTTCCCTTCTTTTTTTATAGGATTTCAAAAGGTTTGGGGTAAGAATCAAGTTTTTTACCTTTGACTGGTGGATGAAAGTGAAACTGAAAAAATCTCATAAGAGACCAGGAGGAAGAGTCCAATAGATTTGGTTTTGAGAATACATGGGGATATTTCTAATTCTTTTAAATGAAAAAGAGAGATTTTCTCTTTTGTGAGGATAAATGACTTTATTGAATAAATAAATGTCTTATTTGTTTTCAACACTTTGTCTTTTTCTTCCTCCCTTTTTGAATTTCATTTTATAAATTTAAATTGCTTTTCTCCTCTTTTAAAGTTAATTTAGGTCATGTCAATTTGATAGAAAATTAATGACCTAAAGTGATTTTGATTTGTAAGTCTATCAAGTGTTCTTTTGATTGCCTCCTTAATTTACATTGATTGATCAAAATTGCATAATTCAGGCCTTTGCCAATTTTTAGGTGTCTACAAGTACAATAGATGAATGTCCACATATGGTAACTAGATAGAATGAAAAATTTAATCCAATTTAAGAAAGAATTGTAAGACGAGGAGGAGAAGGAGGAGAGAAGATAGAGAAGAAAACTGAGAAGAAGTGGAGAACATTAATGTTTCTCCTTGATACTTACATTATCTAGAGATAGTATAGCAGATGAATTCTTGTAGATGGGAGACTAGATAGAATGGGAAATTCAATCAATTTTGATAAATAATGAGAAAATTTCTTCCAAAGGAAGGATACAAACAACATGATAGATCTATTGTTGAATAATTGAAGGAGAATGACAATAGGAGAGAGATAGAGAAAGAGGTTAAGGAGAAGAAGAAGAGAAAGAATATGGAAGATAAGGACACAAGGGAGAAATGAGAGAGGTAGAAGGAAAAAAGTAAGAAAACAAAAGGGAGATGATGAAAATGAGGAGTAGGAGGAAGTGGGGGAAGAGGAGGAGAAGATATGACAAAGAGGGAGACCACCAAGAAGAAAATGATAAAGAAAAGAAGAATGAGAAAGTGAAGAAGGAGAAGATTAAGAATAAAAAATAGAAGAAGTTGAAGTAGAATGTAGAGAACAAGAAGGAAAATGAAGGAGAAGGAGAAGGATGCAAGGTGATAGAAGATGGGGACAAAAAGGGGAAGAAGGAGGAGAAGAAGAGGAAGAAGGAGAAGGAGATGAAGGAGATGAAGAAGAAATAGGAGAAGGAGAGGAACAAGGAAAAAGAAAAGGAGAAGGAAATGGAGAGAAACAAAAAGATGGAAAAGGAGGTGAGGAAAAAAAGAGAAGAAAGAGAAAGAGAAAATATACAAAGTTGAGGAAGATATAGGAAAGGGGAGAATGAGAGGAAAATAAGAAATATGCATAATAGAAATAGAGGAGAGAGAGGTTAAGATAGGGAATGTAAAATAGGGAGAGAGTATCTCTATGTGTGTGTATAAGTTAAAGAAATATGAAGGGAGAGAAAGAGGAAGAGGAGTGGGAGGGAGAGAAAAGAGGAAGAGGAGAGAGGTGAAGCGGTAGATGAAGAAAAGAGGAGGAGAAGATTGGACAAAGTGGGAGACCGTCAAGAAGAAAATGATGAAGAAAAGAAGAATGAGAAAGTGAAGAAGGAGAAAATTAAGAATTAAAAATAGGAGAAGTTGAAGTAGAATGTAGAGAACAAGAAGCAAAATGAAAGAGAAGGAGGAGGATGCAAGGTGATAGAAGAGGGGGACAAAAAGGGGAAGAAGAAGGAGAAGAAGAGGAAGGAGAAGAAGTAGAAGAAGAAGATGAAGAAGATATAGGAGAAGGAGAGGAATAAGGAAAAGGAGAAGGAGAAGGAAATGGAGAGAAACAAAAAGGTGGAGAAGGAGGTGAGGAAAAGAGAGAAGAAAGAGAAGGAGAAAGAGGGAGGAGAAAATATACAAAATGGAGGAAGATGTAGGTAAGGGGAGAATAGGAGGAAAATGAGAAATATGCATAATATAAATAGAGGAGAGAGAGATTAAAATAGGGAATGTAACATAGGGAGAGAGTATCTCTATGTGTGTGTATAAGTTAAAGAGATATCAAGGGAGATAAAAAGAAGAAGAGGAGTGGGGAGAGAAAAGAAGAAGAGGAGAGAGGTGAAGCGGTAGATGAAGTGATAGAAAAAAACTACATATATGAGGTGGTAGATGGACAACATATACATAGATTGATAGATGGATGGATCAATTATTTGTATACAAGTCTATGGTGTATATCCCTCTCTTTAAGTTTCACATCTCTCTTAGGAACATGTAATAAAATAATTCACATACTTGTAAATTTGTAAGTTAAAAGAGAAAATATAATCATATTTTTTTATAGTATTTTTGTAGATAATTATTTTTTATTTTTTAGAAGTAACAAGTAAACTTATTTGATAGGTTCCTGTAACATGTAATAGGACATCAATAGATTTAATTGTGTTAAATAAAGATAAAATTTCAAATAGATATACTATACAAGTTTAAGATAGTATAGATATCTAGGTTCTAGATTGAAGTTAGACATTTAACATTTGATAACGACCAGATGGCACTAAAGTAAATAAGATTAGAAACCTTCACTTTCCACGAGGGAATAGATAATGTCGTATTACTAACGATAACCAATTTTCCAGTTGACCAGGAATCAATAGATAATCTCGTATTATTTATATTTCCTAGTCCTCCACGGAATAGATAATCTCCTATTACCAACAATTTACGTTCTCTCTCTACAAAAATTTGTTGAAATTGAAAATCAAACATTCAACATCGATGATTCCTCGCGAAGAAGACAATTGGTCATCGTAAGGAAAATTAAAAAATATATGCGAAGGTTCTGATCACATGTTATGCGCAATCAACAGCAGAAAAGACTCACAGCAGTCAATCAAATGCCCTCTCAAGATTACTGAATTATATTACACGCCACTTTAGACTAGCTTAACATTACGTATGACCGTAATGACTTTAGAAACCTTCACTTCATATTTCTTACTCCACGACGGAATGGATAATATCGTGTTACTAACGATAACCAATTTTCCAGTTGAGGCGCAGGAATCAATAGATAATCTCGTATTACTGCTGACATTTTCACAACAATTTACTTTCTCTCTCCCTACAAAAATTTGTTGAAATTGAAGATCAAACATTCAACATCGATGATTCCTCGTGAAGAAGACAATTGGTCATCGTAAGTAATACGAGTTATCAAATGTTATGCGCCCCACTTAATTGTAGAACGTAGAAAAGACTAACAGCAGTCAATCAAATGCACTCTCAACAGTACTGAATTAATTATTGGAAGGACATCCTGCCTCCATCATCATTGTCCTAACAGCAGTCAATTACATTAACAGTACTGAATTATATTACACGCCACTTTAGACGAGCTTAGCATTACGTATGACCGTAATGGCTCCTTCTAAGATTTGACATCAGTTAAATGGTTGTTATCCATTTGCAGTAAAAGAGATCAACAATTAAACGGAGCGGATGGAGTAGTAAAAGATATCGCTTCCCTCCCAAAACCAATATTGGTATTGATCAGTCGGCAGACACTATGCTTGACAAGGAGTGTTGCACCTGTCATAAAATTAATCTTGTATTATTTTATGACTACTACATTCATTTGATTTTTTATATCCTATTTTATAATATTTCACTAAAAGACATGATCACATAATAATATTTTTGAAATTAACATAAAGATTATTCTAGGCTTCGGCCTCTTATCTATCAAAAGAAAAATATATATATTTATAGGCAAGAGCCTACAACACAATGGTAATTTGTGAGCCTCTCATCTCGGAGGTCTTGGGCAAATAACAACAATGAATTTAGGCTTCAACCGCTTCCCATTAAAAAAAAGTTTTTGAAATTATGTCAATTATGTTGATTCATACATTAAAAGATAAAATTCAAGTAATACAGTAGATCTATCCAATACTTAAACTATTATTTCTTTATAAATAATATCTATGTTAGGTACATTATTATAAAGTGAAGACATCTTTTTTCCCAATTTATGAAAACAACAATTGCTACATATAGCTTTATTTTTTTACTTTTCCTTGCTCTACAATATAAGATTCCTTAAATAAATTTTCTTTAAATATAGTCCCTTTTTTAATTTATGGCTAAAGGTCAATATGAATGCTTCATTCTTGTAATCAATTGTTTAAATATTTTATTCTTAATATTTACCAAACATTACCTCAAAGGGTTGAAAGTTAATTTTCTTTTAGCATTAGTTTTTTTTTTTTGTATTAGGTAAGACTCATGCTGAAGCACAACTCTTTCTTTACAAAGCTCTTTATTTTTTATATACGATTATTTAATTTATTTAAATATAAATGATTTATATAGATTATGATAAAGTTAGATAAAATATTGACAATAATAATTAAAGTATCAATTATCAGATTGAAAATGTTATTTTAGTTTTAGGAGGAAAAAAAACCCTTTAAATGTAGTTGATCAACTTTCTTTTATTTTGATTACTCAATTTTAATATATTGAAAATATTAATATTATTTTTGTGAGAAATAAATAACTCATTTGATTGATGGTACAAAAATCTAAGGTCACAAAGTTGCATACTCTTTATGGTAATAGAGGACATGCTACACTAGCATTACCTATCATTCTACTATCTAAAAAGGAAGAGTAATTTGTTTTCAAACAATAATTAAAGATCTTAAAAATTTAGAGAAATCAATATTTATTTTAACAAGAAATGTGCAAATAGAAAAAGCTCAATTTATCTTTACAATTGTATCAATATATGTTATAAATATTGATTTTATCTATATGAACTCAAAACTAAATGGAATCAAATCTTGATGTATGCTCACTATATTAAAGATAATTAGCATTTACACATTTGTGAATTCATGCAATAAAATTCTGAAAGGAGGGTTGGTATGAGGATGTGCTTATGAGAAGGAAATGGGCATTTTCTTAATTTGAAAATTTTGGCATGTACATGTGTTTTGTATTATACATTTTATGTGCATCTATATGCTCTATATGTTTTAAAGAGCAGTTAGTTAGTGGAGGCGAATTTATTTTTCAAAGATTTTGGTAGGTCTAGTTAAGATTTTGTATATAGTTTGTACAGTGTATTGCATAGTTGAAGATAAATGATTTAAATCATTTATATTGAAATATTTTCATTTAATAATGAAATGAGTATTGATGTTTATAATTAAGAATTGATGATAGTATGTGTTTTATTTGCAAAATTTTGATATTAATATCTCATTTTAGTTGGGATAAGTAAATGGGTATAATATTACCATTTTGAATGTAGCTAATCAAAAAAATGTAAATCTATAATTTTTTAATGTTGCAAGTTCAATCTACAAGCAAAGCTACCCAATATAGCACTGATTCTATGAACAAACCAACCTTGCAAGGTCCACCATAGAACTTTTACCACCCTATTTAGAAGTACAAGCCTATAAGATGACCTCTCTGAACAAGATCCAAAGACTAAGGGGTACCAATTCTACCATTTTATTTCAGTATAGGATGATTATTAAATGTAGTAGAAGCTAATGCAAGAGAAAGCATAACTCACAAACAAGAATAACTAACTCAATCATTTTCTTTAGAGTGAATTCACATTGAAGGACCCTAGCTTGATGATGAAGGTTATACCTTTCATTTTTTGGTGATTGATGAGGAAAGTATAGTACACTTACCATTTATCATACAATTTGGGTTGACTTGTAAATAATTTTCCTAGATTAACTTGTCAAGTAGTTTTTAGGGTTTACTTGTTAAAATACATTGGGAAACCTCCTAAAGGGCTATAAATATGTCATAGTGTAATGTAAAATTTGTCAATCTATAATTTGTATCTTTGTTGGATAATAAGATAGGACTCTCTATTTGGTGGACATAGCCTAAGATTGGATGAACCATGCTAAATTTTTTTATTTTATGTTATAATTACATGTATTTTATTCCTTTTCATTACTAGTTATATTTTAGTGTTTTAACTCAACTAAGTAATATCAAGATCAGGCTGTTTATATTACCTTGTATAGGAAAGTCTTACATATGAGTTAGAGTCTCACTTGATTGCTAGTAATGATACATAGAGGTAAGTTTAAGTTTGATAAATTTAATGAGAAAAACTTGAAGTTATGGAAAGTGAAAGTGGAGGAATATCTTTACAAGAAGGATTTATGGTGATGATTGCAAAGAAAGTACAAGAAAGAGTCAAATATATCATATGAGGGCTTAGATATTTTGTACAAAAAGTCACTTGATAGTATTCAATTATGCCTAGTACAATTAGTGGCATTTAATATTTTCAATGTGAAGATAGCTAGAGTGAATTAATGAAAATCCTAGTGAAGTAGTATGAAAATTCTTCCACTTTGACTAAGGTATTTCTCATGAAGCATTTACTTAATATGAAGATGACATAAAGTGGGTATGTTGTTGATCATGTAAATGAGTTTCATATGGTTACCAATCATTTATCTTCTATTAATTTCAATTTTTATCAAGAAATTAGGGATCTTCTGATTTTGTGTTATGTTCTTGAAAGATAGAATGACTTTGTAATGGTTTTTAGTAACTCTTTTTCTAGTTTAAATAGCAATGAATTTTACAATGTTGGTGTTTTTATTTTGAATGAGGAAATTTGTAGAAAAATCTCTGGTGCATCTACATCAAGTAGAGATTAGAATGAAAAAGGTAGGATTATAACAACAAAGAGAGGAAATAATTTTAGTAATATAGAAAATCATGAGGAAACTCAAAGAGAAAGAGATCTCAATCTAGAGGACCAAGATCTTGTTTATATTGTGGAAAACTAGTTCATAAGAAGAAATGTTTTCAGTATTAGAAGAATAATGAAGGAGAAAAAATAAATGGAAATAAGGAGTCACAATTAGTAAATAATAAATATGAAGAGGACTCTTCTCTCCTTTCACTAGAAAATTTAAATTTTTAATGTGTTTAAGATTCATGGGCTTCATTTCATGCTACACCCCATTTACATCATTTTATTAATTATGTCCAAGGGAGCTTTTGGCTTGGTTTATCCAAATTTCTTGAAAAGGAAGAATTAAGATTAAGTTGCAGAATGGGAATCATCAGCTACTACAAGAGGCAAGGCATGTTCCAAGGCTAAATAAGAATTTATTTTTAGTAGGGAAACTAGGTGATTTAATTCGACACAAGGGATGATTGTAAAATGATTTGGAGGAAGCACATACCATCCACCTTACTAAAGTTACACACTAAAGGCAACAAAAATATGGAAGAAACAACAATTTTTATTAATTCTAATATAGATATGATGTGACAACTTATTCACAATATGTTAGGCATAAGACCTACTTGGTTGTAGCGATATACAACATAACTAAAAATAGAGATCTTAGAAGCTCAAACTTACAATGCCAAAATAATTCTATCTTTCTTCTTAATAACTTGATTTTACCTACTCTTATCCTAGATCTCAAATATATATAACCAACAAGACATGACTTCTAAGTTGTTGCAAGACAAGTGTTCCTAATGTCTATTCAATCTTCAATTTTACTAGATTATTAGTCTCTATTGAGGCTTCAAGGATTTGAAATCATATGCCAATTTATATTTTTTAGTTGAAGATTTCCACAAACACTTATTGTTCTATGCCATTTTCTTTTGAACATGCAGATTTTTGTGATTCCTTCGATTTCCCTATGGTTAAAATTGTGTTATGTATTATTATTTAAACTCTTTAGGGTATGTGCAAGATTATGGTGTCCCAAAAAGTGGCAATGCACAAAAAAAATGGATTTTGAAAATGTATAAAAGTATTTCAAAATTTGCTCAAACTTTTTTCCACCCATCCTGATACCAAGGCAAAAAAATTGGGCCAAACCTTATTAGGTATTTGATCCATTATCGAATATCTAATATAATATCAGGTATGCAATATGAGATCAAATACTAGAAACATGTGACTGGGAATTTAAAAAAAATAAAAAAAATAGAGAGAAAATTAGGCATTTGCATTTGAGCTTGGTTTGTATTGCCTCTATTTCGAGTATCAGATATAGGAATGGGTACACGATATAGGTAACAATTTTTTTGTATATTTTTATGAATTTTAATATAAATTAGGTATTTTAAATAGAAATTTTTGAAAATTAGGTTTTTCCTAATAGAAATATTGTTGTGCAATTTAATAGATATGGTTGATTTGAATGATGACACTAAGCCACGAAACAATGTTCCTTGAAACCCTCTACCAAATTATCTAGTACCCCCTCAAAACCATCCACCAAATGATCCCCTACCACCTCAAAATCCTCCTCAAATTGAATATTTGATAGATGAAAATCTCACCAAATTGATGGGTTCGTAAACTACATATAACACTGTACTTGCAATGGCTCTCATGCTATCCATGTTGAACACCTTAGTGGATAATATTCAAACACTTACTAATAAACAAAATGCTACTCTTCACTAACATGAGAAAATTCATGCCATGTTTGATGATGGGTTGGACTATGATGAGGTTGCATCCCTAAACATAAGTAAATATGATATGGTTAAACTTTTTTTAGACCCAAAAACTAGTAAAATAGTAGATCACAAAAAGCCCAAATTATCAATTAAATGTTGTACAAATGAGGTTATGCATGCGAACCTTTGGGATCATTGGTGGATGGTTTTTGAGAAATCTTTACACAACAATTTAGAGTTGACATTTTGTTTCATTAGGAAAATGTATTCCAAATTTGTGTTGGGCCTCAATGTGAACTAGTGAAGCATGATGCCCAACATCAGTGTAAGAGGAAGAGCTCCTTAGGATAGATCCTTTTCCTAGTGGAAGAAAGATGGCAGGTAAAAGCACAAACTTGGGTCACCCTTTTGTAAAGGAAAAGGCTAACAAAAGTATAACTATTCATCTCCAATGACATAAAATTGGTATTATTATTTTTAATTTGAAAATGAAGTAAACTAATGAAATGTGTAGAAATGGTTGAAGTTTAAGCTTATAATTTTTAATAATTATTTGGAATAAGAAATGATGTATTTTCCTAATTTTTATAGACAATTTTTTAGTTGTTGAAAAATGCTAAAAATAGGGTTTTAGTTCCCACCACAAAATTATATATGGAAATAAACCTATTTCTATTTGAACTTGGACTATGTCATAAATAACACATATAGACAGACCAATCAAAAATGAAAATTGACTTTAGACCTATATTTTCTCTTTTATAGTGATTCAAATTGCAACTCACCTAAAATTGTTAGTTTTCATCTCCCACCACATTTTTCAAAACAAGTCTATTATAACCATAAGAAAAAATATACATTCTGAAAGAGGACTCCTTTAGAATGCCATATAACTTTTTATTTTTTTATACGATTTAGTATTTTTTTGTTTCTCAAAATTGACATCTTTTCAAGTGTTAAAATACCTACTTGTAAGATTTTTTAATTACAATATTATATATCTAATTAAAACACTATAAACTATATATGAAAATATTCTTGACTTTGAGCTCTACAAATTGGCATTTATATTTTACTAAAAAAAAATCATAAAAAATAGTAAGAGATATTGAAATCTCAATTTTCTGAAATAATTTTATTTCTCTAGTAAGTGGATAAAAACTAGTATAAAACATGCATTTAATAGACATTTCCAATTGGAAAAGTGTGAAACCATATATAACTTAGCTATAATGAATTTATCTAGATCATAAGTTTGAGAAAAATTGATTTTTGGATAGAAATACTCAAATCTAGTCATTCTGATAGATCAACCTGAAAGGTGACATAGTTTTGTACATTTACTCTGGCACTTTTGTCACCTCCTACTGATGTCTCCCTCCCTCCTCTAGTGTAGCATCCTAATATCATTGCAAAGGCTAGCTCTTAGACTATTGGAGCCATCCATAGATTGTGTAGCCTATTGATAACCTAGGCTAGGTTAGTGTTGCCTCCCCATGTTGATGATGCTAGTACAAGTTCATCATTGGCAAGCTCACCACATGATTGTGTGCCACATACTTGTGTAATGTGCAAGAATGTTTGTCTAGGTCCCATAGGTGACCTTTCTAAGTATAAATTTTTGTTTGAGGAGGATGATACATTAGATGCACATAAAGAGGCTACACATCTTGACATGAGAGTGGAGGGGCATGGAGAGGCATGAGATCCTTTTGGGTTGGTATGTGTATACATTTTTTGTTATGACATATGTGATTTAAATTTAATATTCATAATAGGTTAATTTTAACCCATACTTACTTATACATGTATGCGATCTTCATTCATATTTAGTTGATGACTGAGGAGGAGCTTAGATAGGTTGATGATGTCATGCACTCAGCTATTTCATTTGGCCTTGAGACATCTACGACACATTATGTTCAGTTCTCATTTTTTTTCTATTTGATATTGGAACATATATGGTTTCTAACCTTACTTTTCTCTTCTAGGTATCACTTGTTAGTGGGGGGAAAAGTGTGGCAAGTGAAGCACAACCCATTGACAAGGGAAAGGTAATTAGGTTCTTTTAAAGTGATTAAATATATTCTTTATTATACAAGGCATGGTTAGTGCTGATGAGTCCAGGTAGTTTCAACAACACAAACCCTCTAGCATTTCCATTTGTAGCAAGAGCCCCATCATATGTATAAGCATCACTTATTTTTATTTTCCTTATTTTCATAAACATATTGGCAACTAATTTCCATGATATAAAGAACTAGGATTTTGTATCTCATAGGAAACACCTAATGCACAAGAGGTTAGATGTCAGAGTTGATAAATGTAAGTTTTAATTTGAATTCTTGATTATATGTTATAAATTTAGTATGCTATGAATTATAATGTTATAGTTTAAGTTGTAGATGCATCTCACAAATATATTTGAACATATACAGGCCAACCGCAACCAGGTCCCAAAAATCATGACATATGAGAGGACTCTTGACCATCCCAGGAGGTTGATGAGAGATGTATTTATGATGAAAGTTAAATAATATAAATCTTCATTAAAAATAAGATCATTAAAAATTTGAATAATTCAATGTTAGATACATACAATCATATAAATTTAGTATTCTAACTTTTGGTTTTCCTCTTTTATTTATGTAGCAGGCATTTGATCCACCTAGTTCAATGAAGGGGCTACATTTTGATGATCCACCAACATCAGAGAATTTTATAGCTATCATAGGATGCATCATGAGACATTTTGAGATTGCATATGACACATTCCATATAGAAAAACTTGATACTATACACATTGTAATGGCATGATCAATCACATTTTGCATATGGATCTATGTATTTTGATATATATTTGTGTAATTTATCTATGGATACATGAACTTTGATATATATTTGTGTAAATTGTATGTATATATATATATATATACACACACACATATATGCACACACACACACACACACACACACACACACACACACACACACACACACACATATATATATACATATGTATATATATATATATATATATACATATACATATCTATACATATATATGTATATGTATATGTATATATATGTATATGTATATGTATTTATATATATACACACATATGTATATATATATATATATACATGTATATGTATATATATACATACATGTATATATATATATATACATATGTATATATGTATATGTATATATATATATATACATATGTATATGTATATATATACATATACATGTATGTATATATATACATATACATGTATATATATATACATATACATATGTGTGTATATATATATATACATATACATATACATATGTGTATATATATATACATATACATGTATGTATATATATACATACATGTATATGTATATATATACATATATGTATATATATATATATACATATGTATATATGTATATGTATATGTATATATATATATACATATGTATATGTATATATATACATATATGTATATATATACATATACATACATGTATATGTATATATATATACATATATGTATATATATACATATATGTATATATATACATATGTACATGTATATATATATACATATGTACATGTATATATATATACATATGTACATGTATATATATATATACATATGTACATGTATATATATATATACATATGTACAAGTATATATATATACACATAAGTATATATACATATATGTATATATATACATATACATGTATATATATATACATATACATATGTGTATATATATATATACATATACATATACATATATATACATATACATATACATATATATATACATATACATATACATATATATATATATATATATATATATATATATATATATATATATATATACATATACATATATACATATACATCTATATATACATATACATACATATATATATATATATATATATATATATACATATACTTATATATATACATATATATATACATATATATTTAGCACAGTACTATTCAATTTATCATGGATCATGTGTATTGTTCATGTTTATGGAATATCATTCACTTTGATCATGTTTGTTATATTTGATTCAATGCAATAAGTTGTGAAGAATATTTTAACAAACTTTATTATCAAATTTTGATATAATAATTAATTTTAAATTATATCATATATGTTTAATTTAAATGATCTCTGTAATCCCTTAAGATGTCTATAATTAGTCAAATTCATGCCCAATTTGGTCTTAGGAGATCATCTTTGGCCTTACAAGATGTTTCAGTATGTACTAACTACAAATGTTATTGGGGCTCTATTGTCAAAATAGGGGTGTTGCTAGGTGTCACTAGGTTATTGTATGCCTCAACATAAGCATCCTATAGCATTTGAGATTTCATCAATATCCTCCACGAGCTTTGAGTTATGAACCTTGGAAGATTGATCTCCAAATGTAATTAGAGCACCTTGGAGACTCTGTAGTACAGGGGGTGGCCACAAACATTGGAAGCTCTCCATGGACAGAAAAAGTGTGTCACTATGGTTCACCCACTAATTTAGAGCTAATGGTGCTAATGATTCGATGCCAAGATCAGCGATTTCAAATTTACATAGTGATGCACCATTTAACCAAGGCACATCACAAGTCTTGGCATCAAGTGAGATCACTATGCTGAATCGAGATGGAATGTTATCTCTTTGAAATGAGATAGGTTATTTTAGAACTTTTCATAACCATCGTTTAGCATTTAACATTTCACTAGCAACCCCCACGAGCTCTAAGTTATGACCCTCAAAAGATTGACCTCCAAATGCACTTATTGGGTATGAGGTAGTAGTATTGATGATTTGATGCAAAGGTTAGTGGTTGAACAAAGTTATGCAGTGATGCACCAATGAACTAAGGCACACTACAAGTTTTGGCATTGAGAGAGATTGTTGTGCCAAATCCAAATGGAATTTGATCTCTCATAAATGAGATAGGTTATTGTAGACCTTGACATGAATATCTTGTAGCATTTGACAATTCATCAATAACCCTCACAAGCTCTAAGTTATGTCCCTCAAAAGATTGGTCGCTCTAAATGCACTTAGAGCATCTTGGAGACTATTTGGTATGGGGTGGCCACGAATGTTGGAGGCTCTCTGAAGTTAGAATAATGGTGTCACTAGGGTTTACCCACCCATACAGAGCTAATGGCACTGACAATTCAATACCAAGATTAGTGGTTTCAAAGTTACACAATGATGCACCAATGAACTAAGGCACACTACAAGTTTTGGCATTGAGCGTGATTGCTATGCCAAATCCAAATGAAATGTGATCCCTACAAAATGAGATAGGTTATCATAGAATTCAATATGAGTGTAATGTAGCATTCAAATTTTCATCCATAGGCCCCATGACGTCTAAGTTATGAACCTCAGAAGATTGACCTCCAAACACACTTAAAGCATCTTGGAGACTCTTCAGTATGGGGTAGTCACAAATGTTGGAGGCTCTTTGTGGTCTGAAAAAGGGTGCCACTAGGGTTCACCCAACCATCCAAAGCTAATGGTTCTTATAATTTGATGCCAAGATCACTAGTTTCAAAGTTATGTAGTGATGCATAAATGAACTAAGGCAAACTACAAGTTTTTTCATCAAGTGAGATCATTGTATCAAATTTAAAAAAATGTGATATGTTTGAAATGACATAGGTTATTGTAGACCTTGATGTAATGTCCCGCCAAGGGATCCAAAAGAAATAACCTAAAGTTTTCCTAAGTTTACCAAACATTTTTTTTTTACAAAAAAGATAAAACATATACATCAAACACATAGTAGCCGAAGCAATAACATACAATCAACTAAAAGCATATATAATAGGTTACATTCCTTAAGGATCCCATGATGTTGAATCATATTTAAATTTAATTAATACTAAGTCAAATAACTAACACATCCATATGAAAGAATAATTAAAAAGTCCAATGTCCATTTAAATAATATACATTTGTTTTGAATGCCTCTTGGCAAATAAAATTTGGAATTCTCAATCATCCACTATACATGTCATAGGGTATGAAAGGCTAAAAGAA
Organism: Cupressus sempervirens; assembly: GCA_028749045.1. Taxonomy (NCBI): domain Eukaryota; kingdom Viridiplantae; phylum Streptophyta; class Pinopsida; order Cupressales; family Cupressaceae; genus Cupressus; species Cupressus sempervirens. The sequence continues at coordinate 931,496,415 of CM053787.1, forward strand.
TATACGTATGTAGAACTAGAGATACATCATCCTCCTCGGATCCATGATACAAGCACAATAAAATAAATGAAACCATCCATCATAAAAGATATAATTATCCATCATAATGATACATAGAAAAAATGAAAGGAAATGTAGACAAGGAAGCTCTAGCCATAGTAGAAATGGATAGATTTAAATGATAAAAGTGCAAAAGCACTACCACCCAACCATATTGAACCTAAATGGCCCAGTCCCACTGCACTTAGGAGATAGTCTCAAGTTTGAAATAGGATATCAAACCACATATCAAAAGTACTCTCTAAGTTTGGGAATCACTAAAAGTATTCTAACTCAAAGGTTCCAAAATAGATTGACATCTATACCCAAAGGCAAACAAGACATGTAGGAAACCTACTATGTAAGTGGGCAAGTTTCATCGCATCAATCATGCTAGAGTTACCCTACAAATCTCTTAGGACCCCAGCCCCCTAGTGATCCCTATGTGGCTACTAGTATCCTCTTGTATTGACAAGGCATACTATAGATGCAAGGTTTCAACCAAGTGTTCTCTTTACTCCCATCCTAGTTTGTACTAGCACTCAAGGCATGGGCGAGAACACACAAAGGCTCTTATTAGGTTCATTTTATTCTCCATTTAGTTTAATGTTTTCACTTATTAAACAACTTAAAATGGGATACCTTGGGAACCACTTAGGGCCCCAGCCCCCATTACAAGCCACTTCCCAACATTACAAGTAGATAACCTACCCTAGGCTCATAAAAGTATAAATCAAAGAATCATATAAAATCACCTCAATCCTACATAAGTAACTGGAAAGCATTAAAAGAATATCACAATAACACATCAATTCTCTATGAGCAACTAGAAAGCATCCCAAAAATACTGATCGAAGACTCAAAATGGTTATGTCAACTATGTCATAGCACTTATCTCATTATTCCACAATAATGATGAAAACTAGTAACAACAAATATAATCACACTCATCATAGAGCATATCTACAGATTACCATGGTTCAATTAAAATAATCAAGATCGAGTCAGCATACTTTCACACTCATAGAACTCCCAAGCCTCTGGTAAACATCCTAGGACTGGTCAACAATCTAGTCAACCCCAAACCCCAAACATAGACATCACACAAAAAACAAGACAATCTCATAGTTTGGATTGATTTGAAAGTAATATATTGTTGAGTTAAATAGCTATGGTTTTCAGTTACATGTTTCAAGTACATAAGTCTTACAATTCACCCTTATAGTTAACTCATTCTTATTTTAAAATAATTTGTGCAATTACCTGTAATCGATTTAAGTAATTTTTAAAAAATAATCAAAGCTAATTATTTATTTTAATTATTAGAATAATACTTATTGATCTTCAAATAAAAAAGCTTATAAATTTATTAAAATTAAATAAATTTAGAACTTAATTGAATGCCTTTCATTGTTAGTTAACCTTAATTAAATCATATTTAATTAAATTAATTAATAATTATATAAAATATTCATATTAATACACAATTTATGATTATAATTTATTTTAATAATAATTTAATTAAGTATTCTAATTAAATATTATTAAATTACAATAATCAAATTTTCTCCCCAAAAGTATTTTAATAATAAAAAATTAAAAATTTTAATTAATTTTCATTAACTCCTTTAATAACTTGTTTTTAATTCATTAATAAGATAATCATTATTTTATTAATAATTTAATAAAACATTAATAACAATTTAAGAAATTTTCATTATTCAAATACATTAATTAATTAAAAATTTAATCTAATTAATTAATAATTATGAAATAGTTACTATATTACAATTTCATTGACTATATAATAATTTATTAAATATTAATAAAATTTATTAATATATTTTCAATAAATAATAATTTAAATTAAAAAAATTATAATTTAAAATTTAATAATATTATAATAATAAAATAAAATAAAACTAAATACAAATTGTTTTAAAAAAAAGCAACCCTCTTAGCTCTATATGGGCTACTACTAGCATCCTGAGCATTGCCAAAGGCAGCCATGGACTAATGCAGCTATGATATGCCATTCGTAGTCCTGCGGTTTTCTATAGCGGCCACAATTGCATAAAAGAAATGGGAGATGGGGATGTGGTGACCCCACCCCCATATAATTTTTTAAATTTTTTTTTAAATTTTTAATTAATATAAAGATTTTTTTAATTTTTATTTTATAGAAAATTTAAGACAACCAAATACGCCCCCCTCCCCACTCCCCCCTTCCCCCCCACATAAAATTTTAAATATTTTTTTTATAAACAATTGTCATTTTAACCTGATAGAAGAAATACAGACAACCATTTAAATCTCCTATCTAGAATTTTCATTTTTAAATTCAAACTCTTCCCAAAATAAATTCTAATTTCTTTCATCTATAGAATGAGGGTTTCTAATTGAGCTTTTTTCTTGATCTCTTTGCACATAGAAAGAATCAACATGCATACCAAAATTTCACAATATAAAACATTCATCACAAGAATTATCTAAACAACCATTTAACAGACACGATGAAGATAGGAAGAAAAGAGCGTATTTAAAATATGCGAAAATCACAAATGTCTACCTGGACATTGATGCTAATCGCTATGCCCAATAAAATTATAGAGAATTTCCTCCTCTCAGAACCTTCTCCTTTCTAAAAATTCCTTCCCTTTCCAAAATTCAGTTTCCAAATTCATGTCCCTCAAAAATGAACCCTCAATTGGTGATAAGGAGTTCTCTCCTAAAATCGGGGCGCTAATTGTGCATTCACCCGAGAGAACTCTTTGCTCACCAAACTTCAACTCTAAATTAACTTTTCTTTATCTTTCCTTTATCTTTTATTTTTCTTTCCCATGCATGTTTATTGAATTATTAAATTACTTTGTTTAATTTTCACTTGACTTCTTTTTAAATTAATTTATTAAATTTAATCTCATGCATGCATCATGCAATCGTGAAACTTTAAATAAATTATTTTCTATTTCATTTTTAAATTAATTTGTTATATTTTAATCTCATGCATACTTAATACAATTTTAAAACTCTTAATAATTTAATATCTTTTCATGTTTTAATTTATTTTTAGAACGTTAATTGATTAAACATTTATTAACTTAAATAATATTATTATTTAGCATTTATTTAAAAATGAACTCTAAATATATTATTATTAAATTAAATAAATATTATCACATTCTAAGTTTATTCTAATAACTTTTATCTTTAAATTTAATTCTTTTTATTTAATTAATTAAATATAATTAAATATTAAAATATCATAATAATTTTCTATTAAATTAAATCATTAATTTAATCTCTTAACTAGACTTAATTAATAAAAAATTCACCAAAGACTCATAAAATAAAATAAAAAACTCATCATAGAAAACTACATACAAAATCAAACTAAATGGTTATAATCACAAAATAACATCATTTGATGCATTCAGAAGTTTGTCAAGTTAGATGCTTGTCCTAATTATCTAGGACAAAAGGCTTAAAGGTTTGGGATTTGGACTTAAGAATTTATCTCTACTCTCTTACCATTGAGATAATGCAATAGGGTACACTCATCCTAGCAATTCAGGAAAGTTGATACCCAGTACTTGCAACCTGCATAAAATCCACAAATCTACAAATACATATATACTAAGCTAAACATGCAATGGAAAGAAGTGGTTCATTGTGTAGATCCTGACTTGCAGGTGACTATGACTCCCTTCCTTAACCACATCAGAAACACCATACATAAAGAAAACATACACACACACCATACACATGCGGTATGGGGTAAGTATCCATAAGAACACACATGAGAATCCATCTAACTAATCATCATCAATAATTGAAAAACACTATAATAATCATCATGCATACATGAAGTATAGAGTACCAAGTAATCTTGTCATATATCAACTAAATCTGAAACAATATCTGATAATCTCAAAATAATGCTACTAATCATCAAACATAAACTGGCCTAAAAGAGTTTGACAATGATAGCAAACATGTAAACTAGGATCAAGCACTACACTTGACATGAAAATCCTATAGAATTTGACATTTCATGGATAGTTCCCACAAGCTCTAAATTACAACCCTCAAATGATCGACCTCCACACTCACTTAGAGCACATTGGAGACTCTTTAGTATAGGGTGACCATGAACATTGGAGGATCTCTATGGCTAGAAAAATGATGCTACTAGGGTTCATCCACCCATCTACAGGTAATGGCACAAACAATTTGATGCCAAGATCAATAGTTTCAAAGTTACTCAATGATGCACCAATGAACTAAGGCACACTACAAGTTTTGGAATCAAGTGAGACCATTGTGTCAAATCCAAAAAGAATGTGATCTTCCTATAATGAGATAGTTTATTGTAGTCATCTACATGACTATCTTGTAGCATTTGAAATTTCATTGATAGGCCCCATGAGCTCTGAGTTATGACCCTCAGAAGATCAACCTCCAAATGCACATAGAGCACCTTGGGGACTCTTCATTATGGATGGCCACAAACATTGGAGGCTCTCCATAGCTAGAAAATGGGTGTCACTATGGTTCACCTACCCATCTAGAGCTAATGGCATTAATGATTCGATGCAAAGATCAAAAAGTTCAAAGTTACATAGTGATGCACCAATGAACTGAGGCACACTACAAGTTTTGGCATCGAGCGAGATTGTTGTGCTAGATCCAAATGGAATGTGATCTCTCTAAAATGAGATAGGCTATTTTAGACCCCAAGATGACCATTCTATAGCATTTGAAGTTCCACCAATAGCCCCCATGAGCTTTAAGTTATGACGCTTGGAAGATTGACCTCCAAACTCACTTAGAGAACCTTGGAGTCTCTTTAGTATGGTGTGGCCATGAACATTGGAGGTTCTCTATGGATAGAGCATAAGTGTCAATAGGATTAAACCACCCATTCAGAGCTAGTAACAATGATGATTTGAGGCCAAGATCAATGATTTCAAAGTTACATAAAAATGAACTAATGAACTGAGACACACTGTAAGTTTTGGCATCGAGTGAGATCAATGTGCTGAATCCAAATGAAATGTGAATCCAAATGCACTTAGAGCACATTAGAAGCTCTTTAGTACATGGTGGCCAAAAATGTTGGAGGCTCTCCACAGCTAGAACAAGGGTGTCATAAAGGTTTATCTACCCATTTGGAGCTAATGGTGTTGACCATTCAATGACAAGATTAACAGTTTCAAAGTTACATAGTGATGCATCAATGAACTAAGGCACACTAAAAGTTTTGGCATTAAGCAAGATCACTGTATCAAATCCATCAAAATGCAATCTCTCTGAAATAAGATAGGTTATTGTAGAAATCGACATGATCATCATGAAGAATTTTATATTTTATTGATATTCCCCATGAGATCTAAGTTATAACCCTTAGAAGATTGACCCACAAATTTACTTAGACCACCTTATAAACCCTTTAGTATAGGGTAGCCAAAAATGTTGGAAGCTCTCCATAGGTTATCAATGGAATGTGTCCAATGGGGTCATAGGCTAGACCACAACCCCATTGGATCCATTGCATTGTAACATGTGTCCTAGGGGTCCTAGGACACCTAGGGACATAGGCTAATTGATGTAATGGGTCAAATGGGGTCATTGGCTAGTCCACGACCCTAGTCGACCCATTGCACTGTGACATGTGTCCCTATGGTTCCTAGGGACATAGGGTAATCAATCATAAGGGTCAAATGCGGTTGTAGGCTAGCCCACGACCCCATTCAACCCATTGCATCTTGACATGTGCCCCTAGGGGTCCTAGGACTAGTAGGGACATAGGCTAATCAATGCATTGGGTTGATTGTGGTCATAGCCTAGCCCATGACACCATTCCACTTATTACATTATGACATGTATTTCTAGGGGTCCTAGGAGCCCTAGGGACATAGTATAATCAATGTTATGGGTCAAATGGGGTTTTTAGTTAGCCCATAACCCCATTCAACCTTTTGCATCATGACATGTATTTTTAGGGTTCCTATGACCCCTGGAGACATAGGCTAATCAATGCTATGGGTTGAATGGGGTCATAGGAAAGCTAATGACCCCATTCAACCCGTTGCATCATGACATGTAACCCTATGGGTCCTAGGACCCCTAAAAACATAGGATAATTGATGCAATGAGTCGAATGGGGTTGTAGGCTAGCTCATGATCCCATTCAACCAACTATGTCACAACATGTGTCCTTAAGGGTCCTAGGACCCATAGGGACGTAGGGCAGTTGGTGTAATGGGTTTAATGGGATCATAGAATAAACCACGACCCAATTCAGCACATTACATTGTCACATGCATTCATCTTGGTCCAAGGTCCCCTAGGGACATAGGGTAATTAATGTTTTGGGTTGAATTGGGTTGTAGGGTAACTCGTGACCCCTTTTGGTCCATTGAATCATTACATGTTTTTCTAGGGGTCCTAAGATCCTTAGGGACATAGGGTTGTCCATGATATGAGTCGAATGGGATCATAGGCTAGTGCATGACCCCATTTGATACATTGCATCATTACATGTGTCCCTAGTAGGGTATTTATATTTGTAATTTTGTGAATTTTAGAAATTTTTTTCTAGTAATTTGGCTAATAATTTAAGATCTAATGCAACCTAAATAGCCACATTTTTATTAAATGTAGTTTTGAAATATTTAGTTACTTTAGGGATATATTACCAATATTTAGTTTTGAGTATTGATTTAAAATATAATGTAATTATCCTCATAATTTCTATGAGATACAACATGTTTGATTTTGATTTGTAATATTCCATGACAATTAGAAAACTTCCTATTATTATTGAGATTCACCAATATTTTCTATTCAAAAATTATGATTCCAAAACGTTCACCAATGTAAATAGTATTTTAAATGAGAAAATTGAGAGATTAACTAATAAAAATAATATAGATTTTTAAAATAATGAAAGTTTTGCCAATAATTTATATCTTTTTTTAGAGGGGTGTTTCTAAAATTTTACCCTACTAATTAATGTTATGGGTCAAATGAGGTCGTAGGCTAGCCCACAACCCCATTCAACCCATTGCCTCATGACATGTGTCCCTAGGGATCCTAGGACCTCTAGGGACATAGGATAATCAATGAAATGGGTCAAATGGGGTCATAGGATAGGCCATGATTCAATTTGAACCATTGTATTGTGACATGTATCCCTAAGGTTCCTACTATCCCTAGGGACATAAGGTAATCAATCATATGGGTTGAATGGGGAAGTAGGCTAGCCCATGAACCCATTCAACCAATCACATCATGACATGTCTCCCTAGGGGTACTAGGACCCCTAGGGACATAGGGTAATTGATGGAATGGGTAGAATAGGGTCATAGGCTAGCCCATGACCCCATTTAGTCCATTGCATTGTGACATGTGTCCTTACAGGTCCTAGGACAGTTAAGGACAAAGGGTAATTGATGCAATGGGTTGAATGCGATAATAGGTTAGCCCATGAATCCATTCAACCAATTGCATCATGACATGTTTCTCTAGGACCCCTTGGGCTAGCGCATGACCCCATTTGACCCATCACATTGCAACATGTATCCTAAAACCCCTAAGGACATATTGTAATTGATGCTATGGGTCAAATGGGGACATAGACTTGTCCATGACCCTATTCAACAAATTGCATCACAACATGTCTCCCTAATGGTTCTAGGACTACTAGAGACATAAGGTAACTGATACTATGGATTAAATGGTGTCATAGGCTAGCTCATAACATGATTCAATACATTTCATCATGACATGGGTTCCTAAGGGGTAAAAGTACAAACCTGTGCCACCCTTTGTAAAGGAAAAAGGCTAACAAAAGTATAATTGTTCACCTTTAATGACATACATTTGGTATTATTATTTTGAATTTAGAAATGAAGTAAACTAATGAGATGTGTAAAATGGATGAATTTTAGGATTATAATTTTTAATAATTTTTTGGAATAAGAATTGATATATTTTCCTAATTTTTATAGATAATTTTTTAGGTATTGAGAAACACTAAAAAATTGGGGTCTAGTTCACACCACAAAACCATATGTAAATAAACTTATTTCCCTTCGATCTTAGACTATGTTATAGATAACATATATATCTAGAACAATCAAAAATAAAAATCAGCTTTAGAACTATATTTTCTCTTTTATAAGGATTGAAATTTCAACTCACTTGAAATTAGTAGTTTTTATCTCCCACCACATTTTTCAAAATAACTCTACTCTAACTAGGGGAAAATTTATACATTCTAGAAGGGGACTCTCTCCTCTAGAATATTATATAATTTTATATTTTTTTGATATGATTTAATATTTTTTTCTTTCTCAAAATGGACATCCTTTTGAGTGTTAAAATATGTGGTTGTGGAATTTTTTAATTTCAATATAATATATCTAATTAAAACACTATAACTCTGAGCTCTATAAAATGGTTTTTATATGTTATTAAAAAATTATCATAAAAAATAGTAAAAGTGATTAAAATGCCACTTTTATGAAATAATTTAATTTCTTTAGTAATTGGATACAAACTAGTATAAAACATGCATTTAATAGACATTTCCAATTTGAAAAGTGTGAGACCATATATAACTTAGCAAGAATAAATTTATCTAGATCATATGCTTTCCAAAAATTGAATTTTAGATAGAAATACTCAAATTAACTAATTCTGATAAGTTAGCTTGAAAGGTGACACTACTTTGTACTTTTACCCAGGGCTCCAATGAAACTTAGTGACAAAGGGTATTCGATGCAATGGGTTGAATGGGGATGTAGGGTAGCCCATGACACCATTCAGCCTATTGAATTATGATATTTGTCCCTAGTGGTCCCAGGACCCCTAGAGAGATAGGGTAATCAATGTAATGGGTCTAATAGGGTTGTTGGATAGTCCATGACCCCATTCGACCCATTGCATCATGAAATGTGTCCCTTGGGGCCCTAGGCCACCTAGGGACATAGGGTAATCAATGTTATGTGTTGAATGGGGTCATAGGCTAGCCCATGACCCCATTTGACTCATTGTTTTGAGACATGTGTCCCTAGCGGTGCTAGGACAACTAGGGACATAAGATAATAGCTCCTCTAGGTCAAAGGGGGCCATTGGCTAGCTCACGAACCTATTTAATACATTACATCATGACAAGTGTCCCTAAGGGTCCTAGGACCCCTACAAAAATAATTAATTAATGTTATGGGTTGAATGGGGTTGTAAGCTTGCGCATGACCCCATTCAACCCATTGCATCATGACATGTGTTCCTAGGGGTCCTAGGACCCATAATGATATAGGGTAATCAATGCAATGGGTTGAAAAGGGTCATAGGATAGCCAATGACTCCATTTGACCTATTTCATTATGACATGTGTCCCTAGGGGTCCTAGGATGCATAGGCACATAGAGTAATCGATGCTATGGGTTGAATGGGATTATAGGCTAACTCACAACCCCATTCAATCCATTGCATCATGACATGTGTCCCTAGGGGTCCTAGGACTCGTAGGGATAGAGGGTAGTCAATGATATGGGATGAATGGGGTCATATGCTAGTGCATGAACCCATTCAACCCATTTCATTATGAGATGTGTCCCTAGGGACATAAGGTAATTAATGATATGGGTTGAATCGGGTCAAAGGCTAGCTTACAACCCTCTTAGACCCATCACATCTTGACATGTGTCTCTAGGGATCCTAGGACTCCTAGGGACATAGGGTAATACATGGAATGGGTCAAACAGAGTTTTGGGCCATTGTGACATTTCTCCCTAGGGGTTCGAGGACAGCTAGGGACATAGGTTAATTGATGCAATGGGTCAAATAGGATCATAGGATAGTCCATGGCCCTAATCAACCCATTACATCATAATATGTGTCCCTAGGGATCTTAGGATGTTGAGGAACAAAGTGTAATTGATGCAATAGGTTGAATGGGATTATAGGCTATCACACAACCCCATTCAACCCATTGTAGCATGAAATGTACCCCTAGTGGTCCAATGGCCCCTAGGAACATTAGGTAATCGATGTAATGGGATGAATGGGGTTGTACACTAGCCCACAACCCCATTAAAACTATTGCATCAAGACATGTATCCCTAGGGGTCCTAGGACCTGTAGGGACATATGGAAATTGAGACAATGAGTCAAATAGGATTGTGGCTAGCCGAAAACCTAATTCAACCCATAACATCATAACATGTGTCCCTAGGGGTCCTTGGACTAGTAAAAACAAAGTGTAATCAATACAATGGGTTTAATGGGATCATAGCATAGCCCATGACACCATTCAATCCATCTCATTATGATATGTATCCTTAGGGGTCCTTGGTCCCCTAAGGACATAAGGTAATTGATGCTATGGGTCAAATGGGGTCTTACGTTAGCCAACAACCCCATTTGAACCATCACATTATCACATGTGTCACTTGGGGTACCAGGACCCATAGGGACATAGGGTAATTGATGCAATGTGAAATGTCCCTTTTTCTTATTTTAAATGATTATTCAAGCCTCTAATCATATTTTAAAAATCAAACAACCAATATTTTAAAGATCCACCAATTTCTCAATAAACCCCAAATTGGGTATGTCCGAAATAGTGCCAAAAACTTCATAGCTTCACATATTATTAATAAATCTAAAAGTGGAAATTTTTACAAAAATTTCAGTAGCATAATAGCCTAAAAAATGAAATTTCTAGATCTGTATAACATTTACATAACAGCTCCGAAATGGAGGACAAAAACAATACTCATTGGGTTCCCGAAAATAACACAAAATAGCTCGGAATCACCACAAAAACACTAATAATCTATCACAGATGTTTAACCATGACCCAATACATATATTTAGCTCTATTTTAACATCTAAAAGTTTTAAATATAGAAGAAACCCAAACTAATATGAAATACTCAATCGAAAACACCAAACTCTTACAAAAAAACACACCCAAAAATCTACAAATCTGCACTGTTTAGCACAAGGAAAAACTCTACATGAGCTTGCACATGGAATGGCTTTAAAATCCCATCCTTAGCCTTCTTGGAAACCTGAAAACTCCCTTCCTTGGGTCTCCTTCTCCACAGGTTTGGCAACCTCTGAAGAACAACAAAGCAATGAGCAAAAATCAAGTTCTGGAATGAGCCCAAAATGCCTCCAAATCCCTTAAAAGAGGGCATAACCCTAACTCATGTACAAGAGGGGTTAATATAATATATTTTAATAATAATTTTCATTTATTAGTCCATCAATTTCCAAAGATTAGCCCCTTTTGTCGAAACTTCACCTTTTTGGGCCTGCCTGCCTTAGCAAAAACTATTATTTTTAATTATTTGAAAAGGGGACATGACAAGTCCTCCCCTCCCAAATATTGGTTTTCCTCAAGAAATGAAGATTGGAATGCTCAAGAATATGTGCTCCTTCCTAATTTTCATCCTCTAGTGGTAATCCTTTCCATTTGATCAAATGCTCTATGATGCTCCTATTTCTCAATCTTTTCTTTCTTGTCTCCACAATCTCTTCTGGTATCAAAACTAATTTACCTTCATCATCAAGAGGTGGTAATTCTATAGATACTATGGTTTTCTGGACTAGGACCTTCTTCAATAAAGATACATGGAAAACATTATGTATTTTTCTGTTTTGTGGGAGTTCCAATTCATAAGCTACCTCTCCTACCTTATTGGTGATCTTATAAGGCCCATAGAACCTTGGCTTGAGTTTCTCTGCCCCAATCCTCTTCAAATTGCTTTGCTTATATGGTTGCAACCTAAAAATTACCAAATCTCTCACCTCAAAAGATCTTTTGGTCCTTTTCCTATCAGCATACAACTTCTGTTGGTTCTATGCATGTTGTAGATTATCCTTGAGAGACCTCATTATATCTTGGCTTTGCTTGATGAAATCACTTGCTACAAGTACTTTGTTATCTGAAAGTACTAGATCACCAAAGGAAAGTTCATCATAACCATAAAGACCATGAAAAAGAGGCATACCAATAGACATGTGATGATATGTATTGTAACAATACTCCCCTAGGTGCAACCATTTCACCGAAGCATGTTGTTGATTTGAAACATAGTTCCTCAAATATTCCTCTATACATTTATTAACTATCTCTATTTGTCCATCTATTTGAGGGTGATAGCTGGTACTGGGAATGAGTTTAGTTCCTACCAAATGAAAGAGCTCCTACCAAAAAGAGCTAAGGAATCTACTGTCTTGATCACTGACAATGTTTCTAGGCAAGTCATGTAATCTAAAAATTTCCTTTAAGAATAATTCGGCCACTTGTGATGCCTTGAAATCAGATTTGATAGGAAAGAAATTTGCATACTTAGTTAGTCTATCTACCACCACATATATGCAATCCTTACCTTGAACGTTGGGCAACCCAGTGATGAAGTCCATGGAAATACTTTCCCATTTTTGTTTAAGAATAGGAAGTGGCTGCAACAACCCTCCAAGAAAATTTTGCTCACTCTTGCTTTGTTGGCATACCATACATTCCTTAATGTTTTTAAAGACATCCTCCTTCATACCCTTCCATGAAAAGTTCTCTCAAATTTTCCTATATGTCTTGAATTATCCCTGATGACTAGCCAAAAGTGTGTCATGAAAGGCCCTCAATATCCTCTTCTTAGTTTTTGATCCTGGCACTAAGAAGATCCTATTCTTGTAATAAATCAATTCATCAACAACCTTATACTTGTTATCATCCACTAACTTATCCAAAATCTTGGTGGCATGGGAATCTTTAGCATACTCTAAAATTATGGAGACTTTCCAATCAGCAGAGATAGATGTTAAGGAACATAGAGTGGGCTTTCTTGAGAGAGCATCATCAACCACATTATTCTTTCCTTTCATGTATTCAATATCAAAATCATAAGCTTGCAATTTTCTTACCCATTTTTTTTGATGATCATTCAAATCCCTTTGGTTCAAGAAGAACCTGAGGCTATTATGGTCTGTCTTTACAATGAATCTCCCACATACCAAATATTGTCTAAACTTATGAAGTGCATGCATGATTGCCAACATTTTCTTATCATAGATGGAGTAACCTTTCTCTGATTGATTTAGTTTTCTACTCTCAAATTCTATTGGATGTCCCCTTTGAGTTAGGACAGCCCCTATACCTTCTCCAAAAGCATCACATTCAACAACAAAAGGTAAAGAGAAATCTAGAATTGCAAGTACAGGGCATGAACTCATTACCTCCTTAAGCTTATCAAATGTTTTTTGTGCTTTTTTTGTCCAAAAAAAAGATATTTTCTTTGTCAAATCAATCAAGCGGGTAGCGAGCTAAGAAAATCCCTTGGAAAATCTCGTGTAGTAGCTACACAACCTAAAGAACACTCTCAACTATGTAAGATTAGTGGGTGGAGGCCAATCCAAAATTGCCTAGATTTTTTATTGATCAACCTATACTCATTTAGAACTTATAATATGTCTCAAATATAGAATCTTTGTCAAAAAAAAACTCACATTTAGATAGCTTAACATAGAAGGATTTCTGCTCCAAAATTCCCAAAACAGTGTCTATGTGCTTTAGATGCTCTTCCCATGTTTTACTGTAAATCAAGATATCATCAAAAAATACCAAAAAAAGTTCTTGAAGATGCTGTTTGAATACCTTATTCATACAAAATTGGAATGTTGCAGGTCCATTAGTGAGGCCAAATGGCATAACAAGAAATTCAAAGTGCCCATAGTGACATCTAAAAGTAGTCTTTTCCACATCTTCACTCCTTATTCAAATTTGATGCTACCCTGATCTTAAGTCAATTTTTAAAAAGTATACAACACCATGTAACTCATCAATGAGTTCATCTATGTGTGGTATGGGATACCTATTTTTTATGGTCTTCTTGTTTAGATCTTTTTAGTCTATACACATTCTCATTGTACCATGCTTTTTCATGACAAGTACCACAGATGATGCAAATGGACTAGAGCTAGGCCTTATGAATCCCACATCTAGGAGTTCCTTAATAGTTTTCTCCATTTATTCCTTATAACCTCTTGGATGGTGGTATGGGGTTGTTATAATTGGGTTGGCACCCTATTCTAACTCTATAACATGCTCAAAACCTCTATCTGTTGGTAATCCTGGAGGCAAGTCATTGAAAACTATACTATGCTTATCAAGAATATTTTGAATTTCAAAATGGAAATTACCTTGATTTTTTGGAGGGCTTGTTGGATGGATTATGACTCCTGCTACCCATGCTACTTATCCTCTTCGAAAATTCCTCTCCATCCTCTTTGTAGAGACTGCCTTAGGTGCTCCATTTGATAAGCCTCTCAATAAGACTTCTTTCCCATTGGAATGAAATTTAAACTCCATAGTCTGATAGTTCATGTAATAGCCTCCAATAAAGTGCAACCATTGAAAAACCAATAGAAGATCTGTCTCCCCAATGCCAAAAACATAGAAGTCATCACATAACTCATAATCTCCTAAGGTCATCTTGAGTTGTTTCACCACCCGTGTGCAAGGCATAGTGAATCCATCAGCTACAGTAACATTGAATCCCTCAAAATCTTCTACTTTAAGCCTTCTTTTCATGACAAATCCCTGATCAATAAGATTGTGAGTTGCCCCACTATCAAGAACTGTCAACCTTTGCCCTGCTAGTACCCCTCAAATTCAAAAGGGATGGTATTTTGGGACTCCTGATAATGCTGCTAAAGTGCCATCCTTGGTGATTTCTTTTTCTTTCTCTTCTTCTACCTCCTCCTTAGTGTCATGAAATTCCTCATGCTCATTTGAATTAGATTCTGAAGCAACTTCAATATAGTGCACTTGACCTTTCCCCAAACATCTATGTCCTGGAACCCATGGTTCTCTACAAGTGAAACAAAGCTTTTTCCTTCATAATTCACTTCTAGCCTCTTCATCTACCTTCTTTTTGCCCACATTTATCACATCTTTTGGTGGTAGTGTTGGAAAATTATTTTTCTAAAAGTTCCCCCTTATGTTGCCAAAGATTTGGGGGTTTTTGATTAGTGACTAGTCTCATAAGCACACAAGTTTCAAGTTGCAAGCTTCTTTTGATAGCTTCCTGTAAGGTTGAGGGTGAGAAAGCCTTAACCAAACCCTTAATAGAATCTTTCAAATCATCAAGAAAAAGATAAAAAATCCTCTTTTCACTCATATCAGGTACCATAACAGCCACTTTTTGAAACTCTTCTATATACTCATTAATTGATTTGGTTTGCTTCAACTTTGACAATTCTTTAAAATACTCTTCATCATCCTTGAGGTCAAATCTATCACTCTTTGACTGAAATCATCAAATGTAGTTACCTAATCATGACCTCAAGTAGTCATTCCATGATACCACCAATCATAGGCTACATCTTCCAAGTGTAGACGTGCAAATTGAACAACACCACTCTCCTTCATGGGGTTAAATATGAAGAAGGTCTGTAATTTTTGTAGCCATGCTCTAGCTGAAATTTTATTTGTTCCATCAAAAGTAGGTGTTGTAAACTTGCTTATTTTATTTTTGATCTCTCTTCCACTTATGTCATGCTCCCTCCTGTACTCTTTCTTGGGCATCAAAGTGTTCATCATATCCACATATTCTCTAAAAGGAACTGAACTGTGTAAGTCATCATATAAGCCATTATAAGTAGCTCTTAATGCAATCAAGTTACCTGTAACCTCTTCCACAGGATTAAGGGCTAGATTTGGCATTGGTGGCTCATTTGTAGGTAGAAAAATAGTTTTTGCTAATTTAGAGGCTGTGGGTTTCAGATTTCTTGGCTCCTCTAAAGTGCTCCCTTTCTCATTAATAGATGCAACTCTTTGCAATTTTTCTGTCAATATTCACAAAGCCTCTCCATTTTCTGCCAAACTATCCACTATTTTCTTATGAGTTTTTTGGATGTCTTGGAAGAATTTCTTTGCCATCTCATCTGGATCAGCCATACATTTTTCTTCCTTGGATTTTGTACTTTTACTTTCAACTAGAGGTTTGATCAAAATTTCTTTATTCTTTTCTCGCTGCAAATATCCCTTTTCTCTTTCACTTAGTTGCATGCAAACTTCTACAAACCCTCAGGCTGGAAAGATTATAGTTGTGATACCACTGAAATGTCTCTTTTTCTGATTTTAAATGATTAGTCAAGCCTCTAATCATATTTTTAAAATCAAACAACCAATATTTCAAAGATCCACCAATTTCTCAATAAACCCCAAATTGGGTATGTCCAAAATAGTGCCAAAAACATCATAGCTTCACATATTATTAATAAATCTGAAAGTGGATATTTTTACAAAAATTTCAACAGCATAACAGCCTAAAAAATGACATTTCTAGATCTATATAACATTTACACAACAGCTCCCAAACGGAGGACAAAAACAATACTCATCGAGCTCTTGAAAATAACACAAAATAGCTTGAAATCACCACAAAAACACTAATAATCTATCACAAAAGTTTAACCATGACCAAATACATATATTCAGCTCTATTTTAACATCTAAAAGTCCAAAATATAGTAGCAACCAAAACTTATATGAAATACTCAACCGGAAACACCAAACTCTTACAAAAAACACACCCAAAAACCCACAAATCTGCACTGTTCAGCACAAGGACAAACTCTGCATGAGCTTGCACATTTAATGGCTTTAAAATTCCATCCTTAGCCTTCTTGGAAATCTGAAAACTCCCTTCCTTGGGTCTCCTTCTCCATAGGTTTGGCAGCCTTTAAAGAACAACAAAGCAATGAGCAAAAATCAAGTTCTGTAATGAGCCCAAAATGCCTCCAAACCTCTTAAAAGAGGGAATAACCCTAACTCATGTCAAAGAAAGATTAATAAAATATATTTTAATAATAATTTTCATTTATTAGTCCATCTATTTTCAAATATTAGCCCCTTTTGCCGAAACTTCACCTTTTTGGGCCTGCCTGCCTTAGCAAAAATTATTATTTTTAATTATTTGAAAAGGGCACATGACACAATGGGTTAAATGGGGTCTAGGCTAGCCCATGGTGTAATTTGACCCATTGCATCAGAAAATGTATCCCTAGGGGTTTTACGATGCTTAAGGAGATAGGGTAATTGATGCTATGGGTCAAATGGAGTTATAGGCTAGCCCATGATACCATTTAACATATTTCATCACGACATGTGTCCTAGGGGTCCTAGGACCCTTTAGGACAAAGGATAATTAATGCAATGTGTCAAATAGGGTCATATTCTAGCTCATGACACCATTCAACCTATTGCATCATGACATGTATCCCTAGGGGTCCTAGGACCCTTAGGGACATAGGGTAATCAATGCAATGGGTTGAATGGTGTCTTTGGCTATCCCAAGACCCCATTTGACCCATCACTTCATGATATCTATCTTTAGGGGTCCTATGACCCTTAGGGACATAGGTTTATTGATGTTATGGGTTGAATGGGGTCATAGGCTAGCCCACAACTCCATTTAACCCATTGTATCATGACATGTGTCCCTAGGGGTCCTAGACACCCTAGGGACATAGGGTAAATGATGTTATGGGTTGAATGTGGTCATTGGCTAGTGCATGACCATATTTGACCCATTATATCATGACATGTGTCCCTAAGCATCATAGGACCCTTAGGGAAATAATATAATTGATGATATGGGTCGAATGGGGTTGTGGCTTGCCCATGACCCCACTCAACCCATTGCATCATGATGTGTGTTCCTAGGGTTAATAGGACCCCTTGGTACATAGCATAATTGATGGAATGGGTTGAATGTGGTTGTAGGATATCCCATGACCCCATTCTACCTATTACATTATGACATGTATCCCTAGGGGTCTAAGGACCCCTAGCAATATAGGGTAATCAATGTTATGCATTGAATGGTGTTGTAAGCTAGCCCACAACCCCATTTGACCCATTGCATCTTGACATGTGTCCCTAGTGGTCCTAGGACCCCAAGGAACATATGGTAGTCAATGATATTTTTTTAATGGGGTAGTACACTAGTACGGGAACCCATGCAACCCATTGCATCACGAGATGTGTCCCTAGGGTTCCTTGGATGCATGGGGACATAAGGTAATCAATGCAATGGGTTGAATGGGGTTGTAGACTATTCCAAAACCCTATTGGACCCACCACATCATGACATGTGTCCCTAGTGGTTCAAGGACCCCTAGGGACATATGATAATCAATCCACTGTGTTGAATAGGGTCATGGGCCATCACGACATGTATCACTAGGGGTTCAAGGAAACCTAGTGACATAGAGTTATTCATGAAATGGGTTGAATGGGGTCATAGGATAGCCCACAACTCCATTCAACCCATTGCATAATGAAATGAGTCCCTAGGGTTCCTAGGACCCCAAGATACATAGAGTAATCAATGCAATAGGTTGAATGGGGTCATAGGCTATATCATAACCCCATATGAATAATTGTATCACAACATGTGTCCCTAGGGGTCTTATGACCCCTAGTGACATAGGGTAATCAATGCAATGGGGCGAATGGGGTTGTAGGCTAGCCCTAGACCCTATTCAACCTATTTCATCATGACATGTGTCCTTAGGGTTCTAGGACCCATAGGAAAATGATGCAATGGGTTGAATGGGATCATAGGCTAGCCCATAACCCCATTTGACCAATCACATCGCAATATGTGTCCCTAGGGGTTGTTGGATTGCTTAGGAAATAGGCTAACTCATGTAATGGGTTGAATGATGTTGTAGGCTAGACAACAACCCCATTTCACCCATCACATTGTAACATAAATCCCTAAGGGTCCTTGATCCCCTAGGAATATAGGGTAATTGATGCTATGGGTTGAATGGAGTTGTAGGCTAGCCCATGACCCCATTTGACCAATTAGATCATGACATTTGTTGTGGAGCCCTAGGGACATAGGGTAATTGATGCTATTGGTCAAATGGGGTAGTAGGCTATCCCATGACCACATTTGATCCATTAGATCTCGACATGTGTCCCTATGGGATCCTAAGAACCCTCAAGGACAAAGGATAATCAATGCAAAGGATCAAATGGGGTTGTAGCCTAGCCCAAGACCCCATTCAACCCATCACATCATGACATGTGTCCTTAGAGGTGTTATGACTCCTATGGTCATAAGGTAACAAATGTGATGGGCCAAATGGGATCGTTGGCTAGCCCACAACCCTATTTGACCTATTACATTGTGATATGTATCCCTATAGGTCCTAGGATAGTGAGGGAAATATGGTTGTTGATGCTATGGGTTGAATGGGGTTGTCAGCTTGCCCACAACCTCATTTGACCAATTGTGTTGGAAAATGTGTCCTTAGGGGTCCTAGGATCCCTAGCGTGATAGGGTAATCAATACTATGGGTTGAATGGGGTCGTAGGTTAGCCCATGGCCTCATTCAACCCATTGCATCATGGCATGTGTCCCTATGGGCACTAAAACCCCTAGGGACATAGGAAAATTGATGCAATGGGTTGAATGGGGTTGTAGGCTAGCCCAAAACACCATTTAACCCATCACATCACAACATGTGTCCTTAGTGGTCTTAGAACCCATAGGAACATAGATTAATCAATGCTATTGGTCAAACAAGGTTGTAGGTTAGCCCACAACCCTATTCAACCCATTGCATCATGACATGTGTCCTTAGGGGTCCTAGGGCCCCTAGGAACATAAGGTAATTGATGCAATAGGTTGAATGGGGTTGTGGGCTATCCTATGACCCCTTTAGATCCCTTGCATCACAACATGTGTCCCTAGGGATTGAAGGACCCCTAGGGACATAGGGTAATCGATGCAATGGGTTAAATTAGGTCATAGGCTAGCCCACAACCCCATTCAACCTATTTTATTATGAAATGCGTCTATATGGGTCCTAGGATCCCTAGAGATATAGAGTAATTGATGTTATGGGTCAAATTGGGTTGTACGCAAGCCCTTGACCCCATTCAACCCATTGTATTTTAGGGTAATCAATGCAGTGGGTCAAATGGGGTCTATAGATATATGTATTTTGATATTAAATTTTTTTTCATTTATGTGCATAATGATATACATAGTAATTTAGTATAGAATTGTTTAATTTATCATGGATCATATGTATTGTTCATATTTATGGAATATCATTCATTTTGATCATGATTGTTATATTCAATTCAAATGAAATAAGTTGTCAAGAACTTTTTAAGAACCTTTATTTTCAAATTTTGATGCAACATTGAAATTTAAATTATATCATATATGTTTAATTTTAAATGATTTGTGGAATCCCTTAAGATGTCTAAAAATAGTGAAATCCATGGCTAGTTTGGTCTTAGGAGGCCCTCTTTGGTCTTATGAAACATTTTAGTATGTACTCATCACAAATGTTATTGGGACTCTATTGTCAAAATAGGGGTGCCACTTGGGTTCACCCATCCATATGGAGCTAATGGCCCTAACCATTTGATACCGAGATCAATGGTTTCAAAATTGCATAATGACGCACCAATGAATTGAGGCACACTACCAATTTTTGCATCAAATGAAATTGTTGTGTCAAATCCAAATAGAATGTGATCTTTCCATAATGAGATAGGTTATTATAGAAATCAACATGAGAATCTTGTAGCATTAAAATTTTCACTGATATCCCCCACAAACTTTGAGTTATGACCCTTGGAACATTGACCTCAAAACACACTTAAAGAACCTTGGACACTCTTCAGTATGAGATGGATGTGAACATTGGAGGCTATCTATAACTAGAACAAGGGTGTCACTAGGGTTCACCCATCCATCTGGGGCCAATGAAACTAACTCTTTTATGCCAAGGTCAATAGTTTCAAATGTATGCAGTGATGCACTAATGAACTAAGGCACACTATATCTTTTGGGATCAAGTGAGATCACAGTACCAAATTAAAATGAAGTGCGATATCTCTAAAATGAGATGGTTAATTTTATACCTCAACATGACCATTTTCTAGCATTTTAAATTTCACCAATAGCCCCCATGACCTCTAAGTTATGACCCTCAAATGATCGACCTCAAAACTCACTTAAAGTACCTTGGAGGCTCTTTGGTATGGGGTGACCATAGACATTGAAAGCTCTTCACTGATAGAAAAGTGGTGTCATTAGGGTTCACTTTCCCATATAGATCTAATGGTATTGATGATTCAATGCCAAGAACAATGGTTTCAAAGTTACATAGTGATGCACCAATCAACTAAGGTACATTGTAGGTTTTGGCATCAAGAGAGATTGCCATGCCAAATCCAAATGGAATGTGATATCTCTAAAATGGGATAGGATATTGTAGTCCTCAACATGACCATAATGTAGCATTTGACATTTAAATTATAGCCACCACAATCTCTGATTTACAACCCTTGGAATATTAACTTTCGAATGCACTTAGAGCACCTTGGAGACTCTTAGGTATGGGGTGATTGAGAATATTGGAAGCTCTCTACAACTAGAACAACGGTGTAAATAGGGTTCACGTATCCATCTAGAGCTAATTCCATTGATGATTTGATGCCGAGACCAATGGTTTCAAAGTCACATAGTAATGCACCAATGATTGAGGCACACTATAAGTTTTGGTATCGAGTGATATTGTTGTACCAAATCCAACTGAAATGTGATGTATCCAAAATGAGATAGTTTATTGTAGTCCTTGAGATGAGCATCTTGTAATATTTAAATTTTCACCAATAGCCCCTAGGAGCTATGAGTTGTGAAGTCAAAATATGAACCTCAAAATGCACTTAGAGCACCTTGGAGACTCTTTTGTATAGGGTGGTCATGAATGTTGGAGGCTCTTCACAACTAGAAAAAGGGTATTAGTAGAGTTCAACCACCCATTTAGAGCTAATGATGATGATTATTTTATGCTAAGATCATTACATAGTGATGCACTAATGAACTAAGGCACATTACAAGTTTTGGCATCAAGTGACATCATTATGTTGAATCCAAATGCAATGTGATCTCTCCAAAATGAAATAGGTTATTGTATACCTCAATATGTTTATCCTATAGAATTTGGCATTTCACTGATATCCCCCACAAGCTCCAAGTTATGACCCTTAAAAGATCAACCTCCAAATGCACTTAGAGCACCTTCAAAATTCTTTGATGCAAGGTGGCTTTAAATGTTGGAGGCTCTCTATTGCCAAAATAGGGGTGTCACTAGGGTTCATCCACCTACTCAATGCCAGGATCAAAATTTTCAAAGTTATGTAGTGATGCACCAATTAATTGAGGTACACTACAAGTTTTGGCATTGAGCGAGATCACTGTGTCAAATCAAAACAAAATGTGATATCTATGAAATGAGATAGATTATTGTAGAACTCGATATTATTATCTTATAGCATTCAACATTTCATTGATAGGCCCTAGGAGCTCTAGGTTATGACCATCGAACAATTGACCTCCAAATGTACATAGAGAACCTTGTAGACTCTTTAGTACGGAGTGGTTGCAAATGACCCTATTTGACCCATTGCATCACAAAACATGTCCCTAGGGGTCCTGGGACCCTTAAGGACATAGTATAATTGAAGCATTGGGTTGAATGGGGTCATAGGATAGCGCACATCCCCATTCAACACATTGCATCATGATATGTGTCCCCAGGGGTCCTAGGACCCCTAGGAACATAGGGTAATCAATACAATGGATCAAATGGAATCATAGGCTAGCCCATGATGCAATTTGACCTACTACATCATGACATGTATCCCTAGGGGTCCTAGGACCCATTGGGACATAGGATAATTGATGCAATAGGTCAAATGGGGGCATAGGATAGTGCATGATCCCATTCAACCAATTGCATTATGACATGTGTCCTTAGTGGTCCTACGACCCCTAGGAATATAGGGTAATTGATGCAATGGGTCAAATAGAGACATAGAATAGCCCATGACACCATTAAAAATATTGCATCGTGGCATGTGTTTGTAGGGGTCCTAAGACACTTAGGGTCATAGGATAATTGATGCAGTGGGATTGCAAGCTATCCCATGACCCTATTCAACCCATTGCATTGTGACATGTTTCCCTAGGGGTCTTAGGACCCCTAAAGATATAGTGTAATTGATGTTATGGGTTGAATGGGGTCATAGGCTAGTCCACAACCTAATTTGATCCATTGTATGATGACATGTATTCCTAGGGGTCCTAAGACCCCTACAGACATAGGATAATCAATGCAATGGGTTGAATGGGGTCATAGGCTAACCCAAGATCTTATTCTACACTCATCTTTATCGACAACTTTATCCTTCACTCAAAGTATTTGCTCTCTTATTTGATTTTCCACTATTATGTTTCAAGACAAAATAAAATTTATGCATGAACTCTAACCACTTCATGTCTTTGATTAAATTTAATTTTTCTACCCAAGTATTGTAAGGGTTGATGATCAATTTATAATAAAAATTCCTTAGACATAAATCAATATCTTCAATTCTTCAAAGATTGATCAATTGCATAGAATAACTAATTATAGACTAAATATTTCTTCTTAGCATCATTTAAATTTTAAATGTAGAGAGATGTAAGCTTACCTTCTTGACTCAAAAAAACTCCAATTGCATTCCCACTTGCATCATAATCAACTTCAAAACCTTTATAAAAATCATGCATAACAATTCTAGGTAATTTTGTAACCTTTGTTTTAGTGTTTCAAAGATTTTATTTGTTCCATGTGCCCATTTGAATTCCTTTTTATTTCCCCTCATTGTCTATAATATACCATTTCATGTTAAACTAATTCTTTTAATAAACATCCTATAGAAACTTGCTAGTCCATGAAATGGTCTAACTTCTTCAATATTCTTTGGTGCAGACCACTCGAGTATAGCTTTTACCTTTTATAGATCCATCTTCAATCCTTTGAAAGAGATCAAATACCCAGGATATACAATATCCTCTTTCATACATGATGCAAGGGGGAATTTAAAACCTAAGGCCATAAGCACACCTAACTATCCAATCACCTTGCTAAGTAACACAATGGAAGAAAATAACACAAAGAACAACACCAAGGAGAGAAGGAAATTCAAAATGCTTTATTAATTAATCAAATTATGTGCATACATGCCCAACAACAAGGCCTTCTAGTTCACAACCAGTAAAATACAACTTGAAAATCCATGATCCAACTTCAAATTTTCTATTCTAGGAACATCTGCTTCCAACTCTCTAAGTAGTGCCTAAACTAGACCTAAACACTCTTATTTATACTTACAAAAATGGCTTACAAAAGATTCTAGATCTACATAATAGAAATATCAACATTAAACTGGTTTGCACACATCCCAAGAAAAGATTTAAACATTAAATTAACAATTCAAATTAATTACATAAGTTGGCTAAAACTAAGAACCAAACATAGAAAAACTTGATGAAAGAAGGAACCAAGCATCAATACAAACTAGTATAGAATATCCAAACTAGTATAATTTTACTTCTTTAGTAATTCAATACAAACTAGTATAAAATATGCATTTAATAGACATTTCCAATTGGAAAATTTTAAGACCACATATAACTTATTTAGAATGAATGTATCTAGATCATATGTTTGAACAAAATTGACTTTTATACAAAAATACTCAAATTCAGTCATTTTGATAAGTCATCTTGAAAGGTAACATGAATTTTTACTTTTACCCCTTAAAGAATATTTCTACAACATGATATTCATATTTTTATTAATTCTTACAACTAATTAAGAGAAATGCAAAAATTTACCCTCTTGGAGTTAATATTTTTAAGGATAATGAAAAGAAATTGGGGGGATTACTTAGTCATTGATTTTTTCATGAAGTTGATATGGCATATTTTAACTCTTGTTTTTCAATAAAGCTTTAGGGGCATTGTGTACAAGTGATCTATTGAAAGAAGCACTAACAATGCAAGTATTGTTAAAATTTTCAACTTATGAGATTTTAAATTTAGCCAATGACTATTGTGAAGATATTCAAGCTCTAGGAAAGGTAGCTAACACTAAAAAAGTTGCATTAGATTACTTCAAAGACATTAAAAGTGCTATCAATTGGGTTCTAACTACTTGAGAATAGACAGAGGCTTTAAGGATTGGATTTTTACATGGCATCGAAGAATTGGTAGAATCTATGGTAAAATGTACAACTGTTTAGTGAAGCTATAAAGGATGATAGTTATAAGGCATGAAAAAGGATATGGGAATTTGAAACTATAATTAGAGGTGTGCAAATGTTATTCTATGTTGACAAGGATCTTCAACACCAAAATTGAACCATCTTTCACATGGACAACATGAGCTTTCCATAAACAATTGTTTTTCCTATCATGCCTATGGTTATAAGGTAGTAGGCACTTATAGACTTCACATAGAATACACAAAAAGAGAAACTATAAGAAGGAAAAATGAAACTATTTCTATGTAGCACCCACATGGCGGGGGACCAATGAAAGAATACTTAATAGATATAAGAAACATTCCAAATAGAATGGGTATTTGGAATAATATAAAGGGTTCCATATCTAATGTAGACATCTAATGTACACATTTAGGTTGTTAGACTTGTATATACTCCCCCAAGGATATCAGAAGATACTAAAAACCAATAGAAGAGATACATAGCATTGTTCATAACTAGTAAACAACCATGAATTCATATGTGCAACAAAAATAATACTAATGATCAAGTATTTGAACCATCTTACAAACATATAGTCAACAACAAACATGAAGGAATAAATGATACTTAGTTCATATGAGTGAAGAGAAATTGAAAGCATATATAGTTAGGCAAAATATATCTTTAGGCGCAAAGAGAAAAGAATATCAAATAGCTAGACATGGACTGAGAGGTTAAGGAAGACAGAAAAGGATATATTTACTTTCATGGGTAGAACCATAACATAGCAAACTAATATTTATAGACTATTAGACTTCACATTTCATAGACATCAAGTACAGTTACAAAATCTACTTGGGAGAAAAAAACCCGATGTAATACACTATATCAAGGGCAGAGAAGTACATTTCCAATTTAAAAGTTATTTACTATCAATGTGAGCTATATGTTGGGTCATCACTAATTAATTAACAAATCCTTTTGTATCTGATACATAGGCACAAGATATATTCATGCAAAAATAGAAAAGAAGATCAAATAGCTAGACATGGACTTAGAGATTAAGGAAGATAGAGGAGGATAGATTTACTTTTATGGAAAGAAACATAACGTAGAGAGCTGATAATTTATAGACTAATAGACTTTGCATTGCATAGACATCAAGTACAGTTACAAAATCTACTTGGGAGAAAAAAACCCCATGTAATAGACTATATCAAGTATAGAGAAGTACATTTCCAATTCAGAAGTCATTTAATATCAATGTGAGCTATAGGTTGGTTCATCATTGATTAATTCACAAATCCTTTTGTATCCAAATCCAATTTAGAACTATGATCGATAAAACAATTACTTTTGTAGTGACAAGTTGATGATATACAAATTGACATCATAATAAAAGACAAGATATAATTAAGCCCAAAAAAGTCTCACAAGTATTAATATAAGTGATATTGGAAGCACATGACCTATTCATACAATATATCATAATTATAATCATCACAATTAGGAAGGGTACATTACAAATATTTAGCTTAGTTTCTCAATTACCTCCTAAATTTATAGTCAACCCAACATATCAAGTCAATTTATTTGACAAGATTCATTTAAAAAATAAAAATAAAAATATCATGGATCAATGTATACTTTAGAATTATCTAATATGATTTGTTCCCACTATTAAAATTCTTCTTCATGACTCCTAATTTAAAACAAAAGTTATCAAATGCACTCATTCAATGACTAACTAGTTGAAAATTCATAATCCAACATTTTAGTCTCTTCCTCCTATGATTTCAATTTCTTTATCTACAAAGGTATTCTAATATCTAACCATGACCACAAATTTATTTTTCATATAGCAATAAGAGGAGAAAATCCTAGTGACTGATACCTTTGCCCATCCTACTGTCATAATTACTTGATGCAAGACAAGACATGAGAAACTGCCAATACAAAAATGAAGATATGTAGTTGATGGAGTTCATCTTGTGATAGAAGAGGAACCTTCCCCTACATCAAAATTAAAAAAGGAAAAGATCATTTGATTTTATTTCTATTAGAAAAATAGCTACATTTGATGTGAATATACAAGAATAAAATTCTACCTTTGAAGCACAATGACCAATTGCAACCTCATCTATTAACAAGATCCACCTTAATGGTGTTTCATGAGAAGCTATGATCATGAGCTTTCTACATATTGAAATTTTTTTAGTCTCCTCAATAGTACAATCTTCTTCTTCTAAGGCTTGCCTCATTTGGACATGGTAGGAAAGAGTCTCCTAAGGATATTCAAATAAATCCTTGAAATTGTAATGGAAATTTTGAATCATCGAAATATATCAACCATTTTTTTAGCCCTTTTTTGTTCAAGATTGATTATTTTCCATGAATATTTTATGGGCCTTTCTCAACTTCTAATGGAACTCTAAATTTTGACTAAATTTTAGAGCCCCAAAGCACCTTGGCAAAGGGAGAACTTTCAGATCTTAGCCATTACTCATATTTAAACAATATGCCTCTAGCATTGAATCATGGAGAATGAGACAACTGTGACAAACACATCTGGTTGTGTGATGTCATGAGTATAGAAACATTTCTAGACATAAAAGTATGAATGATATGACAAACATATCTCAGTGGATTTGACAAAAAGGTCACTTTGAGTTCATTGATTTTACAAAAATCCAATCAAGATGGACAAAACTATGACCACAACTATACATAGGTGTTTGAAAGATAGAGATTCTTTGGTGGTTTGAGTCTAAAGGTAGATAATTCTTGTAGAGAAAAATAGCTTGTAGAGGATATAAAGTTCGCACCCACAAAGAAAAAATATATTTTCATGATAAATTTTTGCAATTTATATAGAAGGAGTACAAAAAAAAGCATTCAGTTATTAGGCTAGCCATTGGTACTTTAGATCATCTACAAAAGAACTCATCCTCATAATTGTCAACTATAGCAAGGACAATGTTAGAAACACATCTAAGAGATTGATGACATAAATAAATGCATTAATTATAATTAGTATCACTAATATCTACATGAATATGTAATGAGGGAGACAATCTATCAAGAAATCCATTTTAGACTTAGACGAAGACTTGAAAATATGAAGAGTGTGGTCATCATATGAACCAAAGTTTGAGGAAGCATTCAAAGTTAAAAAGACACAAGTCTCTAGTGCCACAATTTGTATACCTATAGATGATTCTTGTGATGAGGTGGAAAACTGTGAAATACATCGATAGTGCATCATGAGCTTGATCAATTAAAATCAAGAATATATTGAGGTATGTAGAAATATATTGATAGTATTGATTGGTTTGAAGACTACACTCATGAAAAACATATCATGACACACCAACACAAAGGAATAAAATAAATATATGTAAAGAAAAATCAATTCAATCTTAACATGAAATGTATTTCTTAAGCATGCACTGATTGCAATCATGAAGAAAGTGGAATCCCAAGGTGGGAAGTAAATGCAGAAGAAAAGAAGTTATTTATTTAAGGAATGATGATTGAGCAATGATTTATAAACAAGTAGTATATACCATATTCAGTACCAAAGAATCAAAGATAATATATCATAAAAGTGAGAAACTTGTTTCCAATCATAAAGGCATAAACATGTTGACCTTATTAGTCTTCACTAGGAAAACATTACCTGATAGCATTCAACTCTATAACCTCAAATACTAGTGAAGGTAGGGAAAGACAATTTACCATCATCATGTTATGTTTCTATTGTGTTGAAGCTTTTCTATCAAAAATTTCAATCACTTCATGATCTTACATGAGGATATGATTTTATTATATATTGAAAAAATTACATCAATATTCAAGATCATACTAATTTGATCATGTCATCAGAATATGATTCAATTGTGCTGAACCTTTTCATCAACATGTCAGATCCACTCATTGGGATTCATCTCAGAAATATATTCTAGCTCTACCATTCTAATGATAATCCATAGAATGTAATGCAAATACTTCTACAAAATAAAATGTAAAAATTGTATATACTCTCTAATTCATTTCAAACATACAATATAATTGTACCTAAAACAAAGATAAAACATGATTACAGATAAACATAAACAATAGAATACCTTAGAGAGGAATAATTTGAGGCAATCCCATAGAAATCCATTCTTTCAAATACTTCTTAGACTACAACTAAATTTTATAAATCAATGAATTTGACTTTAAAAAGTACACATGAATTCTAATAGAAATATTATAATTTGACACAATTCAAATAATACTGCCTACTTATCATGAATCTATCATTTAAAACTCTACAAA
Source organism: Cupressus sempervirens (assembly GCA_028749045.1). NCBI lineage: Eukaryota > Viridiplantae > Streptophyta > Pinopsida > Cupressales > Cupressaceae > Cupressus > Cupressus sempervirens. The sequence continues at coordinate 931,525,933 of CM053787.1, forward strand.
ACACCTTATAATTAACTAAACTTGCTAATGTAAAATTAAAGACCTCTAACAAAAATGAAAACATATTGAATTTTTTCAGCTCCACCTAATGTTGTATGCATATTAATTGAGATTTCATATTGAACTATGGTGTCCTTCTGCATTGCCTGAAACAAAGAGATTCACATAATTAGTTGTCATGCAAACATGGGTTAATTTTGAGCTTCACTTGGTTTCAAAAATATTTTAATATTCTCTACTAATTAGGGCCAACCACATGAAGGTGGAAGCTCATTTGTGTACCCTGCGCCCCCCCCTGCCCAACATCTTAGTTCCTATTAACATCCAAAATTCATTCATTCTATTAATAAAATGTAATATTCATCAATTGGGTATGTGAGTACCATGGTGTGCCAAAAAGTGGCGATCCAAACAATATGTAGTTCTGAAATGCCTCAAAGAATTTCCAAATATATTCCAACTTTTTTCCCACCACTCATGATACCAAAAAATAAAACTAATACCTTTATAAGTCCTAGTATATCTTTGGATACCAACCCTACATTGTCAACTTTAAAAACGTCATGAAAACATGTTTTTGGCCCATTCTTGTGCATTTTTTTGCTTCAAACAGGTATTTGATGATTTTTTTCTCACCCATCTTTGCTGAAATGAAAAGGTTTTCTTAAGAATGCTCTTAGCTTTCCATAAATGTATTTTTTTCTCAAATTAAAAGTTTAGTAAGTAATTATCACTTATTTTCTAATGGAGTTACATATAAACTATTGATTTAAACATTAATAGAAAAACAACTGTAACTTTCAAATGGTACAACATTTTTTAAATCCAAAAGATGCATCACATTCTATGCTTCTTCTACTATAAGGGAAAAAAAGGAAAAATAATTTTTGTAGGGTTTTGAATTAGTTAAGGTGGTCAAACACAAGAGTGTTTTATTCTAAAAATAATATAGTAGAAAATTCATAAATAATTAATTATTTAGAATAAAAATACCCAAAAATATGTGTCACATCCAAGAATGCATCTTCTTCTTATATCAAAATCTTATTAAAAATTATTATCATTTGAGTTTGATTAAAGTGGTTAGACATACGTTTACTTCTTATTTTTGTACTATTGCATTAAAATTCAAAATTTTGAGCAATAAATTTTTATTTATTTTTAGATAAGGCTTAGTATTTAAGAAACTAAATTTAATTTCCTACAGATTATTTTCTCTCAAAGTGTTAATAGAAAGTTCATAGCAAGTTAAAATTTGTGCATCAAGTTGACATAACCCTGACTTTTAATTTTGCATTGCCACATAAGAGCATAGTTTGGTTGACCATGACCTTGCACATACCCAATTATCACATGATAACATTCATTAACACATAAGTTTAATTATGATATTCACATTAACATTAAAACATAAGATTCATTAGAACATTCACATGAACATTCAATAGAACATAAATAAAAAATATTGACATAAACATCAATCATTATCAAATAAGCTGCATAAGTTCATAAGAGTCATTTCTTTTTTCTCTTTTTCTTTTTTTGACCTCCCTATATTGTTGTAGAGGCATATCCATGTTGTCATCAATATTTCTTCTCACCCGTAGACATGCACTCTGTGTCCTTTGCAAAGGTGATTCCTCTACAATAACAAATAAAAGGGTTAAATTTAAAAAGTTTGAGGGTTTAAAGATTTTAAAGAACATTGTATTGCTCTTTACCTTGTCCAACCACATCATCTTGCCCACTAGCTTGGACCTCAACACACTCATCTAAAACAACCTTTGCATCCCCTGCAACTTCAATACAATATGTTTTCTTAATCCTAACACATATTATAGTTAAATTTTTCTTACTACACAAAATTTAATTTAAAATATTTACTTGTATTAATAATTCACAAATAAAAAATTGAATAGAAAATATATGCCTTAAGTACTAGTATCCACATTCAAATTGCCACCTCCATGGTGCTCGATTGATGTAGCAGGATTAGTAGGCTGCAATCCAATGTAAATAATTAGTGCATTTATCAATAGTATATACATATAAATACAAGATAAATATTTAGAAATGTTGATCATTCATTTTAATAAATATAAATGTATTCACTTTAAAGTTTTAAAACATATATAATCATTATTTTCTTACTTAAAATAAATATAATAACTTATATTTTTAGAACTTAATATCAAATAGAATACTTGCTAAAGTATTCAATTTGAAATAAAAATCAATTGACTTATTTAATTACCTCATTGATAGATCTAGTATAAGAACCTTGTGCACATATTTCTTGAAGTCATTCAACCATGACTATATAGCCTTTTGTGTGGGCTAATTTCTTCTCCTCTTTAGAAGTTGTTTTATTAAACCCCATGGCCTTCATTTTTTCTTGATATCACGATTTTTTTGTGTAATCAATTTAATCAAGACCAAATTGTTTACAATTTATAAATATTTGTATATAATTTTTCATTTACTTATACTTACAATTCGTGCAACAAGTTTTGAATATCCACTCGAGTTGAGCTTGTGCTACCCATGCTTCTATTTTCTTGCTTCAGTTGCCTTTGATGTGTCAAATAACCTATGTTAAGTTTTAAATATGTTAGATCACATAAGTATTAAGAGTAATTAAATTAAATAATCTCATTCTTAATATTATGACATACCTTCTTTCCTTAGGTGGTACCATTTCTCCACTATCTCTTGTTTTTTTTCTTAGTGGCTTCCTTTTTAAGATTCTCCCACTCAATAATAGGAATGTAGGGGAACCATTCTTAACAAGGATATATAATTTTTATTTAGGTCCTGTAGTTATAACTAGTATATTTCAAATCTTGGCCCTCTTTCTCAAGGATCCTAAGTCTTCAAAATATGTTAAGTACAAAAAGTGTTGTCATGGCCCATCAATGAGTTTATCTTGTAACTATTTTGCTTGCAAATTCCCCCATTTAAGAAAAGAATAAAAATTGTTAGGATCATAAATAAACTAAAGATACCTTCTAATTTGCTTGAAGAAATTGATCAAAGGAAACATGATCTAGCAATGAAATCAAAATATGATACTTTGTACGTATGGTTAGCTCAAATATATGAAAAAAATTAATAATTAAGTTTTTCATGAAAAATATTATTCCGAATGGGATTAGTATTTATTGTAAGGGACAACATGGGAGGTTAAATAATTTGACTATAAGATTGTATAGTAAAATAAATGATCAATCTTTAAAGTACTTGGAAGTTGGGGTACTTTGAGGGGAAGACCATCTACATTTCTAATGAGAAAATGATCACAATTATTTATTATTCTTATACATCTAACATGGGTACACCAAGGAAGGTCCTCATCACCTCCTACATTAAAAGAATCCAATATTACAAAATTCCCCATAAGAAATAATAGTTCAAGTGAAATAAGAACATGAAAAATGAGATAGAAAAAGAGGAATCTACTTACCAATATAGTTACTATCATTGTATTTGTTATCATGCTATGTGTTTCCAAATTTGTAGTCTGTAGTGCTTCTTCAATTGTGTTCCTTGTAGTAGCCAACATAGTGAATAGAGGATCAATGATAGGAGCTGAAAAATGAGATTGTTAAAGCACAATAAAATAAGATTGTTAGAGCTATTATAAAACCTATTGTTCAAGAAAAATATAAGTGCATGATAGAATATGCAATGTACTTGAATCACCTAAACTATCATCCTTTGGGGCATTGCCCTAGTATGTCCTTAGCATCCTCTATAAAAATAAAAAATGCATTTTATTTAATGACATTAATAAAAGAGTCTACTATAAAAATTGTTATTGAATTTTTGTGATGGGGACACAACCCAAGAACAGAATGGACACAATAGAAAAAGGGAAAATTGTATTAACTGAAAAATAAGCTAGTACATTCAGTACAGAGAAAATAAACTTCAAAACATGCCCTAAGGGCTTACAATAGCATAAATGTGGAGATAATTTCTCCTTTCAGTACCTCCTCTCAAACTCCACTCAGAACTGCCTTTTACAATGCCAGGAATCTCCTTAAATAGACCCCAGAGGGTTAAGGACTTGGAATACATTCTAGAAAGTGCTAGTAGGCATCCACCGACCAAATAGAAGGTTCCAGAAGCTGCGTTAGAAGTTGGTGCAAATCTAGAAGAATCTAGAAATGCTAATCAAACTTCCGGGAGGCATAACTTTTGAACCGTAGCTCCAATTGACGAACCGTTTACATTTTCCGAAAGCTCTCGAAGTGCTCTATAGTCTTATTGACTAGCTTTGCTCATCCTCCATTTTTCAACTCTTTTTGAGGTCATTTAATGCGCCTAACCTGACTTTGAAGCATTCTTAGGAGGTCTCCAAAGCTTGAAAAACTGCAATAACTTTCAAACCGTGGGGCCTTTTGACCTGATTCTTTTTTTGGAATGCGCTAAATCACAATTACATTCATCCAGCCAATTCACACCTTCTAGTTTACCAAAATGATGGCCCAATTACATATCCCTATTTTTTTAGGATTTTCTAGCACACTGATAGTGGAACTGTGAGAGTTGGAACCTTTATTTGACCCAAATGGGTATCTAAAAATGAAAACACATGAAATAGAAACTAAGTCTAAGTACATTTTTTTGGGTGACATAGTATTGCCCTTATACCTCTGGATGCTCCTGCATCATTTTGTTATAATTAGAAGCTACATTAATACTTAATCTATATGTATGAACTGGGTACATCAACATGTCCTTCTTTTATTGTATTTGAGGAGTCTAAGGTTGATTTGATGCTAGTTGCATTAAACTTCTTCCTATAGCATGAATCAACTTTTGCATTATAGCCACATGATCAACAACTAACACAAAATCAATAATAAATTCATCCAGGTCATTATGTGACTCCTCATCCTTGTGGACTATTTTTTCATTTCCCTCTTCCTAATCAAAAAACATTTGTGAGAGAAATATTATTAGTTGTATATTTAAAATCAATCCAAAATGGTAGTGAAGAATAAAAATATGCATTAAAATTTTCTTATATCTAATTTATAAAACAATAATGAGTTTTACCTATTGGGAAGAAGAACCATCATTTTCATGTGAATCCTATGGTTGTTGATCCATACTGTAGCTCTATATTTGAAACAAAAATAATTGAGGCATGTTAAAACATGTGTTATTATTCTAAGTTAGGAAAAAAACATTTTAAAAAATTGTTTATTGGTTTCATTGATTGGACTTCATTTTAAATGTGCATAGTACGTACCACCTTGTTGATGATAGTGGTTTTGTTTTCATATATATGATTCAAATTGTAATCAATAAGAATCTCTTCACCTCCATGTATTGATTTTATCGCACCTACAAATACTCAGTTTCCCTTCTGCGCCTCAAATATGCAATTGGGCTAGTTCTTAAAGTTGATGCGGGTCATGTAATATTCATGAAATTTGCAATATTCTCTCATTATTTATGCCTCCCATCAGTGCATATATCTAGTATTTTAATTTTTTCACTAACTTTTTGTTGTATATAATTTGATGCAAGTGCATACCTGCACATACTTTTTTAATATCTAACAATTTACATCGAACTACTATAATCATAGCAAGGTCTAACATACTCTACCAATTCAACAACTTGTTGTAAGAGACCTTTATGCCATTGATGGAAAATAGGCCCAAAGCATGTAATGAGGATGGTGCTATGTGAGATATCCTCTCTCCAACACAAAAAAATTAGTGTTTATCAGTGGAAGTTCATCAAGAACCCATTGTTTCTATCTAGGTTTGTACCTAAAGGACATATTGAAGTTGCCTTCACTTGCATTATCATAAGAACATGATCTCCTTTGAGCAAGGAAAAATTTCATGCTCTGATTAAATTTATTTCTGATATTTTCACCTCAAGTCAATCTCCTTCATTTAGACATACTAAATGTCTCACTTTTTTCTTCCATTCCTACATTTTCCTCAATTGAGGAAGACAAATCTAACAAATATCTATTCACTAGTACTTGTACTCAACAAAATAAGAGAAATAAGTGGAAATGAGAGAGATGTTTTAGAAAAGGTAAAAGACATTAATCTCTATAGGGTGTAGTAACTTATTCTTGATCATCCATGAGACTATGTGGGATGCACATGAAAGGGCTTTAGGTTTCTATAATACTAAATCAATTGTCTTATGTTAGCTAAAAAATTTATGATATATATACTCAAAATTACATCAAATATTAGCATCACACATGAATTATAAATAGTAAAAGGTACATGACAGATCAATCAAATTTATCATTGATCTATCAAGAACTAAATATTGAATAGCATAGGCATTTCTCATATAATTGTACATTTCATTCATCTCATTGATAATAAAATGACCCTTCAATGTTGGTTAATAAAATCCCTTGTCATTGATATTATTCTTCATCCATGTCATCATTAGGATTGTAATCATCATCAACATCATCACCAACACTATCATAGTGGTGTTGGTGGTCATCATCATCATCATCCTCACAATCAGTAGAAGCATCATCATCATGATCAGTAGTAATATCGAGAGCATTAGAAGCATCATCAATTAACTCTTGATTGTGATCCACTTCTTCCTATTCCTCAATATCTTCTTCTTCCATCACATTATACTTTATTAACCTTCCCCTTGGATAATGTATAACAAAAAATGAACAACCCAGTTTATGTGGAGCCTCTAAGTAAAATACCTACTCACATTGGCTTGGAAAAACATAGGGCTCATCCCAACTAGCTCAAAAAACCTTTTACTATGCTAACATATCAGTCAAGTTTGTTATTAGTGACATACACTTATTTAGATTATAAGTATATACCTAGTTTATTGTACAGTTAATAGTGTTTACCAAGTATTTTAGTTTTTACCAAGTTCTACAGTTGCTACTAAGTCATTTGGGAAAATTCCAATATACACTGAGCAGTTACAATTATTGTGAAGATCAACAGTGCAAACTGAGCATCTTAGTGTATGCCAAGTTTACTAGTGCAAATTGAGTTGTGCAGTGCTTACTAAGTTCATAGTTAATGTGCTATGAGTCTAGTTTTAATTGAGATACTTCATGTTAACCAAGTGACTTAGTTTATACTGAGCTCAAGGTGATAGTGTTTACCAAGCTATGTGATGGTAAAAAAGTGATTCAGTTTGTATGATGAGTTTCATAGCATTTAGCGAGAACCAATGTAGACCGAGTTCAAGACTACTTGGAAGTGATTAGTATGGATCACGCTTCTATGTTGACCAAGTGAATGATGATGGCTAGTATTAATAGTGGATGTGAAGTATCATAACCTCATGGAGTTAGCCTTTAGAACCTGAGCATCTACATTTGAGCTGACTTTGTAATATTTGTGTAAACTTGTAATGTCACCCACTTTGTAATTGTATAATTGGATTGGTATATATGTATCGTATTGTATCACATCCAATGTGTGAAAAATATGTGTGGAATATTTGCATAAGTTAATGTGATCATCAGAGAAGAGAAGAAAGTGTAAATTACAAAGCCTACAATAGCATAAGGAGTAAGAAAGATTCATCTATCATAGCAAGGTGATTTATATGATTAAAGGAATCTCATTTAGCAAACCAAGTTGTAGATCAGAGATTAGCTACTACTTCATCTTAATAGGTGGATTAGTAAAATCCTTCTACAAGGTAGGCCTAATAGTCTTTTGCAAATCTCTTTACCGAGTCCATAATTCATTGTATGTTTGTAAATCCTCTAACAAGGTAGACCTAGTAGTTTTTATTGCTCCTAATAGGACAGATCATCAGAAGTGATGAACATAAGCCTTAACAAGCCAACTTTGTACTATAGTACTAAAGCTTCTGGGTTTCATCCCCACCCTATTTTTACTTTCTATTTCAAAGGTTTTTGGATCACCAAATCTTTGTGTCAAAGTGTTATGAATGCTTTCATTTTTTCAGTTTCTCATGCATATAGATAAATTAGAATATTCATATTAGATTAAGTGATAATTTTATTAAATTTTTAAAATTTTTAGAAGTTACTAATTCACCCCTCCCCTCTTAGTAACTTATCCTAGTTAAGAATATTTCCAACAATTGATATCAAAGCTTTGTGGTTCTCAGAGAAAAGTTTGACAGCTTGAGCAAAGATCAAGCCCATGGAGATATTTAGACTTGACAAAACTATTGACAATGAGAAGCTAGATTTGGAAATGGTTATGGTCCAACTCAAGAAAGCAAAGGAGCAACTCTCTCAATCCCTAAAAAGAAGAAAGGAGCTTTCAATTCAAATGAATGATCATCTCTACATTGAAGAAAATATTGAAGACCTTCATTCAAGCAATTCAGATGAAGAAAATGAAGCAATCAAAGAACTCCTAGAAAAGAATGGTTCACTACAAGAAGAAGTAAGAAAACCAAGAAGAGAGTAAGAAATATAGTCAATAAGATTATGTAAAGTTATGGAAGAGAAAAAAAAGAAAATAGAAGAGATAGAAGGAAAAAATAATGAAATTCAGCACCAAACCCTTTAGCAAGTAGACTTCATTGGTCAACTCTCCAATGCAAATGAAGAAATCATGAGTCTAGCATCTAAAAATAAAAGATTGCAGAATGACCTTAACTCTGAAAGAAAAATCAATGAAAGAATGATGAAATCTCAAGCTGACATGAATCAATTGAATGAGAAAAATCTCTATAGACAAAAAAGAAAAGATGGAATTGGATATACAAAAGGAGAATCATACAAGAAAGGAGCTGAAAAGAATCAAAGACCCACTTGTAATCACTATCATAAGATAGGTCATACTTCAAAAAAATGTTGGAGCAATGGAAAGAAAAATTTAATGGAAAATGTTACAATTGTAATCAACATGGTCATAGAGAAAATGAATGCAAAAAGAAACCAAGATTTGAAGGCAAATGTCACAAATGTAACAAGCATGGACACAAATCATCAGAATGTAAAACCAAGATGTTAGATCTAGCTAAACAAATTGTGAAAGTTATATTTGGTTGGGACTACAACACCTAGTATAGATGTTATTACTATGGAGAATTTGGACACATTAGAATGAATTGTGTAAAGCATCATTTGAGGAAGAGAGATACTACTAAAAGATGTTTTATTTGTACAGAACTTGGTCATCTTGCCAACAACTATATGAATACTAGTAGAATTGAAAATGAAAAGAAGGAAAAAGTTGATAACATCAAAAAAAAGATGACACGACAATGAGTTCCAAAGTCTACCAAGAATGGAAGTTCAAACAATGATGAACAAGACACTCAAGAATTGCATGGCTCCACAACTTCTACTTGATTTCTCAAAGGAGAAACTAAAACTAGGCTATCAAAGAAGACATCCAAATTAGTTCCACTTGAAAGAACAAAAGATCCATATCTATATTTAGGATACAAAGGGATCATTGAGTGAAAAGGGTACTAGTCTTTACCAAGTCACTTTCCTTATTGAATGAGGTTGGGTCATAGACTCTACCAAGAGAGGTTAGGAGTAAAAAATATTTGATATGGCTACAAAATGATGCAAGACTTTTTCAAGTAATCAATGCAAGGAAGTGGATGACAGTCTTTCAATTTGATCTACCATCTGTATCAAGCATTTTTGGTGAAATTTGATAAAAGGAATGAAAACAAAGTCATTTTTTACAATGAACTTTTGAGAGCCATTGTGCAATGTGATCTTCAAAGTATCCATGTGATTTTAGTGAATTGTTACTGAAAGATTTTGAATTGTCTCAAACCCTACCAAGTGAAGATGGCATCTAGCAACTACAAGGCAAAGCGGGGTTTTGACATGCTAGTTTGCGGTGAATGGAAAGCTCTAGATTTTAAACTCACTCCTGCAATTGTTGAAACCCTAGATCTGAGTGGAGCGTAGTCTCAAATCCCTCCAAAGGTACTATTAATTAATGACATTTTTTCCCACTTTAAATGCACAATTCAAGATATTGGCACTTTAGAAATGGAAAAATCCCTAGAATAGTTGTGTAAATGACAGTTTGAAACTTGAACATCAACACTTGGAGACAAAAGGGTTAACTCATATTCCTCACATGCCCCATGAATTTCAAGAAAAATGGATTAGGTTTATTCTTAGTTGGGTGCATAATGGACAATTATGGTTGGCATAGCCAATTTTAATCATGAAGAAGATGATTCATAAAATCAATGGTCTCTTAATGTTGGCTAAGACTAAAACAACCAAAACCCTAGTTTGGGTTGAACTTGAGAAGAAAACCCTAGCATAATGGGATGGTAGAGGCATTTAGATAAGTAGTGTGACTAATATGGAATTAAAGTTCAGCATTCATGTCATTGCACATAAGATCTATAGCTCTAGTTGGTTGAAAAGTGTGTCTTATGAAGCGGTTGACCTTGCGTACAAGGTAGTGAAGAATAATCTCTCTCTTAACCTTGCCAAGCTACTATTGAAGCAATTGAACAAGAACATGGAAATCATCTAGACATCAAAGAACAACCTATATAAATTTGGTTCTCTATTGGCTTGTTTATTTTTTTATGTTTAGAAATTCTTCGTTTCAAAAGGTTCAATTGTATGGTTAAAAGATGTGCCAATTCTCTACCAGATTAATGAATAAATTGCTAAGATGGGAGAGAATTAAAATAGTATTGACAGGGTGAACCCACAATATTGGGTACCACTTTTGGGGGACAAAGGAAATCACAAAATGATAAAAAATTCTCACATTTCATTTTATGTATGTTCACACAAATGTTCTAACTATGTTCATGCAAACATAAAATAATAACTTGTTCACACGAACATATTGAGTTTAGATAAGGTATGTTCACAAAAACATACCTAATTAATATATTTGTGCGAACATATTTAAATGGCAATTTTCTAATTAAAATTTTGTTTTCCTATTTGAGAACATGATAAATTTGGCCTTTTTTATGTTCACATGAACACAAATTAGTTTATATGTTTGCGTGAACATGTTAACTTAAATTTCCATCCCCCAGATTATTTTTCTCGTATGTTCACCCGAACATAACGTGAACATGGTTTTCATGCGAACATGTCAATATACAAATTTTTGGTGTTATTTTTTGAAATAAACAAAATTGGCTCTTTTGAACCTCAAAATTGATATTGAATGATCTCCTACTATAAAATAAAAAATATCAAAATGTGCTACTCAGAGCAAGCTTTCCAATGACTATAATTGTAGTACATATTTTAGTCATTAAGACTTTCAAATATGAGTTTAACTCATTATAGGTTCATAACTAATTGAACATCAATCGACTTCAACACCTCAGGAAAATTAGTAAATTTGGTCATTTTTTTTTTAAAAATATGTAGGAACTAGCTTATTGAGATACCTTTCTATTCAATAAAAAAAAAAGTTTATGATAAATTGACTTCAAATTATCTGTGTTAAATGGAACATATGCCTGAATTATGATTCGTGTTAGTTCAAAACTTCATAAACTATAAAACATTCAACAAAATGAATTAAACAAAATGCATCCTCAGAATATATATGTTGCAAATCTACCACTGAAAGAGTTACTTCATTATCATTTCTAGAAAAAAAGTTGTGTGTCAAACATACTGTCACTCTTTAAAAATATTGAATTTTATTATGTACCACTTTTGGAGGAGATGAAAAAATTGACATATTTTTATTTTTTTTAGATTAAAAATTATGGTTAAAAAGTAGGAACAAAGTACTCAAAATCACTAGTTTATGTCATCTTGAAATTATTTATAGTTTTGGAGATATAGTCACTTGAACATGATGTTTGTTGCAAAAATATTGATTTCAGTGTCAAAATTGGTCAAAAAGTGGAACCCATTATTGTGGGATCACCCATCATAGATAACTATTTTGATGCATTTAGAAATAAAATGAATAATAGATTCAAGATTCAAATGAAATTAGTTGAAGACTATAAGGATGATGTGTGTTTCATGGTAGATAGTGATAAGCTATGCATTCAAGCAATCAGGCCAAGAATTGCATGCGTGAAACCTCTTGGTTATGAGATTAATATAGATGACACTAAGGATATTATTGAGGAACTTTTAAATGAACTAGTTAATCCTAGGGCTTCATATTTTGGTACATATGATGAAGCTAGAGCTAGGATAGAACTCGAGATCAAGCTCCCTCAAGTGGTAAATAAAGGCAAGAAAAGAATTGCCAAATTGAAAACTAGTTCTATAGTTTTGTTGACCAAGGGAAAAGGTGAGGATGAAGAAGTAGAGGATGAGGAAGAATCAAAGGAAGAGGAATCACTGAAGAAGAAGGGTAGGGTAATCATTACCAAGTCTGCCAAGCCATCCATTGTTGTGTTTACTAGAAGGGCCTCAAAGAAGAAAGCTGAAAATGAAGGATGAGATATAATATTTAGAAAACCTCCACCCACCTTTCAAGATAGACTAGGAGAACTATAGGATTGGGGCAAATTTTTTTTTTTAAAGCATTAAAGTATGAAACTAAGACTAAGGAAGAATAGAAGCAAATTGAAGACTTGGTGATGGACAAAATGGGTAAGTGGAAATACTCACTAGACCAGCTTAGTTATCAACTTCCTTACATTTTGATGGATAAGATTAAGCCAAGATGGGAATTTTCCATGCATACTATAAAATAAATCTATAAGAAAACTCTAAGGTAGCTTATTCCAAGCTTAACAAACAAGGAGGTTAAGGAATCTCTAAAGAAAAATGATGAAAAATTAACTCTAAAATTTAACATTTGTTTGATTTTGATAAAAATATATCGAGCATGTTTTCAAAAATGCAACTAATAATTGGAAGAATATATGTCTTCTTCATAAACTAAGTGATTTTGCCATTGATGTGAAATATGATGATGATAATGATAAAGAGGAGAAATATGAAGAAGAAAATGTTGAAGAAACAACACATTTTGACAATGAAGAGGAACAGGAGCAAGAGGCTACTAAGGAAGAAACACAAGATGATGAGGAAACCAATCAAGTCAAAATTGTTGCAGTGGTTATAGCCTCACTTCCTCATTCTCCAAGCAAGATATTTACAACATCAAGCATGGAGACAACCTCTGCAAGATTGATTGTGATGAGCACTCCAAGCACAACCAGCCAATTAATCTTTGCACCAACTTAGCTTAGCACATCATTAATTGAAGTGACCTCCACTTCACCTATCAAGCTATAGACTCTTACCTCTTCTATCATGTTGGCTACAATAGTTTTGGACACATCAGTTTTGAATAGATCAATTTTGGATACTACAAGTACTTCTATAAGTATTTCTACAATCAGTGCAATATTAATTTTTGTGGCTAGTCCTATGTATACTATTGTTTCAATTCCTAGTAAGCAAGAAATAAGTGTAAGGATAGTTGACACCAAGTCCTCAACCGAGCATAACATTTTGGGCCATGGAAAAGAAAAGGAGGAGGAAATAGAGCACGATGAGGAAATAGTAATCCCAAATTAGGACATTTTCAAACTCAATATAGATCAAATGTAGAAATTTGGTGAACTTCTACAAAAGAAAGCCAAGCAACAAAGGCTAAGAGAGGAAAGGGACCAAGAGTTCAAAATTATTGAGGATATCAAGAATATTTTGGAAGAGGCTACAAGTATAAAGGCTAATTCATCTCAACCTATTTTGTTTTAGTTAGTAGAGGCAGTCCAAAAGTTCAATGAAGATATAGATAGATAGGACAAGTTACTACAGAAGGCAGAGAATAAATATGAGAATAAAGTGTTAGAGCACATTGCTCAACAAATTGCACTTTATCAAGTAGAACTCTCTACCATTTTGGGTTCTTTGGAAACCTCTTGTACAAATGTATTAATACTTTTTTGTATGTTATGTGATGTTTCAAATTTTACTAAGGAAATAAAGGTTAAATTTTCCAAAATAGATGAAGACCTCAAGATGAGTGCTCAACAACTATAGCTTGACCCTAGTTCAAGCTCTATGCATTTCAATGAGATTAAATTTTTGATATATTTAAAAGTAGAATTGCTTAAGGAAGAGGCCAAAATCAGACCTACATTATTAGATATTTAGAATATGATTCTTCCTAACATGGATGCACTATAGAAGCATATTGCACAGTTCAAAACTCTCATCCATGATAACAATTTTTCCATAGTAGACCACATGATTGAGTTATTGATAGAAGTACAAATTACACTTCACACATGTGAGTCTTGTACAACAATTGTGATAAAAATTTGGCCTTAATACTCAAGGCACATTTATATTTTTTGTCAATTTTTGCATTAATATGTAAATATACAAAATAAATCTTTGGCATTATTGTCAAAAAGCAGGGGGGGGGGGGGGGAATCATAGAAGATATAGAAGGAGAAGATAGGGAGAAGATATAGAAATGATAAGTTATGGGGGAGAAAATGTAAAATTTGGTACATAAGTTGAAAAGGAAATGGGGAAGATAGATGTGAGATATATGTATAGTATATTGTATAAGAGCCTTACCATGTATAGAAATATATCTTACAAAACAAATTTTAAAAAATCTTAAAACTAGTATACTCTGCCAAGCTAGAATCACAAGCTAATGGATAAGGATATTCAGGAACTCTTTTTTAATTTAGTTTTGGCTAATAAGTGTCTTTGTCACTAATAGAAAAGGGGGAGATTGTTGACATATTAGTCAAGTTTGTTATTAGTGACATACACTTATTTAGATTGTAATTATCTACTTAGCTTATATTGTACAATTAATAGTGTTTACCAAGTATTTTAGATATTACCAAGTTCTACAATTGCTACTGAGTCCTTAGGAAAAATTCTAGTATACACCAAATAGTTATAGTTATTAATAAAATCAGCATTGTAAACTGAGCATCTCAACGTATGCTGAGTTTACCAGTGCAAATTGAGCTATGTAGTGCTTATTAAGTTTGTAGTTAATGTGATGTGAGTCTAGTGTTAACTGATCTACTGAGTGTTAACCAAGTCACTTAGTTTATACCAAGCTCAAGGTGATAGTGTTTATTGAGTTATGCAATGGTAAACAAGTGATTTAGTTTATATGATGAGTTTCATAGCATTTATCAAGTCACCAGTGCAGACCAAGTTCAAGACTACTTGGAACTTATTGGTATGGACCAAACTTCTATGTCTAATGAGTGCATGAAAATGCCGAGTATTGATAGTGGATGCTGAGTATCAGAAGATCACTGAGTCAATCTTTAGAACCTAACTGTCTATATTTGAGTTGAGTTTGTAATATTTGTGTAAACTTCTATTTTGGCCAACTTTGTAATTTTATAATTGGATTGATATATATGCAATGTATTGTATCACATCCAATGTGTGAAAAATATGTGTGGAATATATGCATGAATCAATGTGATCATCAAAGAAGAGCAGAAACTATGAATTACAAAGGCTACAATAGTATAAGGAGTAGCAAATATTCATTTATAATAGCAAGGTGATTTATACACCTAAAGGAATCTCATTTAGAAAACCAAGTTGTAGATCATAGATCTACTATTGCTTCATCCTAATAGGTGGATTAATAAAATCCTTCTACAAGGTAGACCTAATAGTCCTTTGCAAATCTCTTTACCAAGTGCATACTTCATTTTCTGTTTGTAAATCCTCTAACAATGGGGACCTAGTAGCCCTTATTGCTCCTAAAAGGGAAGATCATTAGAAGCAATCAATGTAATCCTTAACAGTCCAAATTTATACTATAGTACTAAAGCTTGTGGATACCATCCCCACCTTATTTTTATTCTCTATTTGGAAGGTTTATGGGTTAGGTCAAAATATTCATATTAGATTAAGTGCTAATTGGATTAAAGATTTAAAAGTTTTAGAATTTATTGATTCACCCCTCCCCTCTTAATAACTTAGCCTTGTTAAGAATATTTCCAACAGTATTAATCACTAGAAATCTATTCTCATGCTCAATAACACTTTATCAGGATCATTTTGATTGAGCCGTAGTCTATACCATTTGATGAAAATGAAAACTAATTTGAAGGAGTTAAAAGTAATCATCAAGTATATCAACCAAAATCTCATAGTATTGATTCTGAGATTTTTAAGGGTGTAAGTCATTTCTAGATGAAATATTGGTCACCTTGAAGACTACACTTATCCTAGAATCACAAGTTCTCTTTGTGTCATCAAAATATTTGATGTAAAATTTATAATCATTGCATAAAATATCCTTGTGGTATTTCACCTTTAATAATGTCAAACAAGTATAAATTATCACATCATGAGTTCATATGCATACAATTGATTAACAAAATCATAAGTACCTTGAAATATCTTAAACAATATGCCAAATCTATTTCCTTTTGTGTAACATCAAGATCTCCATTACAATGAGCTTATTTAACCAATGAAGCCATAGATTGCTATTTTAATCTATAACCAAAATGTTAACATCATTCAATCCATACAATCATCTATTCTTGATTGTTTACAATAAACAAATGTATTGCATACCTCTCTTTAGCATTTGTACAAAAGTAAATAGATGACTTACAATAGATTTATTTTGAAGATTAAGATTTTATTAACTACAATAACATCTCATAATTTATTAACTTTTAGTTTCCTAAATCTATTTTTCCCCACCAAGTACTTATTTCAAAATTTTTAATGTAGTTGAGATCCCAAATGCAATCTACATGGGTCTTTGCTACAAGATTAGGAAGAAATTGAGTAACATATACCATCATCTAGTATACTATATATCCCTCAATCATATAACCCTTAGGATTTTTTCTTTGTTGAAACAAATCCTTCGTAAATTTCAAGTGTCTCACAACCATCCACATTGAACTAGACTAAATAGGTCCCCACAATTCAATATCCTCAACTTGGTGTATGAGGTAGTGTTCATGTGCTTTGGACAAAGTTTAAGGTAATTACTTTTTCTTTTGGCACATTAGTATATGAATTAATTTCTTGTAATATTTTGTATCTCCTTTGTGAATTTCTTTAGATTACAACCACCTACAAGGGATTTAGGACACAAAAACATATAAATATGAGACTTTGCAAGATATTACTTTTTTGATATATTGAACAAATGTCATTGCTTACCTCATGTATTTTCCAAGACTATATATCACTTGTTTAATATTACTATCAAAGATGTTTGGAAGCAATAGGGGTAACACATACTGCAACAATTGTCAATTGATCATTCCTTTCTTTTCTAATGCAATATAATGAAAATTGAATTCAATTTCACAAATATATTATAAATACAAAATATCATGACTTACCTCGATGAAGGTATTTCAATCATGTTTTTTCATCCTTTGCTCAAATTCACTTTTCTTTGGTACGAGATTCCTTATATTTGTAAAAAAATCCTATAGAAAATTAAATTTTTCATATGATTTCATTTATTGCATCACTTTACAGCTCTTTTAATAACCAAGGAAGAACACTTGCATTAATCTAGTCTCTATTTCTATTTGATTCAATGATATTTTTCACTGCATGATTGGAATCATGAATGTCACTACAAATTTTGGAAAGTCTTTTATTGTCATGCCTTCCATCCAATATTTTCCATAGTGTCTCTATTACATTCTTTCCAATATGCATAGTATCAAACAAATTCACAATTTGTAGTTTCTTGTAGTAGGGAAGCCTACTAAATTCTCTGGGATAACATTTTAGTCCCTTTGGAAGGTGGTCAATGATACCTTGATGACCTTAAATTTTATTATATTCCAACTACCATAGGTGAGGTGTGATTCTTTGTTTCTTTGATGTAGTCTCTTCTTTTCCATTGAAGATATGTTTTGAAGAACTTCAAAACTTATGATTTATGTGGAGGAAGTGCCTATTCTAATCAAAGATATGCTTTCTTAAACTTTTTGAATGACAATGTTTCATCTTTGGATGACACATTGGACATGCAAATTTTCAACATATGCTTTCTTAAACTTTTGGAATGACAAGATTTCATCTTTGGACCATGCATTGGACATGCATATTTTCTCTTTGTTTGAAGACCTACTAGATAATGATACAATTGGATAAAATATGTTTATTTTTGGAATTAGTATTATCCCGTACAACTAGATTTCAGCATAACACAGCATAGAAATGTGTCAACCCTAGGGCATCATGAATTATCCACACAAGCATTTAATGGAATTGAAATTGTTTTTGTTCAATTGGTCTATAAATATCATACATAGTGAAACCATTCCATAACACTAGAAACTCATGGATAAGAGGCACTATAGATACATTCATATCTTTCACTTGGTACTTACCTAGTTTAATGAACAACATCAAATAATTATTGTGGTCATCTCACTCCAAGACTTATAATTACATGTAGGTAACAATAAAATAATAAAATACCTAGAACAATCATTTCCACATAATGTGCTCTCTCTTTATTGATGTCCATAGAGGAATTTTATTGTTGATAACAAAAAAGGACCACACCGAGTAAACAAATCTTATCTCTCCAAATGGATTGACACTATCAATTCCCAGAGAAAGCCTGAGATTTTGAGGTTCTTCTTTATAGTGTGACCTCTTTTCCTCTATGTTCATAAATGTTGAACCATCCATAGATATTCAAATAATGTCATTGTGACTTCTATTGCATGTATGGTAATCCATAAATTGTGCCAGGCTATTGTACCTAAAGAATTGTTTAAGGCATAGGATAATGGGGATGTAATGAAGAACCTTGAAAAGCACCTTTTTTGTCACTTGATCATATTTATATCTACTTGTATGGAATTTGAGACATTCTATTGCATTTTTGTGTTCTTTATGATAAATTACATAATCTTCAAGACAAGCATCTACTGCTTGATACTCCATTCTAATATATCTCATAGTGGCACATAATTCTTGGTACAAGTGAGGGAAAACATATGATGGTGGTGAAAAATAGTCACCTATCAATCTACAACAATTTTTGAAAAAGTCAAGATAAATAATTTTAATGGTACATATTTCACCTTTTATACACTGTACTGATGTATATCACAAAGCTTAGCATACGTAACATTGTTATGTTGGATAAGCCATTCATAACATTCAAATTCACCAATAATAATACAATAGAGAGAAGATTTGATAGGGATCATTCATAAAGGGTCATGTTTTCTTATCAAGTAGAGGTATATCATGGATGGCCTCAATGTCATCCTCATTATAATCATCATCGTCAGTAGCACTAGTACCAAATGTGTCATGGATCAATGTATTCATACCATCATCTTTAAATATATTTTCTAGTGCATGATTATCATCTTATATGGGATCATGATCTTTTTCTTCAATACTCACACCACCATGTTCCTCCATATTCACACCTCCATGTTCCTCTAAGATGTTGTGGTCCATATCATGTACTACCCTAGGGAGATTGACCTATATAAAAATGCTGATAATTAAACATCTATTTTGTGGTTCATATGTATGATAATTGAAAAAATAATAGAACAAATAACTTATGAATGGTTGATAATCAAACCCCCTTTAGTGTAACTATTTTCCCTATAATGTCTCTTAGCTATTTGGATTTTGATTCTTCTTATCTTTAAGCTATTACAACTCTTGCAAGGACAATAAAATTTTTCATCACCTTCTCTTTGAAATTTAGACAAAAATCTAGTGATTGTCTCCCTATTTTCATCAACTCCATTGTATTATCTGACACGATCTTTCTTCACCATAATAGCTTATTCTTGCACCCTTATTGAGTTGGTTGTAGTTAATGTTTATATTTTCACATATGGTTTTGAAAGACAAGTTTTGGCATAATTATTGTGTATATCTAAAAAAATATTGGACATGTGTTGTAGTTAATGCTTATATCTAAAAATGGTGTATTTAAGCCTCTTTCGTTTTGATTTTGTTGAAGGGAAGTTCATCAATGGTAATAGAAAAAAACAATGCATTTTCTAAGAGTTTAGTATTGTTGAAAAAACTTAATTTTTTACAAGAAAATACACCTAAAGAACTATAAGCTTAGAAGCAATAACATGGTGTTCAAATAGTACAAAAGGTGCTTGACATGAGAGGTCCGCAAGTGAGGGTGTTGACTAATCTTGAAAACTTGGATGCTGAAATGAAACCTATTGAGGATCAAACACCTATGAAAGAGTTACAACACAATGTGAAGTTGATTTTAGATATGGTAGAGACAAATATTTAGAATTCTATTCAAAATCTAAGGCATGAGAGAGAGTCTGCAACAATATACCAAAAGGAGAAGGAGCAACTTTAGGAATAGACTGCATAGTAGAAACAACAACCAAACAACATAGAGGATATTATGAGAGAACTAGATAGAATCTAGAAAATTTTCATGGTAAATAAGATTACATGAGGAAAACTAAAGAAAAAGTTAAATATTAGATCTACCTTGCTAACTCCTAGTGGATTGGGATATTGTTATGTTTCCCCACCACATTCACTGTGATAACCATGTTAGTGAGGTGATCTCACCTAGTCCATCATGATGAATTTGAATTCCTTAATCATGATCTTGGGTACTCAAATTAATTTCCAAGATATTTGCACCTTAGGGCTCTATTTGATCATCATTTTAAAGGGCCTCAATGTCAACCACAAAACATCTCTTGAAATATGTTGTTCTTTACTTTCATTAGAGGGGGAATCTATCTCTTGCTTACTTGGACATAAGGGTGACCCTTGCTTCTTTTGAGGTGGCCCCTTGTCCTCTATCACCTTCCTCTTAATTCCTCTTGTTTGTAACTCCTTGTCACTCCTTCCATTCTTCTTCTTATTTAGGCCTTCTTGTTTTCTTGAACATTCAAGTGGTTGTTCACATGATTCCTCATTTTGTTTTTCTATATCTTTCATTAGTTCATAATACTATGGAATTATTTTTTCATTCAAATTAGCCATCTATTAGTTCATCCATGTGTGAGAGAATGGTGTTAAACATGAATCATTATTATGTCAAAACTCCATCGATGTTTGAACAATCTATAGTAGGAATTACATTCTTTCTTGTTGTGTCATGATCACCTTGGAAATAGCTTCCATCCTTTTCAAATAACTCTGGAATAAGTTATAACATATATATTATCAAATCCACTAATCTTTATAGGTCTTTATCTTATACTAAAGAATTGTGTTAATCCAATGGTCTTCAATGTGAGTTATATATGTTTATACTTGACTTTATATGCCCTTTGAATTTGATAATGTGAGTTGAAGTTAGGGTGAGTGTTGTAAAGGTCTAGTGTGAAATTATTTCTCATCTACCCTTACACTAGGACTAATGGTTAGAACTTGCTTGAATTTCCAATATGAGAAGGGAAACACATCCCAACTATGTGCTTGCATTTTATTGGATCTATTCATATGCTAGTAACTAACTTGATATTTCTATTATGACTGGCCTATCAAGTTGTGTAATTTGTCATGTATTGCATTTGTATTTTCTTTTCCATTTCTTATAAGAGTGGTTCAGTTTTGGGAGCCATTTTGACATCCTTTTCATGTTTTAGAGGTAATTTAATCATGGTAGAGGCTTCTATAAGAGAATGAGCCTCATGATGATGGCATTTACATAGAAGCATAACTTGCTTCTTCAACTCCTTACATTCAACTCTTCACTAAAGCTATTCATCCAACTGTGAGAATAGCTGCTACAAATTCCTAGGAGCCAAGGGACCCTAAACCTATGATACATTTTCTAGAGACATGGGAGAAGTTATTACTGGATTCAGTACTTCATAACATCTTGATCATATATTGATGCCCAAATTAACAATAGCAATAGATACTTGGGATCCTTGTAGGGAGACAATGCCAATACATGCATGATTACATCCTTGGCTTCCATTATTGGGCTAACTTATGGAGCGTTTATATCCAACCATTCCTTATAAGTTAGGGAATGCACTTCATCTACATATGCAATTTTACCACCTTGAAAAATTGTATTTGATCTTGCTAACTAGGAACAATTGATTGTTTGTTTCATTGTACCTTGTCATGCCCTAAATATGAGGGCAAAAAAACTTGTAACAATTTTTTTTTAAAGTTTAATAATTTAAATTCACTAAGTTTGATAGGTTTGTCTCATAGTTAAAGTATAGGTACACTATTAGATGGATACAAGATCTCCTGTCCATACTTTAAGATTGCAACTTAGTTTTGAAAACATCATGTAGGAAAATATTGCTAAACTTAAACGTTAATTGTTAAATCAATTAATTAAATTAAAAAAACTAATTTAAAAGACCTAACACTTTTTTATTTTTTATTACCCTTAAAATCTTACATTCTTAGAACAACAGTAAAACATAATTACAGTTAATTTAAATCCCATTACATAAATCAATAGAATATCTTTTAAGAAAAAACATCAATTACCAATAAAATTCATTTATTTGAATAACCAGTTAAGTAATATAAGTCTAATCATTCAAAGGTGAACTTGTTAATTAAGATAACGTCTATCACACAGCTAAACAAACTTTATTAAATCCTTATTCTAATAACAATTTTGTTTGAATTTATGATCTATTCTAAAATAATAATATTAATACAACTAAAGTTAAATAAACTAAAATCCAAACTAGAACATACTAAAATAATTTATAGTTAAAACCATAATAATTTACCTTCTATTTTAAAAATAATATTGTCACTTAATTTTTGAAATATATGCTAATACTAAACATATTTAACTAAAACCAAATTATACTAATCTACTTAACAAGTACCATTTAATAATTTAAACTATCTTTAAATTAAAAAAAAACTTTAAATAAAATAGAGCATACTAAACTAATATTTAAGAACATTTAAATTAATTACATACATGGTACTATCCAAATCTTAAAACTTTATTAAAGTATAACATGCTAACCTAAACAATGCTAAAAACTAACATCCCACTAGCCTAACTCTAACTACCTAGCAATCTACCCAACCATCCTTAATCATTTCCCCTACACGCTGACCTAAGTTTGCCCCTCTCTCTCTCCCATGTCACATCAAGTTTGAAGTCTAAATTCGTTGGCAGGAAAAATGAATGAAAGTTTGGTTTAAAAAAAAGTGCATGGTTTGAGGGGTGTGGAAAGTTTAAAACAAACTTTATGTTTTGAGTGGTGAAAAAGGGGTTTCAAAATTTCCAACTTTAATAAATGTTAAACCCCCATCCACCCATGTCGATTTGATGGGAGGAAGGAATGTTTGTAAAAGAAAATTTAAGCTTGACTTGCTTTAATGCAAGGTAAAAGGTGGAGGGCTAAACAAGGTTTTAAATCTTCAACTTTATTAAATGCTAAGCAACCCCACAAAAAACTCAATTCCAAGGACAAGTAGGACATGTGATTCCAAGCCCAAATCAACTACTTGCTAGCAATAATTTGCGGGTTTAAAAGGGATAGTATGAAAAGTTGTTGTCAAACTTTAACCAATACTTTCTCTCCAATCCTATTAAATATGTTAGTCATGACAAGGCATGTGGGTACTTACTCCCTAATATGAAATTTCATGTACCCACTTTAGGAGGAAGATGTTAATGCTAAAAAGTTAGTTAGGTAAAATCTAGGATATTTAAGATATTTAGCTTATTTGCTTTATGCATTTTTTTTAAAAAAAATTAATTACTATGATTTATTTGATTTAAACAAATGATTTATTTTTTAAAAATCATAGAGGAATATTCTTTGTTGCTCCCAAAAGATTAAAACATTTTCCCATACAAAATCCAAAGGACTTTTCACTCTTGGAAACACTTTTTTTTTTCTAAGTCTATTTTGTTTAAGTATGGAATATTTAAGTTGTGAAAATTTACCAAGGGAATTTTTTTTTTTTTCTAAGTATATTTTAGGATTAAATGTAAAACATGAATAATCAAGTTGAACATTTTGACTTTTATTTTATGCTCACAAAATAAGTAAATAAGATACAAATCAAAAAAATGACTCTTCAATATCATATTTTGATTTTAAAGGCAAAAATATATATATATCATCATTTTTACCAAATTAACCTGAACCCAATAAGTAAAATTTTGAAAACATAAAATTACCTTAGGAGAGTAAACATCATTTTATCTCTTTTTTTTTTTTTAAACACATACATATAACTGAAAATAAAAAAAGTTCATAAGGACATTATTCCATCATTATTTTATTGACCACCTAATTCAAAGGCTCCACCGAGAAAGAACCACGGAGAAAACCTGACATTTTTTCCACTTCAACAATAAGTTAAAATACATTTTAACATAGGATTTTAATCCTGAGGAGAAATCTCCTCAACATAATTGAATTTCAATAACAAGCTAAATTTCTTTCTTGCCCCGTAAGAAGGGATCCATTTCAGATTCTGCAAACATCATGGTGATTGTGGAGAGAATGAAAACTGACCAAGAGACAACCAAACATATCATGAAGACAAAATTAGACATTCAGTCCCATCTTGAATTTACATAGTAGGTTCAACATTAAACTAGACTAGGTAGAAGGTGGATGTTTCTAACAAGAGACGTCAGACACAACACCAAAAAAGGTACCCTTTAGGGGCTATAATCTCAAGAACTTCTATTCTTCCATTCTTACATTCCAAAACTCATACATGGTTTGTGCTGATGAGTAGGGGCCCATAACAACCTACGCTCTCTCTCTCTTCTTGTCTTGAGAAGAGACTCTACATTGTCAGAGTCTAACTAAAGCCCTTCCCCCATACATGGCCACTTGTACCCTATCTAAGGGTGAGTAATGCCAATACACTCATAAAAAACCCTTCGAAATTGAAAGCAAAACACAAAGGAAATACATTTCAGAAAACCTATTTCAATCCCTCCCAACATACTCAACACACACACAAACATACATAACCAATAAAATTGAAACATAAAGAACAACATGAACAAAATGAGGTGAAGTATTCCTGTCTTCAAAAATCAAGTTATGGCAAATGAACAAGTTTGAGATGAGCTTTCTTTCCTCTCCTTCTCCTTCAATTTTGAAATCCCCTCTTAAACTAGGGGTTGGGTGAACACCCCAAACCCTCCTAAAATTGCCCCTAAATAAGATCCTAAACTCAACCACCTCTAAAAGAAGTAACTCCCCCACTTTCCCAAAAGTTCTAGAGGGTTCTAACCCAACTAGACCCAAGGCTAACCTCAAGGTGGAGTTAAAGTCATTCAACTCATGATGAAAACTATCAATTTTCGCAATAAAGAAAAAATTGAGTTTTTGAGTGACCATAAAAGTCAACAAAAGGGGCTAGTGGGGTGGAAAATGCCCCCAACACATACCCATACCCCTTGGGTACTTAGATTTCATGATTTTAGGCCTTAGGTATTAATTAGGGACCTAACAAATGCTAAGAAATTTTAGGACTATCTAACAACTTTCAAAAACCAGATTAAACACTGATCCAAATTAGGGGTAATTAATCTTGATTAAAAATTGATTAGTAATAGGGTCACTAACCTAGTCCGACTTAGATCTTTAGGTTACTTGGTTAACCCTAACTATCATGCTAGAACACATATACAATTCATGAGTGTCAAGCAACACTATAAAAATGTTATTGTGAAACATTAACATTTACTAATTATAAAATGATAAATTCATACATCTCATGATACAAATAAAATACAAAAATGGGGTTTCCAGAAATGGTACATGGGGTTCAATTTTATTTCTCCATTAGCTTGCTCAGCTAAAATATCCTACACACTCATTGCACACATCAATAGCTCAAGAAAAACACATGCACATATGTATATAACATATTATGGAAATCTCCTACATTAAAATATTCATCTTTTAAATAATAAGTTGTTTAGCTCATTTTACTCATATTCTCAATCATTAAAATTGCATAGTCAAAGTGTTAATTCTACATTCACTTCATCAAAATACATGTTCATAAAACATTAAATGATGAAATCAAATATCTAAAAGTAAACATCACACAACATGAAATAACATAATATGTTTAGTGTATCTGATGGTGTCTTGACATATCGAGTCATGAGTATCGAAATAATAAAGTATCACTATGCTACGATGGGTCGAGGCCAGGACTCACATACCTAATGTGATGACTGTTCTATATGAATTTATAATCAACCTAGTTAATCAGAAAATAGAACAATTTAACTAGTTTATGGCTTGTTTCTTTCTAAAAATATCTGCTATGATATTTTTTTGTAAAATTTCTTGCAAAGTCTGCCCATTTTTTGTGGTTTTCATTATTTTTTATTAGGATCTTGAGGTAAGTCACTTAGCATGGGTTGAGTGAGTTTTATTATTTTATTATTTTGATTTTGAATATGTAAGTAGCTGGATCAATTTTTCTATTGCGCTAATATGTAATAAGCACCTTAAAAATATCTCTCTATATAAAGACTACAAGTTGTGCAATTTATCATGTACTCTATATGCATTTTCTTTGACATTTCTTATAAGACTGTTTCAAGGTTGGGAACCAATTCAACATCCTTTGCATGGTTTAGAGGTAATGTCATTGTGGAAGAGGCTTTTGCAATGGAATGAGCCTTTTGATTATGATATTTATACATAGAAGCAAAGCTTAGTTCCTCATTTCCTTATACTCAACTCTTCAGTGAAGTTATTCTTCCAGTAGTGAAAATAGCTACTACAAATTCTAGGAAGCCAAGGGACCCTAAACCTATGCTACATTTTTTATAGACATGGGAGAAGTTTCCGCAAGATTCAATACTTCATCACATTCTAAATCGTATAGAAATGGCCAAATTAACAACAACAATAGATACTTGGGATCCTCGTAGGGAGACTATGCCAATACATGCATGGTTACATCCTTGGCTTCCATTATTGGGTTAGCGTACATGGATCCTTTATCTCTAAGAATTCATTATAAGTTTGAGAATTCCCTTCATTCCTATCATGTAAGTGATGCATTTTCAAATGAAATTTTATCACCTTGAAAAACTATATTTGATCCTGCTAGCTGGGAATAGTTTATTGTTCATTTTATTGTATGTAATGACAGGTGTACAATAATTTGTAATCAACCTAGTTAATCAACATCTAGACCAATTTAACTAGGTTATAGCTTGCTTATTTCTCAAAATATTTACTATGATATGTTTTTGTAAAATTTCTTGTGAGAATGTGATCCCACAATACTAGGTGCTACTTTTGTGGCACAAACAAAATCAAGAATGGATGGAAATTTCTAATTTCCAATTTTTAATTGTTTGCATGAACATTAAGGAAATGCTTGCATGAACATTCACTACATTTATGTTTTCACAAACATAAATAAATATAAATAGGCATTTTTATGTGAAACAAGTACTATAAATGTTCAAGTGAACATACAAAAGTTACTATTTTCATCATAAAATTGCCATTTTTTGAAAACATATGTTCATGTGGACATATGTTCTCATGAACATTTTTTTTTAAAGAAACTTTGCTATTTTATTTAAAAAATAAGAAATAAATGGTGTTTTGACCCCCAAAATTGAGATCGAATAATGTCCTACTATAAAATTAAAAAATGCCAAGTTGTGCTACTCAGAGAAAGCTTTCTAATGACTATAATTTTAGTATGTATTATATTCATTAAAACTTTCAAATATGAGTTTAACTCATTATAGGTTCATTAATAGTTGAACATCAACTTATTTTGACACTTCAAGACATTTTTAAATTAGGACAATTTTTTTTTGAAAAATATCTTGGAAATAGATTTTTGATATGGCTTTCTATTAAAAGAAAAGAAAATTAGATTTATGATAAATTGAGTTCAAGTTATCTATGTCAAAATGAATGTTGTATGAATTACGATTGATGCCACTTCAAAACTTCATAAACTATACAGTATTGAACCAAAATGAATTAAACCAAATGCATCCTAGGTATGTGCAGGATCATGGTCAACCAAACTATGCTTTTAAGTGGCAATAAAAAATCAAAAAAATAAGATTATGTCAACTTCACATGCAATTTTCTACTTGTTATTAACTTTATATCAAAAAGTTGAGAGAAATGAATCTCTAGCAAATTGAATCTATTTTCTAAACTACAAAGGACTTATCTCAAAAAAAAAACAATTGATTGGTCAAAATTTTGAATTTTAATCTAATATTACAAAAAAAATTAGAACAAAAATAAGTAGACATATGTTTGACCACCTTAATCAAAATAAAATGATAATATTTTTAATAATATTCTAGGTATAAGTAGTAGACTCATGCTTGGATGTGACAAATACTTTTTGGGCATTTTTATTCTAAATTAATAATTAATTTTTGACTCTAGTATTTTTAAAATGAAAAAAAATCATGTCTGCCCACCTTAACTAATTGAATACTCTGCAAAATTCAATTTTTTAATTTTTTTCCTTATAGTAGAATAAACATAGAATGTGATGCATCTTTTGGATTTAAAAAATGATGTACCATTTTAAAGTCATAGTTATTTTTCAAGTAGTGTGTCAATCAATACTTTATGCATAACTCCATTAGAAATAAGTAATAATTACCTACTAAACTCATAATTTGACAAACCTTACATTTATGAAAATATAAGAACATTCTTAAGAAACCCTTTTCATTTCATCAAATTTTGGTGAAAAAAAATCATCAACTACATGTTTGAAGTAAAAATCACATTAAAATAATCTAAAAGCACATTTTTAGGATGTTTTTAAAGTTGACCATATAGATTTGGTATGAAAAGATATAGTAGACCTTATAAAGATATTAATTGTTTTCATTTAGTATTAGGGTGGGTGGGAAAATGGTTGAAATAGATTTTGAAATGGTTTGAGATATTTCAGAACTACAAATTTTCTATATTGCCACTATTTGGCACACTATGATCCTACACATACCTTCCTTTGGACATTGATGTTACAAATCGAAGACCAAAAGAATTACCTCATTATCTTTTCTAGAGAAAAAATTATGTGTGTCAAGTGGAATGTCACTCTTTAAAAATATTGAATTTTTATATGTACCACTTTTTAGAGGAGAAGAAAATTTTGACTTAACTATTTTTTTTTTAAATATATATAAAATATGGTTACAAAGTAGGAATAGAGTACTAGGAATCACTAGTTTATGTCTTCTTTAAATTATTCATAATGTTAGAGGTATAGTAACTTAAATGTGAGGTTTGTTTCAAAAATATTGATTTCAATGTCAAAAATGGCCAAAAAGTGGAACCCATTATTGTGGAATCACGAGCTATCCATCTTTTGTGGTCTGCATTATTTTTGTATAGGATCTTGAGGTAATTTACCTAGCACAAGTTAACTTACCTCACATGGGTTGACTAAGTTTTTTTGTTTTATAATTTGGATTATGGAATATGTATGCATCTAGATTTATTTTTTTGTTGTGCTAATATGTAATAACAACCTTAAAAAATATCTCTCTATATATATAAAGACTGCAAGTTGTACAATTTGTCATGTATTGCATCTGAATTTGCTTTGCCATTTCTTATAAGAGTGTTTCAAAGTTGAGAATGAATTTAACGTCCTTTGCATGATTTAGAGGTAATGTCATTGTGGAAGAGGATTTTGTGAGGGAATGAGTCTCATGATTATGAAATTTATACATAGAAGTAAAACTTTCTTCTTTCATTACTTACACAAATCTTCACTGAAGTTATTCTTCTAGATACATAGGAGAAGTTACTATAGGATTTAGTACTTCATAACATTTTGGATCATATAACAATGCCCAAATTATCAACAACAATAGATATTTGGGATCCTTGTAGGGAGATTGGGTTAATACATTCTTGGCTTCCATTGTTGGGCCAACATATGCAGCCTTTATATCCAACCATTCTTTATATGTTGGGAAATGCACTTTATTCTTGGCATGCAAGTGATGTATCTGCATATGCAATTTTATCACCTTGAAAATTTGTATTTGATTATGCTAGCTGGGAACAGTTGATTGTTCATTTTATTATACCTAATCTAATGATAGGTGTACAAGAATTTGTAATCAACCCAGCTAATCAACAAATAGCCCAATTTAACTAGGTTATGGCTTGTTTCTTTCTAAAAATATGTGCTATGATATGTTCTTGTAAAATTTCTTGTGAACTCTACCCATTTTCTATGGCCTGCATTATTTGTGTCTAGGAGCTTGAGGTAAGTCACTTAGCACAGGTTGAGTGAGTTTTATTAATTTATTATTTGGATTCTAGAATATGTATGTAGTTGGATCAATTTTTCTATTGTGAACTAATATGTAATAAGAACCTTAAAAAATATCTCTATGTATATATAAAGAGATACATGTTTAGAAGGAAACATAAAGACATACATGTTTTGAAGGAAAAGAAAAGAACATTTACATAGTTACCTCTTCTCACCCTTGAATAAAATTTCATAGCAAGGTTACAAAGATCATAAGGGTACAACACAGCAATGAAATTGTAGAGTAAGGGTACAACAATGAAATGTACAGACCACAAGGGAAAAACAACAAAATGCACCAATCATAAGGGCATGACAATTTTCAAAGCTCTCTACCCTTGTTCATAGTTCTCCACCTCTTTTACATGTAGCTCTCCATAATCAAAACAAATGGGGAATGATTTATGTCATATTTTCCTTTTTATTCATTTATGCTCACATGGGTGTTGTAATTATGATACCAATGTGTTACAAGCTAGAGTTGTTGTTACACCAATAGATTGACCTATTAATGCCCAATACAACCACTAGAATTATAGAGCATAGGAGGCGGTTAAGCCATGTCTTGAATGTCGAACGGGAAGGATGGAGATCAGTCCAAAAATTTGTCGTAGCATTACCTGAGGAGATTCAAACCTATGACCTTGCTCTAATACCACTTGTTACAAGCTAGAGTTGTCATTGCACCAAAAGATCAACCTGTTAATCCTCGATACAACCATTATACTTATAGAACATAGGAGGTGGTTAAGCCATGTCATGAATCTCTAAGGGAGAGGCTAGTAGTTAGTCCAACACAACATTAGTATTGCAACAACATCAGGGAGAATTGCTAAAAAAAATATGAAAATCACCACAAATTATATCATTGATGTGAATTGTTGTCGCAATTTGACCACAAATATTGTAGTGAGTGGTTGTTTCCCTCCATGATCTTCATTGTGGGCAATTTTCTATATTTTTCTTACCCATTGCACATCCTTCACATGCCTTTTACCTTGGTGAGATTCTTGGAAGACCATGCACCAAATTCAACTTCTCCATATGATTGAGACTTTGATATTTAACATATCCCATATGCTCATGCCACAACCTACTCACATTATCATGCTTGGGACTAGAACATATGCCTTTATTTCTAATAAATTCTTGAAATTTATACAATCCATTATCCATTTTACCAATTGTAGTCACTTCATGATTATTGTTCACATCCTTTACTAAGAATTTACCATTGTAAAATTATATTTTATATCCTTGATTGACAATTTAAAATACAAAGAGAATATTTATTGATAATTGAGAGAAAAGCTTCACATTTCTAAACATTTCATTATCCACTTCCTTCAACTGCTAGAGGACTATTACCTCTGAAATATATGTTTTCACCATTACTTTCATTCAGTAATTCAAACTGCTCCTTATTATGTAACATATGTTGTGTGCAACCAGAATCAATTATATCCATTAATCCTTAAAAGAACTATTTTCTTTAAGTGCTATATAGAAAGTATTTCTCTTAGAATAAAACAATTTTGTGGACTTATTCTTTTTTATCATTAATACTTTTGTTGGTATCAAGTCCCCTTATAAAATATTGATAAGAACCTAGAAGACTTTGAAATATTCTTTGAACAAAATCCTTATCCTCTATGATCTTTCCAAGTGAAACAAACTCATTTTTCTTTTCATTTAATTTACTTATATGAAACACTATTTCTTATGAGCTTATTAAATTTCAAACTATGCAACTCTATGATGAGAGATATAATCCATATATCACCTAAGTTTTGATACAATTTTTTTGAAATATTCCATATTTTCACTCCACTTCTTTAATTTCAAACTTCTATAAACAAAAGTGCTAATTTGATCAAAGTCATTGCCTTCTTGTCCATCCTCTCCCAGTAAGATCTTGTTGTCTTCCAAAATTTATTGGTCTTTGTTCAATACCAATAGAAATGTTATAACAATTTTTTAGAGTTAGAGACATTTCTATTTGTGAAACCCAATCATAATAATTCTTTCTATTTAATCTAACTAGAGAATACTTTAATCAACGTGTCTCCTTGTTGGATGAGAAAAAAGTTAGAATCTTCAACACTTAAATTAATAGTTGGAAAGAAAAACTTCACCAAATAATTTTCTTTCCTTTTGGGATGAGAAAGATAATCAAAATCTTAAATATACAAATTAAGAGATTTAAAATATCTCACCAAACATGAATAGAAATTGCTTGACACCAAGATTTTGATGTTTCTCAATTACTAATAACTTACAGTAATAGATGACACAAGAAAAGATGTATACCACTTCTCAAGAATCATATTTTCTCTGATACCATAAAGAGAATAAGTAAAAATAGAGCAATAGACCAATAGATTATAGAAATATGAAAATCTATATATAAAAAGAAGAAATGTTTATTCATCTTATTGCAAAAAAAAGTATTTCATGGCTTCTATATATAGAGGACTTACATCATGTGTGCACCAAGAAAAGAAGCTTCTAGAGTAAGACATAGATTGGAGAATGCAATGTAGATTGAGTTCTTTATTGCTAACTGGCCATGTGTTCAACTATTAGAAATTATTTAGGAAACATATGTAGTTGGTTGTAACAAAATGGAGACATGGAAGGAAAACTAGAGATGTTGAGACTTTTATTGATTCTTCCAAAACAATCCTAGTAAAGTGAAATTAGTCTTCATTGACTCTTGTTTGAAAATACATGTTTAACCATAAAATTGTGATTTTTTAGATTACCTTTACAAAGTGGAGTTGTTTTAGTCATTTTTCCATCAACATGTCTTACTCTAAGATATAGAAAAGAACTATTTGTAATATTTTACTTTTCATTCCTTTTTCAAATTAAAGTGTCTAACATACTTGATTACATTGCTAGCTAGATTTTGTACTATACTAAAATAAAATAATATAATTATTATTAAATAAAATTGGTGGATTGTACAACACATTAATATGAACAACTTATCAATTAGTCTCCCTTAATTTCTACTCTAGATTAAATGAATTGTAATAGTTTTGAGACATTCTATTTTTTTGTGAAATTTTTGAATAATATTTATGATCATATAATCAATATTAAATAAAATTGATTGTGTGAGTAATTAATTACTATGAGGAGCTTATCAATTAGTCTCCCTTAATTTATATTATAGATAAATGAATAGTTTTTTTTTTTTTTTTAATTATAATCTTATAATCTTTAAAAATAAACCAAAGATGATTGCAATTGTCAAAAAAATCTACATCTTATAATTTTATATATTTTTGTTATTCTACTTGATATAAAATAACCAAGTAAACTCATTGAGAAACCATCATTGTTCATAATATTCATGATAATTGTACTGAATTTTATAATATTAGGTTTCAATTTCTATGATAAAATTGTAGTTGCAAACTTGGGAGGTTATATAAGAAGTTTGGATTAGCTACTTTTTGATTTATTGGTCTAAAAAAACCAAAGTATTGGCAATCATAAACAAACAAGTTATGGTTATAGAACCACATTGATAACTAGGATGATTTCTCATCTCCAACTAAAATGGTGCATGTATGGGGTGACTAAAAAGTTTATAAAAATACATGAAAATAATGACAAATTCTAAATCTTACATTCATTTGAAAAGTTTCTCTACAAGGAAACTCATGAGATTCTAATACTAGTTTTTGATAGATTGAGACTGCTAGTGTTAAGGTCTTTCAAGTTGTTGGTACTATGTCTGTAAGTGGCTTTTTTTGTTGATAGCCATGTTTTTTAGCCTTGATGTAATTCTAGTCTAGAGGTTTCCTAACAAATAAAAGCCTAGTATATAATTTTTTATTGGCTAGAGCAAATTTTAGTGGGGTTTAATTTCATTTTTCAATATGAAAATAACAAAAAATTGAAGCAAAGAAAAGAGATAACCATGAATTTCTTATGTTGTCAATGCCTATGTCAACAATAGGTAGAGTCATCTAATTTTAATTTCTCAAACCAGCAAACAACCTTTTATGTATAATAGGCAACTTTAGTGCATGTTTCCTTAGGAGACTTGTCACCCAACATATGAGGTGAAAATATTAAAATTTAATAGATAAAAATATTAAAGTTCATTATTATTTTTGATGTCAAGAAATTAAAAAATATATCTATAAATGTATTTTTTAATAAATATAAATCAGCTTAGAAATACATAAAAATAAATAAAATTTTATTAGCTTTTTTCGTTAGTAAGTAAGTATGTATGTATAAATCTATGTATATATATAATAATCAATAGACATGTCTACTCTTTACTCAGTTTTATATATAAATAAGAGATCATTACAAATTGGAAAACACATACGAAATATTATGCCAATGATTAGTATATTTGCAGTAGATCCAAAAATCAACATGATATCAACTTAATTTGTCAAATAGCATGGTTGTATGAGTTGATGAGGAAAAATGCCTTTGTAACATCCCAAAAGGGTTTAAGCAAGACCCTTTGGTTGGTTGGGTGATCTTTAATATCAGGCACTTGAGTTGCTACTACAAAATAGTTTCAAAACATTAAAGACTACAATTGAAATAAATATCTTATGAGGATATGGATAACATATAGGTTGGAGTAATTGATATCAAGTATTATAAAAAACTTTAACTCTTATAGCCTTAGAATTCATAGAATTTAACTGTGGAGCTCAGGATGAAAGGCATAAAAATATGAT
This sequence comes from Cupressus sempervirens, assembly GCA_028749045.1. NCBI lineage: Eukaryota > Viridiplantae > Streptophyta > Pinopsida > Cupressales > Cupressaceae > Cupressus > Cupressus sempervirens. The sequence goes on from CM053787.1 coordinate 931,560,853, forward strand.
AGGGACATTGTTGAGAGAATATAACTTTCACTAGAATGACTCTCTAAATGGATACTAATCACAATGAAATTGAAATAGGAAATCGCATTCCTTTAATAGTTGATAGCCTACCAAAGGCATCATGGAGATGGCATGGGGAATACACCACAATAAGACAAAGAGACCATAATGAAAATAGTGATTCTTACATAATCAATATGTGTCTCACCCATCATGAAGTGATGCTATCGATTCACATTATTGTGCCAATCAAATTCACTTCAAAAATTAGCACAAATGGATTAGATCTAACACAACATCTTTTTCATCATTATCATGTGAGATCAATACCAAGATCCTTTCTTGATAAACTATGTTTTTATGTATTATTGGGTAGAAAGAAAGTCTTTTTCGTACAAAGGTTACATTTTAGCCTCTAAATTCTTTGGGGAGAAAGTTGTGGACATTGTGGGTAATGGTTTGAGTGGTTTTGATTTCATGATTGTTGGAAAATAGGAGTAACTGAGAGGGTACGTGAATTAGTTACCACTAAAATAAATCCCAGATCCCTTGGATGTCAACAATAAATTTAGATTGAGAAAACTGATTGCTACTGATGTTCAGTAAACACACAAAAAAAATGTTGTCACTCAGTAAATGCATATTGTGAATTACTTTTAGTAGATCTTAAAACATTAATATTAATTAACTTGTAAACATAAGAGAAATAACATGAACACATGAGACACCAAAATTTGACGTGGAAACCCGATTTCATAAAAACCACCAATGTAACTAGTTATTATTTTTCACTCTTCTAGAATAAGCCCTAATAGGAGCCAACCTTGTTAAAGGTTACAAATCACACTATTAGGTGTGAACTTGTAAGAGGATTTAATCACCCTACTAGAAGTGGCCTTGCAAGAGGTCTTAAAATAATTCAATGAAATTGCCACCTTCTTAGACGATTTACCACTAGCTATTAAACCAATTCTGTTAAGAGATTTTAGATCACTGGTATAATGGTTAGAGAGTAACAATGAAATGACCTAATTGTGATGCAACTAAATTGCTGAATCCAAATCTCTTTTCTACTTAAAATTGATCCTTCCTAATTGAATATTACTTTTCTACTCCACAGGGATACTTGCTTATCCTTCAAGTTTTCTCCTTCTCTTTTATTTTCAATTCAATCAACACAATTGCACACACACTAGAAATCTCAACTTGGCCTTTTATTTATACCTTTCAAATTGTCAAATTTCCCCAAATTCAAATTACAATAACCAATATTCATCATCATAGTCAGATAGAATCGATACATAAATTAATTAAGCTTCACATGCAACAATAAGAAAAATCCTTCATAAGCCATCCCTACTAAGTAGAAACTAACTTTGGAATGATTCTCTATGTTAACCAATAGAGGCTTGGTTAACATTGTGAAAATGCAAAAATCCTTTGGCAACCGAGTGAACTCAGTGAATACTAACTTTGTCCATCTTTCCCTTCATTAGCTGAGTGAGCTCAGTAGACACTGTCATCTATTCAAAGAAAACAAGTGCACACTTGGTAGACAAGGAAAACTATCTTCATTGACCAAGTGAGCTTGGAAAGCATTGTCTATAAGTTGATATGACATTTGTGTAACATCAAAGACAACATAAAATTAACCAATTGTATCCAAAAATCTCCCTCTTTGGCATTAATGGCAACACATGTCATAGCATAATGAAATTTTCAAGATAAGACTCCCTTTGACAAAAAGTTTCTCCATCTTATATTTTACACAAGAACTTCTTCTTTATGATGTATTCTCCCTTTACATAACTTCTTTTCAAATTTCTCCTTCTACAAAATTTTAGAAAGATAATTATATGCCGGTAAACTTATCCCTCTTTGACAACACATGCCAAATTTGTATCAATGTACCTTGAATACTGATTCATATGCAATATTTTCTTGATTATGCTGCATCAACTTATTGATTTTTAACTAGGTTCTTGTTGATGCATTACTAAACTTTATTTAGTGAGATTCAGATAGGAAAATGACCCCTAGCTTAACTTTTAGATACAAGAATGCAGCCTTAGGTAATGGCTTGGTGAATATGTTTGCAATTTTTTCTTATGTATGGACAAATCCCAATCTGATTGCTTTGTCCTACACCAGTTCTCTAACAAGGTGAAATTTTATAGCAATGTGCTTTGTTTTGGAATGCATCACTAGGTTCTTTGATATGTTAATTGCACTGGTGTTATCACATTACATGACTACTAGTTCTTTGATTTCAACCTTCATTCCTTCCAGTAATTGTTTGAACCAAACAATGTTAGAAAAATTCACTACTGCTACTACATACTCTTCTTTTGCTATGGATTGGAATGTATAGTTTTTCTTCTTGCTTGTCCAAGATACCAACCTTTTCCAAAGAAAGAAAGCTTCACAACTTGTGCTTTATCTATCATCAAAATTTCCTTCCCAATCAACATCAGTAAATACTTTTAGTTCTAGGTTTTCTCCAAATTTATACCATAAACTATAGTCTTCAATACCTTTTAGATATCTCAAGATTCTTTTGATTGCCATCATATGATTTTCTCTAGGTTTAGTTAAGAATCTTGCCACTATCGCAACTGCTAAGGCAATATTAGGCCTTGTGTGAACTACATAGTGTAATTTTCCAATCATTGATCTATATAAGGTCTAATATACTTCTTTGGAGTCATCATCTTTGGTAAGCTTGAGTCCAGTACACATAGGGGTAACAACTAGTTTAGAATCTTCCATACCAAACTTCTTGAGTATCTATTTTACATACTTTGATTGGGTGAAATAGATATGATTTTTGTTCTATTATATCTAGAATCCAACAAAGAATTTTATTTCAACAAACATGGACATATCAAACTCTTTGTTCATTTTTTCTAAAAATGCTTTGCATAGTTCATCATTTCCTATAAATAGAGTATCATCCAAAAATATCTCTGCCAACACAATTTTATTATCTAGTCCTTCCTTGATGTACAAACTATTGTTATCATTTGTTCTCTGAAAACCAATATGTATCAAGTAGTTATGTAGTCTTTCATACTAGGCTTTAGGAGCTTGTTTGAGACCATATAGTGCTTTGTGTAATTTTTAGACCATATCCCTTTTTTCAAGATCAACAAAACCTTTTGGTTGTTCAATGTAGACTTCTTCATCAAGAATTCCATTTAGAAATGTAGATTTAACATCAATTTCATGTACTTTGAATCCTTTGTGAGCTGCATATGCAAGTAGGGTCCTAACACCTTCCAATCTTGCAACAAAGGAAAAAATTTCATCATAATCAATTCCTTCTTCTTGAGAATACCCTTTACACACTAATCTAGCTTTGTTTCTTGATATTTGTCCATCTTTATTCAGCTTATTTCTAAATACCAATTTTGTTCCAATCACATTTTTATCTTTAGGCCTAAGAACAAGAGTCAAAGTTTTGTTATTTTCTATCTGTTCTATTCTTTGTTCATTGCTTCAATCAAAATTTCATTTTCTGTAGCATCCTTAACACTTCTAGGTTCAAAATCAGCAAGTAAACATGTACCTTTTAATTTCCTTCTTTTCATAGTACCTTCTGATTTATCTCCAATAATCTAATCAGGTGCATGATGCCTTCTAACATACTTGGCCAATACAGGTTCTTTTCCTTTTAAATGAATTATACTGTCTTCATTTTGAATTTCAACTTTAAGCTTGGTTGTTCAAAATTAGTAGGCATTGACCTGGTAGCTTCAGAATGTGACTTGGGTCCCTATGACTCTATTTGTACTTCGTGCAACTTGGTAGCTATGGAAGACTTGGGAAGTGAAGTCTCCTTATTGTTAGATGTGTTTGGCAATGTATCAGGTTTGAAGTACACAAATATTTTCTAATCTTCTGGTTCCTTTTTTCTTTCTTCTTTAGTCTTTTCTACAAACTCATCAATTCTTACATATGCACTTTCTATGATTTTATAAGTAGATAAATTCAAACATTTATATGCCTTACTTCCACAAGAATATCTTAAGAATATACCTTGATCACCTTTCACATCAAATTTGCCTCGACTAGACTCTTTCAAGATATAAAATTTACTGCCAAATACTTTCAGGTAACTTACATTAGGTATGTAGCCATACCATAATTCATAGGGAGTTTTATGTGAGTCCTTCTTGAGCTATACTGAGTTCAGAGTACGAACTGTAGTGCTGATGAATTCCTTCTAGAATTTGATAGCAACATTATTTTCAATCATTAGAGTCCTTGCACAATCCATGGTGGGTCTATTTCTTCTTTCAGCTATTCCATTCTACTTAGAAGTACCAAGGGCTGATACTTTCTTTTTGATTCCTCTTTCAATGCAAAAATTATTGAATTCATTGGAGATGAACTCAACACCTTTTTCTGATCTTAACCATTTCAATATTTTTCCTATTTCTTTTTCTACTCTTACTAGATACCATTTGAATTTCTCAAATGCTTTTGACTTTTCTCTAAGATAAATAATAGTCATCATTCTAGAGTATTCATCAACAAAAAGAATAAAGAATTTTTCTCCACTATAACTTTCTATTCCAATGGGTCCACATAGGTTAGTATGCATAATTTCCAAGACATCTTCAAATTGATAGTTTTTACTTTTAAAACTAGTCTTTCCTATTTTGTTAGTCTAACATTTTTTGCATTAACCAACACATGATTTCTTCAAAATAGAGATACCTCTTACTTTTCTGAATTTCTTATCTTGCCGATATTATCAAAGTTTACATGACATAGTCTTCTGTGCCATAACCAACTTTCTTCCATTTGAGTAATAAAACATGAGCAATCACCAAGATCAAGATAATATAGGTTACCTCTTGCTTGTTTTCCTACTCCAATCAAATTCCCTTTTTCATCCAACATTCTTGCCTTATCATGCATGAATTCTACCTTGAATCCAATGTTGATTAGCTATGCCACACTTAGTAGGTTATGTTTCAATCCTTCAATCCAATAGGCATTGTCACATACAAATTCATTGGTTAATGATATGCAACCTTTCCCTTTTATTCAATAAGATTCATTATTTCCAAACCTTATACTACCTCCATCATAGTGTTCAAATTTTGTTTTGTCTCCTATCATATGATGTGAACATCCACTATCTATGATCCATGTGTCATTTTTACTAACATGAGAGATAAGTTCCATCTTATCTTCTTCTTCATTAGATTCATCTTTTATAGAAATTTACACTATCTCATCTTCACTATTATTTGAATCTTTAACCATAAAAAAAGTCATCTTACATTCGTCTTTGAAGGATTTGTGACTTTTGGATTCCTTTTTACATTTGTACTTGTGGCTCTTCTTCTCATCCTTTCTTTCTCTATTTGGGCACCTAGCAGCAATATGACCAATTTCTTCACATGAAAAGTAGATTAAAGGAACTTTACCTTTGTACTTTCCTCTACCTTTAGAATATTTCTTTGTAGGTAAAGCTTCAACAATTTCAAGATCACCATCAAAACTTTCCTCTATTTCCTCTTCACCTTTTGACTGAATGTTCTTTGTTTCCTTGCCTTTTTCTTTGAATGAAAGTTTGGCTTCAAATGTAGACTCAACATTTTTGGAAGCTAGAACATAATTTTCAAAGTTGTCTAGCTCAAAATCTTTCACTCTTCCTACTAGGGCATCCAAACTTAACTTGTGATTCTAGTCACATCTCTTTTCTTGAATAGCAGATACTCAAATTACATAGATAGGAAGCAATGTTCTAAGAACTTTACTTACAATAGTTTCTTACTTGATTTCTCCTCTAGAAGCTCTTATTGCATTGACACTAGCTTTGATTCTTTCTACATATTTGGCAACATTTTCATTTTTTCTCATTCTCATCTGATCAAACTATCCTCTAAGGTTTTCTACTTTGGCTCTCCTTACATTTTCATCACCACCATAGATGTCCTTTAGCTTGTTCCAGATATCAAAAAAGGTTTTAGAGTCTTTGATCTCATCAAAATTCATCATAGCTCAGAGTAGATGCAATATCAATCATCATGATATTATGGTTCTTTTTCTTAGCAAGATCTCTAATAGATAATGTAACAATAGGAGTTTTGTATTCTTCATCAAGGTATTTGTAGCCTAAATCACTAATGGTGGCCAAATGAAGTCTCATGAGTCCCTACCATGCTAAAAAGTTTTCTTTGTTTAGCTTTGGAATCTCTCTCTTATAAGACATCCTAATCTTTAGCTTAGGTCCTTGAAATCTTTCTTGCAAGCACCAAAAGCTATGATACCAATTGTTGGAAATATAGGAGTAACTAAGAGGGGGCGTGAATTAGTTACCACTAAAATAAATCCTAGATCCCTTGAATGTCAAAAATAACATTTAGACTGAGAAAATTGATTGATTCTGATGCTCGATAAACACACAAAAAAAATATTGTCACTCGATAAATGTAGAGTGTGAATTACTTTTAGCAGATCTTAAAACATTAGCAATAATTAACTTGCAAACATAAGAGAAATAACATGAACACATGAGATAAACAACATAACTATTTTATTGAAACCATATATGAGAAAATTCAACTTTTATAAAAACAAATTTAAGAAGCAAATGACATCAACATCATATATGTTAATATCTATTGATCTTTCTATGGCAACATTTGGTTTAATAATTGATGAGTACAGAAGCAAGCTCTGCATCATTCTGCTTTGCAACTTATCGCCCAATTTTGAATGATGGAGGGATCCACCAGCTTGCTTGGACCTGCAACTCATGCTTGTGGTGTGCAAGGACTTGGAGGACAAGTTGGATGGTTGTGGGTCCATAAGGGTTGATGGAAAGATTGCAGACACAATTACATTAGAGAATGGAGGCTCTGCTGGTTGTCCTCTGGAAAATGGTTAGATGTGGGTAGATGAAACCTTGGCGAGTTGAAAGAATGTACTTGTCAGCTCCTCAAAGGTCCTTGTAGAGGATCCCAAGATTTCCCATGGCCAAGATGGTCCAATGATCTCCCTTCCTAATAGTTTGGTGAATAATGTGACATATGGCCTCAAACTTTGTGTTGTGGGTAGATTTGTCACATTTAGACCCACTATAGAGATGGTGCAGAGATTGGTGAGTCAAAAATGGAAGGTCAGGGGTAGTGTTGGTGTTTCTAGAATGCCTAGTGGCCTCTATTTTTTTAAGTTCACCATGGAGGAGGATATTAACCTCATTCTCTCTAGTACCTAGTATTATGGGAAGCACTACCTTGCCCTAACAAAATGGCATTCGACCTTTGATGCTAGTGTAGAGTTGAATAAATGTTCCCCAGTCTGGGTCAAATTACCTAGATTGCCCCTTGAATTTTGGGATGTTAGGACCCTAAGGTGGTGGGGAATTCTTTTGGTCATTTTTTCACAGTAGACAAGGGGAATATGCAGAAAACATGGCTAGTTTACGCAAGGTTTTGTGTGAATTTTTTCTTGAATTGAGCATTCCCTATGGTGGTTACCCAAAAGACCAAATGGGGAGAGAAAGTATAGCCTATAGAATATGATAATGTAGGCCTATTCTACCAAAATGTAGTTTGGACATCTTATCATTGATTGCAAGGCCCAAATGCAGAAGGAAAAATAGAAGGAGGGTTCTCTAGGGATTGTTATGGAAACATTGAGGGAATCTTTAGAAGCCTCTAAGAAGGTGGTGGAGTTCACTGATATTCATACTTTGGAGATTACCTTAGTTCTTTCCATGCTAGATAAAAATAAGGTCCTGGGGGAAAGGGGAAGCTATGGAGGATAAGACAAAAATGGACAATTAACCATTTAGAAGGAATTTTTAGGAATTATTGAGTCCACCCAGTGGGGGGTAACTAAGGATGGTGAGTGGTTGGAGGTAGGAGAAATAGAGGTGTACCACCCTCTTACTGGCTCCCTAGCAAATCTGGGTGGTGACAACCAACAAGAAATTATGGCCATAGGATGTGATACTTAAGAGAGAGTTAGTACCCCCTTAAAGATGGTTAATGCCTCCCTAGTGGAGATTGTAGTAAAGATTATGGCAAGCATTGATAAGGCTGAAAAGGAGATTAGCCCTACCTCACCACAAGATGGGAATAATAGGGAATGGGAGGTTTAGAAAAAGAAGAGGACGGGGTGTAAAAAACTAGATTTTGGTGCCGCTGGGAGACTATCTAGTAGAGAAACTAGGACAAAACAAGCAGTAAGGGATGTGGCCAGTGGTAAGAAACCTAGTCTAGAGACAATCACTAGAGGTAAGAAATGAAATTCCTTCCTTGGAACTTGAGGGGGTTAAATAACCCCTAGAATCAATATGCTTTGAAGCAATGCATATTTTAGGAAAAAGTAGACTGTGTTTTAATACAAGAAAGTAAATAGTATAGTGCTGATTTTGACAAAATAGTTAGTCATATCTAGTTGGGTGTTTAGTATTTATGCATGGATGTTGAAGGTTCCTCAGGGGGTATTGCTACTATGTGGAACCCAAATTCTATTATGGGAGCTAAGGTTTGGAAAGATAGAAATTTTATAATTGCTGATTTCTAGTCTAGTATTCATTGTTGGGGGCTAATAAAAATTTATGCTTCTAATAGCAAATCAAGGAGGCAGGAAATATATGATAACCCGGTTAGGATTACTAATATAATGAAGGAAAAGTAACTAATGTGTATGGGAGATTTTAATACCACCCTGTACCATTTGGAAAAATTGGGTGGTAATAGGGACTACCTAGAAAGTTTGTAAGACCTTAATGACTTTATGAGTAGAATAGACTTTATTGATTTGGAGCTAAGAGGGAACCCATATACTTGGAATAAAAATAGAAAGGGAAGAACCTTATCCAGGTTAGACTAGATAGGTTAATGGTGATAAGGAATTGGAATAGTCTTTGTAATTCCCATCTAGATAACCTCACTAGAACAGCTTCAGATCATTCCCCTATTATTTTCTAGTGGGAGGATGCTATCAAAAGTGGGCAGAAACCTTTTAGACATGAAATAATGTGGTAGTCTCACCCAGAATTCAAAGAGAGAGTTCAAGATTGGTGGAATATAAGGATAGATGTTACTGCTATGTATAGACTGACCCAAAAACTAGATAACATAAGGAGGAATGTAAAGGGCTAGGCTAAGAGTTTATTTGGAGACTTGTTCAAAATCAAAGGAGAAGTGGAGGAAAATCTTTAAAAACTCCAAGGGGAAATTTTTGAAGGGATTAACCTAGATAGGGCTACTTAGGAAGAGTAGTATAGAAAAAAGTGGAAGGATATTCTCTTGAGGGAGGAAATTTTTTGGAAACAAAGATCAAGAGTACAATGGCTTAAGGAAGGGGATAAGAACACTACTTTCCTTCGTAGGTCAGCATCTAACCATAAGAGAAGAAACAAAATCAATAGGCTAGATGGTGAATGAGGAAGGATCTTTAAGGAGGAAGAGGAGATGGGAAGACATGTGGTGGAATACTTTAGCAAGGCTTATGTTAAGGAAAATAAAATTGGGAATCTGGTGATCAGAAGAAGGTTGATTAATATGATTCCACAAATAATAGGGACTGAAGAAAATAATCACATTATTGGCAATATTATAGTGGAAGAGGTGAAATGTGCAGCGTTCTCTATGAAATATTATAAGGCCCTAGGTCTAGATGGGTTCCCTCCTGCATTCTTCTAGCATTTCTGGGAGGTTATTAAATTTGAATTTGTTTGGGCTACTAGGGATTTTTTTAGAACCAAGAAGATGCTGAAGAGGATCAATAAGACCTTTACTGCTTTAGTTCCTAAAATCCCCACACCTTTGAGCTTGCTTGATTTCAAACCTATAATTTTATGTAATACTATTTACAAGATATTTGCTAAAGTCTTGGTGAATAGAATAAAGCCTTTTCTTGACAGAATAATTGGTAGCCCTTAGAAAGGATTTGTTTCGAGAAGATAGATTCTAGATGCAGCCATAACCACACATGAGGTTATTCATTCAATGGAAAAAAGAAAAAAACTAGGGATGGAATTCAAATTGGATATCTCTAAGGCTTATGATAACGTTAAGTGGGACATCCTCTGTTAGGTGCTTGAAGGAGTGGGGTTTAATAACAAGGTCATCAATTTGATCAAGATGATGATTAGTTTAGTGCAATATTATGTTCTCCTAAATGGTTCTCCTGGAGAAATTTTGGAGTGGAGAAGGGTCTAAGACAGGGTGACCCACTTTCTCCCTACCTCTTCATTATGGTTGTTAAATTATTAGGGCTTAGGTCATTGTATAAATTAGTGAATATTGGTTGTATCAAAGGGGTCAAGCCTGCCAGTACCACTCATACTAAAGTCTTACAGCAATTTTTTGATGACACATTCCTATTTGGAGAATCTTCAATTATAGAGGTTGAATCTTGGAAGAGTATACTTCATAATTATGAAGAAAGTTTAGGACATAAGATTAAGATTTATTTCTTTAATATTGATGTCTCATTACAAAGGAGGATAAGGAATATCTTGGAATACCAATCTGCTAGCCTACCAGATACTTATCTTGGACTACCACTAACCACTAAAGAAGTGACTAATGACTTCTAGAATATGATAGTGGAGAGAATTTAGAGGAAGCTTGAAAGATGGAAAGGAAAAACATTAAGAAATGCTAGAAAACTGGAATTTCTCTCACCTGATCTCTAGGGTATTCCCATATACTTCCTTTCCCTCTTCAAAATAACTAAACAATGGTAGAGAGGATTGAAGAATACAAAAGAATTTCCTCTGGTTAGTAACAAAAGAGAGAAATAAATTGAGTTTAGTCAATTGGGCGGAACCAAAGGTTAAGGGGGGGGTTGGGAGTAAGATGACTTTGTGACCTTAACAAGGCTTTCCTAATGAAGGTTGGCTAGAGTTTGGGAGAAGACAATACAAATTGGGGTGATATTATGAAAGCTAAATATATATCAAATTCCCCTTTCAATTGGAATCTTTTTAATAATGACCTCCAAGGAGGGTCTAAAATATGGATGAATATTGTCAAGAGTAGAGGATTATTAAGGGAAGGGACAAGGTTGATTGTGGGGAATGGTCATAGTACTAGATTTTGGGAAGACAAGTGGATGGGAGGGAAACTACTAGTTTTCAACAAATTTAGAAGATTAATGGAATTTCTTAAAGAAGATTTGGGAAGAAAAGTTAAAGACTATATTGGTCAGGGGAGGAAGTGGAAGAAACTTTGTAAGGAAACCTACTCCCAAGAGGATATTCAACTTCTCAAGGATTTGGAAGAGCTAATTGGAGAACAAAGACCCTCAGTTCTATTACAGGAGGACATTACAGCTTGGGACTTAACTCCAAGTGGTAGCTTCACTATAAAATTGGCTTACTTACACCTATTTAGAAAGGACCCCTACATGCCATTATGGAGTAAGGTATGGATTAGTAACCTTATTTGTAAAATCAATTTCTCTTGGTGGATGGTTCAGCATGGAAATTTTTTAACCTTAGACAACTTAGAAAGAAGGGGCTTTTATATAGAAAACTATTGTTATCTCTACAAGGAAAAGGAGGAGAGTATTTATCACCTATTCTTGGAATGCTAGTATGGCTTAGAAATATGGATGAAGGTCTAGGAGAGATTTGGTTTGGATTGGGTTATGAGGAACAATATGGGTCAATTTGTGGAAAACTAGAGTTGTCCGTTTTATCACCCTAGATTGATTTTTCTATGGAAAATTGTTCCACCATATGTCTACTGGCATATATGAAAAGAAAGAAATAATAGCATATTTAGAGAGGAGAATAAATTGGTGGAGGAGGTTTTTCAAATAATGGAGCAATTATCGAAGGTAAACTTAAAGGTGGCTAAATGTAAGATGCCAAAGAAAGAACCAGGTAGACAAGAAGGACTGATTGCTGAAAAGTGGGGTTGTCATGAGGAATTTTTACCTCTTTCATAACTCAAAAATGCTGAGGAGACAAGAAAAAAGATGGAAACCACCTACCCTCACACATTAAAAATTAAATTTTGATGGTGCTATAAGAGGAGTTATAGGAGCAGTGGAAGGAGTGTTGCATGATAAGAATGGTGATGTATTGTTGGTTTATGGTAGGAAGGTGGGAAATGGAAACAATAATCTGGTTGAGGCAATGGTGTTGCTTCAGGTTCTTTAGTTGATTAGTGAAATACAAATTACGTAAATAAAAATTGAGGGAGACTCTAGATTAATCATTGATCTGGTTAAGGGAATGTCCCAACTAGGATGGAATATTTGAACTATCATTATGGATATAAGGAAAATTTTGGAAGGGATGGAAAGTGTCCACCTAAAACACATTTATAGGGAAGGACATAAGGTGGCTAACACAATGGTTGCTATGGGGTTTAAATCAATGGAATCCACATGCTGGAGGGATACGATAGATCTTAACGTGGACATTAAGTCATTGATAAATGAAGAAAGAGACAGGAATATCACTTAATTATGACTATAAATTTCAAAGTTGGGGCCAATTTTGGCAATTTTCTTTTGGTGTTTCCTAAATTTAACAAAGGCTTTTTGGAAATGATTAGGAGATGTGGCTATACAAATGGGAAAACGAGTGAATGCAATTTAAGAGAGACATCTTTTCACCATTATGGTTACCCATTGTGGAATTTAAATTACTTACTAATTAAAATTACGAATGATATCTTTTATCAAATTGTTGTGGAATGTGAAAGTTATGATACTATACAATCATGATTCCCATAATGAAATTGCATAGGATTTTGAAACTTATCAAGCACAAGATGGTAAAATTAATTTTCCTATTGTTAAAGGTCTTAGGGTGGAAAGTAGTTGTAGAGATTTCATAGAGAAAGAAGTTCAAATGTGCACCACTAAAGAAGAGGAATGGGATATTGGTAGAATAGATATGGTGCGGGGGGGTGCGACTTGAACAAGCTGGAGCTCATGAAAATGGAAAACTTCAAGGATAGCATGGCCACCTAGTTTCTGCTAAAGGAAGGGGGTTTTTTACCTACATGTAGGAAATGGTGGGGTATGACAAGAATTGTGCCATCTAGTTTGTTAACAAGTAGAATGATTGCAAGGTCACCATTAATGGAATCACCTTCCAAGTGAATGAGGAAGTGATTTCCATGGTGAATAGATTTTCAATGAAATGGGACGATGTGTGCTTGGTTCTCATGAGATATTTGATGCTAGAGGGTAGGTTTCATGTTTACTACTACTACCATTTCCTTTTGTTAAATAATTTTAGGAATAGAGATTTCATTTCTATCCCATTTTTCCTTCTACATTCTCTTGAGGATATGGTAGTTGATGTTAGGGAAAAGAGGAGTAAAGGGTATAATTTTACCATAATCCATCAAGGGCTAATTTTCTACCTATAAAAATTCCACCTTGCCCTATGCCCCCCTAGGTTGGTAGTGGTTGACAACCAATGCCACCACCAGAATTCACTCGTGAGCACCAGTACTAGCACTAAAATTCATACCCTCCTTCCCTTCTGTAGTCAAGAAAATAAGAAAAAGAAAAAACTCGATATGGCAACGAAACAAAAGGGCAAAAAAAAGATAAAAATTGAAAAACCTATTGATGTGGAAGAGGAGGATTCAGAGGAGGAAGTTGGGGATAATAGTAGGAGGAGATCTAGGAGACTCGCCCAATCCTAGGCAAGGTGTAAACAAAAATCCAATAGATACAGAGTTGAGGAGGTTGAGGAGGAAATCTTAGATAATAATAACAAAGAAACAGAGGAGGAAGACAAATCTAATTCTCAAAGAGAAGGTGGTAAGGAGGAGGTGGAAAAAAGTGTTAACTCAGAGGATAATTTTGTTGAAAATGTTCAGACTCAGGTGTTAGTTGACAATGCTGCTACCACGGAGATCACCCATGTTTCTGCTACCTTCACCCTCTAGCCCATAACCTTTTGTGAAGAGAGTAGAAAAGTGGACACCTCCCCCATAACTATCTCATCCCTAGTTAAGGAAAAATCTAATATTTCTACTAATCCTAGTGTTTTGCAAGATAACGTCTAGGTACAAAAAAGAAAGGAAGAAGCAAAAAAGGTGGAAATAGATATCAAGGAAGAAATCAATGATCAAGAAAAGGTGTATAGAAATTTGGATAAGAGGGTTAAAATCTTAGAGGAAGGGTTCTTTACCTACTCTAAATTTTCCCTCAAAGTCAACCACTCCGAGGCCACCACACTCTAGTTGCTAGCATAGGAAAAGGAAGATATTGGGATGGATATGGAGGACCATAAGCTCCTCTTCAAATTTCTAGCTGAAGATTGGTCTTGGATTTTTCTAGCTATGAAGGAGAAGGAGAAAAAAGAAAATTTACTTTTTTAGTTTAATGGGTTCCTCAGATCCACAACTTTTTTGTTATTCTATTGTTACTAGTTTTGTTATTAGATCTTCTGGACTTTTATTTTAGTTTAGTTGCTCTTTAGTTAGTTTTTTTGTAGTTTTGTGATGTTTTAGTTAGATTTTTTATTTGCTATTGGTCACTGCTGGTAATGCATTGGTTACCAGGTTTTGGTTTCTAAGGGTTGACCCCCTTATTCTTGGTTTCTTTTTATTTCAAAAACATGAACTCATGAGATACTAGAATTTAATGTGGAAACCCAATTTGGAAAAAATTGCCAATGTAACTAGTTACTGTTTTTCACCCTTCTAGAGTGAGCCCTATTAGGAGTTGACCCTATTAAAGGTTACAAAACACAATATTAGGTGTGACCTTGTTAGAGGATTTAATCACCCTGCTAGGAGTGGCCTTGAAAGAGATCTTAAAAAAATTCAATACAATTGCCACCTTGTTAGAGGATTTACAACTAGCTGTTAAACCAACTCTGTTAAGAGATTTTAGATTACTACTACAATGGTTAGAGAGTAACAATGAAATGACCTAATTGTGATGGAACCAAATTGTTGAATCTAGATCTCTTTTCTACTTAAATTTGATCGTTCCTAATCACATATTGCTTTTCTACTCCACAAGCATACCTATTTATCCTTCAAGTTTGCTCCTTCTCTATTCTTTTCAATTCAATCAACACACTTGGACACACACTATAAATCTCAACTTGACCTTTTATTTATACCTTCCAGATTGTCAAGTTGGCCCATATTCAAATTACAATAACCAATATTCATCATCATAGTCAACTAGAATCAATACATAAAGTAATTAAGCTTCATATGCCAAAACAAGAAAAATCCTTTGTAAGCCAACCTTGCTCAGTAGAAACTAACTTTGGAATGATTCCCTATGTTAACCAATAGAGGCTTTGTAAGGATGATCAAACGAGGACCACCTTTTAGTTCCTAAGGAATATGTACAATATAAAATTACAAGTATAAGAGAAGTAAACAAGTAAAAATGGCATATATAAGGAATTAATCTCTCTCTCTCTCTCTCTCTCTCTCTCTCTCTCTCTCTCTCTCTCTCTCTCTCTCTCTCTCTCTCTCTCTCTCTCTCTGTGTGTGTGTGTGTGTGTGTGTGTGTGTGTGTGTGTTACTTGTTCTCTATCAATGGTGGCTATGTCAAAATTGGACCCATTGAGCAATGGAAGAATACGTGACATTTGGTGTAGAATCCCACAATATATCTAAATAGTGTGTACATTGAAAAAGACATAAAGTATAAGTATAGAGGAATCCCACAAACAATTTAAGGGAAGTCAAGCTTAATTTGGAGTTAAAACCTATACTTGCTGACCTATCCTTTAAAAGTAAGTTGATAAGCATAATGAACAATTATGTATGTATTACATGTTATTATAAGATCATAATTTATGAATTGTAATTTGATTTATAATTCAATAATATTTAAATAACTTATTATGATTACTAGGAACTAAAGATAATGAACAATCATGTATGTAATATTATATATTATTATAAGATCATAATTTATGAATTGTAATTTGATTTATAATTCAATAATAGTTAAATAACTTATTATGATTACAAGGAAATAAAGATGATCTATTAACATATTTTATTGTTATGAATAGTGAATATTCAAATAACAATGATCCATGGTCATATTAGAGAGTTGTGTAGAACATTAAATAATTATCATGTTGATGTGCAAATGAGTATTTTATTTATCTAATCTCTAAAGTCTCTCTCTTTTTTTTTCTTTTTTTTTTAAAGTGTTACGTGCCTTGATATTTTCCTCTGAGAATGTTATTGCAGGAAAAAAAAGGAAGGAGATTGAGACTTCGAGGGAGGTTGATATTGCAAACAACATTAAAGAGAAGGATTACATAGATGATATGATTTAATCAACCTTTGGTAATTTTTATCATATTGATTCAAAGGGAGTAAACAATATTGTGGTCAATTGTCTAGTTATAAATAAATTGTAGTAGTCAAGAGGTTTGTGATTCATGAATATACATCGTGACCATATGTGATTTTAATGGGGCTGCCCCTTGTGTACATCATGAGGAAGTGACAACTTGCAAATGATGTCACTTGTATTTGCTAAAGTTATTGTAAGGTGATGATCTTACAATAATTTATATTATGAGATCAAACAATGAGTATATGGAAAATGTCTTACATATCTCAACATTCTAGGAGGTCATTACTCAAAGAGTACTTGGTGAATATCATTGATATTTTGGGAGGCCAATATCTTGATATCAAATATGATATCAAACCTTATTTTGAGTAATTTATGAATATTATATCACACCTTATTTGAATACTATCAAATGTTGATATTTTGGGAGACCAATACTCTTGATATAAAATGTCATGTCAAAATTTTGAATATCTTCTTATCAAAGATATCCTCAAAATTAGTCATTCCAAATATTAACAATGGTGTAATATATGTCTTGTGTTTATCGTCTCTAACTAAGAGAGAGTGTTGATGTTTTCTAGCTTCTCTCAGATAACCTAGAGCAATGATATATATATATATATAACATAACTATAAGATTGTGATTATAATAATGAATAGACATGTCTTATGAAGGGACGTGTCTACTCTTTACTCACTTTAATATATAAATAAGAGATCACTGCAAATTTGAAAACACATACCAAATATTGTTGCAATGTTTAGTACATTTATAGAAGATCCAAAAATCAACAAAATAAATACTTCTAATTTTTATAATAGATTGAAACATTTTTTATACATCATATATAACTTAATTATCTTCTAACAATATCTACATAATAATTAAATATTCATTGTTATACTATTTATTTATGTCATTGTTTACCTACACTCTTTATATAAATTTAGTTGAACTGTTGAAAGGTTTTACACTTTTCAAAGGTGTTAAAATAAAGTAAAATAAACCTTCAATTCTAGGCTTTACACATTCTAATCAAAATATTAGTTTTTAATTTGTTAACATGGCAATCACCATCTCAAGAAATTAGAAAATATAGAATTAGCAGGCATATCAGGGAATATAGTGCAACTTTACAAGTTGCTATTTAATGATTTGATATCTTAACTAGTTTGTTGTTGATAGAAGCACAACACTTGTCATGTTTATTCATTGAATGAAATCAAACTATAAAATTAACTCAAACACCATTTGTTTGGGATTTGATGATGTAAGACTACCAAGATTGTCTTAAGTCTTTCCAAAGAAGCCTATATATTTAATTACTTTTACATGATCATGTATTTTCTAATATATTATATTTAAGTTGATACAAATTTTTTTGTCGAACACAATGATCAAAAAATTGTCAAACATTAGAAATCTGTCAAATGTCAAAAATGCATCTAATATTAGATAGCCAAGTGATAGATTAATGAAAAATAACACATAACTATTTTAGTTGTAGGAAATTAGTTACCCAATGAGTGGTCATTAAATGGAGTAACCACAATCCATAGTAGGTGGGTGAATTATCTTGAACTCTTCTAAATAAAGAAAAAAAAACTTCTTGAAAGTAAAAATAAAAAGAGATCAATTTTGGTTCAAAACTAAATTCTTCAGGAGGAATTAATATTATTCTAGGAAAATCTTTTTTTCTTGAAACTAATTCTTGGAGTTAAGGGTAAATTTTGGTTCTTTTTATCAGTATTTTCATGGGAACACTACTACATTTGATCTACCAAAATTTTTGACCATCAACTAAAAAAATTTAGGTTGGTTGGAATGTAGAAGGCAAAAAATTCTTTTTTTTACATCTAAGCCCCATGTTGGTCAAAATTTTGACCAACATATGCAGGTCAAAATGTGTTGATTTTAGCGCACCCAGGATCATTTACATTTTGTTGGAGTTTTTTTTGCGTGTGCAGAAGAAGATAGACCTATACATGCAAAGAAGTGGCATGATTTTGCTCTTCCACTATCAAGCTCTAAAAATCTAGCTTGAAGATTTGTAGCCTTTTGACATGGTTTGAATCCTTTTCAGATTCTGTTTAGTCCATTTAATTCTTTATCATAGATTTTATCAAATTTATTTATAGTTTTATTATGCATTTGGACAAGGAGGTGTATTTTAGTTTATAGTAGAGGAGCAATGGTGCAATAGGATGGTAAAAGGAAGAAGAGTGTTAAGGCACATATTAACAATGGAAAACAATAGGGTGTGAAGACCTCAAGAGACATCAAAAAATATTTGGATGAGGTTTCAGTTGTTTTTTTGGTTTACGAGGGCTTGGGAGAATTGAAGTTTTGTGATTAGTGCAAGAAATGGTTTCATTTGAGCTACTTGGGGTCATAAGAGATGCATGGAATTGATCCTTGGCAATACCATGATAGAGGCTAGGTATTTACTATCTTAAATTACTTTAATCCTCCCTGATCAATCATCATGTGATTGCTAGTTTTGTAGAATTCAATGTAAAATCACAAAGTTAATGTACACTATTGAAGCATGCAAATGACACCACATAATTTTCAAGTCATTTCAATGGCTAGCATTTTTCTTATGTTCTACAAATTGTATATTCAAGGCCACAGATGTTTTCATTAGTGTAGGTGGTTGGCATCATAGTTCTCTTTTATCTGGTATATGGTAATTTAATAGTGGCATCTATGTTTTGTTGTATAAGTGTGACACTATGAAATAATTGTACTTGAATGCGGGCTTGGAAATTTATCCATCAATGTTTGAAATTGTGCCAATTTCATTCCCCCCACAAATAGTTGGAAGCTAGTCTATTACAATCATAGTTCCTACATTCTCCAAGACTCAAGTTTTGGTGAGTTCCAAGTTGAATGACCCTAGCCAAGCCATAGGGGCCTAGGACTGTCTAGAAACTTAGCCTAAGCAAGACTCCCAGAAACACAATTTTTGCCAAGTCTTGCCAAGTTTCTGCTGAGTCCTCCTAAGTTTTTTCCAAGTCTCAAGTCAAGTTTCTAGAATGGAAAACCATACACATAATAGAATTTGGAAAAAATTATCCATTTACAAAATACAATTATGCTCTTAAAAATGGCTAATTCATTTTGTTTAGTAATGAGATGTTTTGTACTTGATAATATTCCAGAAAGGAATAGCATCTAAAATTTGTGCTCTTGCAAATGGCAATGTTACACATTGTCTGTTTATTGTAAGTTTTATCTTTACGACACTCCTTAAGAAAATTATTTTAATGGGCAATAATTCTTCACTTCTGAAATAGTTATCAACTTAAAAACATGGTAGAAAAATCTTCTTTCTCCTTAAATGGAAGTAGCATTATGTTCTATAGTTGCTTTCTAACTCTATTTTTAAATAGTGATATTTATGTCATTTAAAATTCGTACTTGTGACAACAGTTTTATCTAAATGCTTTTTTTGCTTGTTAGAGTTTGTCTATTTTCAACTAGAATAGTGAATCATGCACATAATGATTTTTTTTAATTGCACTTAAACATATTATTTGCGTACAAGAGACTTCAACCTTCTAGCATTGGTGTAATGCTAGCAATAGCTCCAGAGCACAATGCCTTTCCATGCTATGGATATTTTTCCTATGTTGTGTAGTGCTTTTTCTCTTTTTTGTGTATACGTGTGTGTGTGTGTGTGTGTGTGTGTGTGTGTGTGTGTGTGTGTGTGTGTGTGTGTGTGTGTGTGTGTGTGTGTGTGTGTGTGTGTGTGTGTGTGTGTGTGTGTGTGTGTGTGTGTGTGTGTGTGTGTGTGTGTGTGTGTGTGTGTGTGTGTGTGTGTGTGTGTGTGTGTGTGTGTGTGTGTGTGTGTGTGTGTGTGTGTGTGTGTGTGTGTGTGTGTGTGTGTGTGTGTCTATATATATATATCTGTGTGTGTGTGTTGTGTGTGTGTGTACACACATTATATTCAGGATGCGGGAACTTGAAAATTGAAACTCCTCAATTTAGGGACACACCTCTCAAATTCATTAGTGAAAGGGATGTGGGGTTTGTTGGAGAGGGAAGAGTGGGTGGCATTGGATACATCACATTTGACATAGCATTTTCCTTTTGATAGTCTAGTTTTTTATTATTCCACAAACACCCTAAAAATTCCTGTCACCAATTTTTTTTTAACTAATATACCCATAGATTTTATTAGTAAGACCTAGAAAATGGTAATATATAGGATCCTTGATGATTTCCAACATCACACCAACATAAGCCCACAGAATAGTCAAATGCTTTCTTGATGTTCAAGCTCTCCATGTAGGTAGAAATCAGCAATAATTGCATCCTACTTAGATTACAAAAAAGATTACCCTTCTATTATGGGGTTTCTTAAAGTTCCACATGTTAGTGAATATTTGACAATTCCTTTTTGATACTCTACTCTCCAATTGGAATGATAATCGATATCAATCTAATTCATTTTCATGTTGTATTATTTATCTTATTCTCTTCTAGTTGTGCCTTGGCACTCTTGAGTTCATGTAAAGATTTATAAAAAAAATTGGAGGCTACCCTGCACAAATCATTTGCCTTTGATAAGTAATAGATAATCAAGTCTAAAGCAAAAGAGGATAGGCGCATGCTTTTGAGAAGTAATTTTTGAGTGAATTTAACATGTCACATAAATTTTTTTAATATTCCATCAAATTTGAACCATAAAATTAAATTCTTTTGACCCTAGATCTAAAAGAATTCAAGTAAAGAGAAGATTTAGTCTTCTCATGAACTCAACAGTGACAGTAGACAACTAGAGGAGAAGAGGTAGGAAGCATCCTTTTTACTGGTAGAGGTAATAGATAGCCAAATCTGAAGCAAAAGATGCTAGGAGGATACCTTTGAAAAGTAATGTTAAACTGAATCTAACACGTCACATTAAAACTTGTAATATTTAATTAAAGTTGAATCAAAAAATTAAATAATTTTGCCCCTGAATCTGGAATATTTCTAGCAAAATGTAGTTTGCCCACAAAAAATTCAATTAAATTCAATTGGTTTTCAAGACTAAAAAATGTTGAAACAACAAATTCTAATTGTTGTTGTTCTTGGTTTGTTATTCACATTTGTAGTGGAAGGCAATGCAAGAGTTCACAAAGAAAAGCCTATACATACAAGGACATTGAATATAGAGAATGAGTACACCAAATGGATAAGATGGATAGTACTCTAAGCCATTCATTGTATAAACCAGCAAAGAACAAGCTTCTTCCTTCCTATTACCTTTTGGTGGATCCTATAGAGAGAGTAGAGGACTTCACTCCTATTCAGGAAGCCATCAATTCTCTACCTCTCTTCAATATTTTTAGAGTTGTTATCAAAATCAATGTAGGAGGATATGAGCAAGTATGTGTAAATTAATGTGGTTTCGAAAATAATTGTGTGAATTTCTTTACATCAATGCTTATGCTTAGTGATATATTAATAAGATGATGAAATATAATTTAAGGATTGAAAAGTTAGCTAAGTTTGAAGATTGAAGAGTTGGCTTTCCTCAAAAAAGATAACATGGCACAATTTTATCTTTTGATCTGTTAAGATTGTAGTTTACAAATTTTGATTGGATCAACCTTGTGAGCTAGCTAAAAATATTTGGTTTTGGTATTTTTTTTGGTGTTTGATAGGGAGAAGGTGAACATGTCGATGACAAAAGCATTTGTAACTCTTGAAGGGGCAAGGGAAGACTCCACAGTCATACAATGGGGAGACATGGAAAGAACTTTAGGGCCAGATGAAAAGCCATTGGGCACATACAATAGTGCCACTATAGTAGTTAATTCTCCTTATTTCATTTCCAAGAACATTACTTTTAAGGTGACATTTGGGATTTCTTACTTCAAATGCTTTCTATTTAGAATTGGCCTATATCTAATTTTTGTGCTTGGAATCTTGGATGATTTTGAGAAATATCACAATGTATAATTGATTGATAAGTGATAATTTTAATAGGTATTTGAATATATGTGTGGGTGTTTTGTTTGATATTAGTATGGTTTGATGGCTAAATTGTAGTGTTGTTCTTATTAATAAAGTTCAAATTCTATGAAAGAACATTTGTTGATGTTGAATATTTTTTTGAAAACGTAGAATACAACACCTATTCCTCCACCAAGGGCAATAGGGAGGCAAGCAATAGCTCTGAGAATAATAGGGTGTTAGGAATAAGGTGTCTCAACCTTGGATAATTCCTATTCTTATTATTTGTTTTGTAAAATGTATTTTCTTGCAAATAATGGTGATGTGTCAACATCTTGAATTTTGTATAAGGAGATGATGGCTAGAACAGTTATGATAGATTCCTATGACACATAAGAGATATGTTAGGAAGATTCTATGATAACTGAAGACATGTCGCAACTGATAACTTTGAGTAGTGTACAATCTACCTCAATAGTGGGGGGTTCCTATTTTCTCAAAGAATGGTAAAACCCTAATATGGTTATCTTTGGGAGTAGCCCTAAAAAGTGAAGCTCATGTTATAAGCGATTTTAGGGTTGCAAAGAGAAGTGATGCAAAAAAGTGTATTGTTGGTACTGAGCATTGCTATTGGAGTCTTTTTTTGTCATTGTTGAACTTTCATTGCAAGTATATTATAATCTTGTGTTGAAGATAATACATTGTGCAGGTTCTGGAGGGGTGGGGTTGTTTTACCGAAAGGTTTTTCCCCACCAGAAAATCTTTATGTTATATGTTTCTTTCTCTGTCTATTTTATTTATGCTTTCTTGGCTGAAATATTGTTGTTTGCATGATATTGAATATGTAAGTGTAAAATATTTTAATAGGATTTGCACCATACTTCTCTTAAGAGATTAGTTTAGGAAGTTCTTTCTGCACCTAAGTTTCCTTGCATAGTGGACACAACAACTTTCTTTGGGTGCAACTTCCTTGGAGCTTAGGACACCTTATATGATCACATTGGATGCCACTATTATATTGAAGGCTCTATGGATTTTATCTTTGGGAATGACCTTTCACTCTATGAGGTACATACCCTTTTTGTAATTTGTGAGAAAGATTCTTAAAACAATTTTTCATATTGACCATTTTAAACAGTAGATTCTAAAGTTTCATGAGGTACACTCTAACATTTTATGTGTTTTAAGTGATTCACTTGAAGTCATAGTAATGACGAATCTTATTTAAAAAATTTAGTGATTTCTTATGAACATCATAAATAGATTAGGTAGTAAACCTAAAATAGTACTAACTATTGTGATTTATATGAACAATACACTAAGTCCTATTTAGAAACTATTATGGTTTATATGAACATTATACTCTTTATGGACTATTTGAAATTATATTAATAAATAGGTCTTATAGAAGAGGTTATACCAATAAATGAATATTATTGGAGAAGTTGAACATCATACTCTTTAATTAATTAGATTAAGTGGAAATCTGAAATTATATTAATAGATAGGTCCTATTGAAGAGCCTAGACCAATAAATGGGTATTATTGAGAAGTTAATTTGATTTCATATGAATGACATGTTAAGTTTTGGTGAGCTTGGTGCATATAGAAGTCTATTAATAGATAGGTTTCAGATGAACCACTTAAACAATTTGAAATGAACTTAATCCCTAAACACACATTTCAATATTATATATATTGATGTAGGGGTGTGTGGTACATGGGATATCTAATAAATATGGGGAAATGACAACAAAAAAAAGAGAGAGTTCAGTAGATGACACAGGATTTTCATTTTTGAGATGGAAAGTGACAAGGTCAGGAGCTCTATTTTTGGGGAAAGCATGGGGAACATTTTCAAGAGTGGTGTTTGCATACACCACTAGTACATTAGGCCCCCATTTTTGACCAAGGGTCTTTTTGGGTTGTTAAATTATTTTTTTTTAAAGATGGGCCTGATATCATTGAAATTTTGACCTTCTGAACATATGATGTGATAATAAAAAAGGGCAAGTTAGTGTTCATTTTATTTTCGTGTGTGTGACCACAATGGGTGGGAGTTTGATCATTTTGTCTTTCAAGTGTTCCTTTTCCATGAGCTCTCTAAATTATTTGTTCGATGGTCTATCAATCACACTACAATTGGATGGTTATTGTCTTCTCTTCTCCTAATCAATGTATGGTTTCTTTGAATCTCACTAGTATGTCATTGCAAGGCCCAATTTCTCCTTGTCTCAGCAATCTCTCTTTTATTTTAATGCTTTCTCTCAAGAATAACAACATTAGGTTTACATTCCTTCTTAATTGGGAAGGGCTTTTTCATCTATACCAAGATTCTGTGAATAAATAGGAAGGCTCCATTCCCTCTAGTAGGTTGTCATTCTTTGCAAGTTCCCATTGTGGTTAGACTTAAGTGACACACTAGATGCTTTAAACAACATAGACTTATCAACTAGTCCTTGATCGAACTAGTCAGATTGTCTTATCAAATTTTCAAATATAATCAGTCATTTTATCATATGGTCATTGTGTCTTATAGAGAGAATGTCTATACTCAAAACCAAATAGGTCAATATTATATGAGGTACCTTATTCTTGAATCTAAATATCATTATCATTGTCAAATATAATATAGACATTAAATCATTTTGGCTATTCACTTGTTATACAAGTTAGTCTTATCTTTTTGGTTTTCACAAGTCATGCACTTATGCATCTTTGGGATATCCACAAGCTATTAGAGATGTTTGGATGGTTCATGGCCTTATTTTTTTTGTTTGTTGTTTGTAGGCTTTTTGTCATGAAGTCTAAGGACATACATGTTGGATGTTTGTGATAAACATGTCCCCCTATACAAAAAGTATCAAATGTAGAAAAAATGCAAAGAAAAAACAATGTTCATGACTACCACTAAACATATCTTGACCCTTAATACCCATATTCTTAGATGTATTGGCTAACATTCCTAGTCTATTATAAGTGCTTGTTAAATGAAAAGGGAATATTTCATCTTGATATGTCAATATCTTGACCTGCGCATACCCATTTTTAAAAATAAAATGGTTCAATGATGAAAAATAATTGATCAAAAGGAATTGCTGAATTGTGGTTAACAATATCTTATTTGCAAGTTCTTTTAGTGTGACTAGTTTGATCGAGGACCATTTGATTAGTTTCCTATTACATCCACACCTTTTTCGTCAAACCAAACTTTTTATTTACTTTCCATTTATCATGTTGTAGTTCCCATTCATCCTGTTGCCACTTACCTTATTTTTGATCCTGGTCGCATCCATAGTTTGTTGAAGTGCAAAATGTGGAAAACTAGTCTTAACACAGCTTGCAGGGAATGTGTAGAACAGATTTGCATAATATAGGCAAAATGGATTTTTTGAAAGGGCATTCCACAACTTTCAAGAAAATTTAATTTGCATGCAAAGCAATTTGGATTCTTTCATCACAACATTTTTGGATTTTTGAGTTTGGTGTAGAGATCTAGCTCATTCAAACCCACTAAAGTATTGGAAACTGTGATTCTATGATCTAGCTCTATTATAGAGGAAGCTAAAAATATACTTTTTTGGGCATGAATTTATATTTGTTCATAGATCTAATAATGGAAGTGGGGATACTATCTTTTAAACGTTTAGAACTTCGTCTCAAAAGCTCCAAAATTATATGGGCTTTGTTCAATCCTCTAATAACTTAGAGATACAAATGCTTCTTTTTCTATTTTAAAGTCCAATCCCTCTTAATACAATCTTTATTGTTAATCCCTATCTATACAGTGTCTATTAAACCCTCATAGGTAGCTTTACAACCTCCTTATTACTACCTTTAAAAAAATTTATTATGTGCAAGACGAAATTTATGGGAAACATGGAATTAGTGCACAATTTTGTATTATATTAAATCCTCTTTTCACAAAAAACATCCAAAGTTTAAAGTAATTAAATAGTTATGGTCCATATAAACTGTGATACAAGAGATAATATTGATATGTGGAAACTTAGAAATGAAGTAGATTTAGTAGGTTTATGCTTTTTCACAAATTACAAGCAGCAATCCAGTAGCTCTCTTTGCACTGTCCTATTTTCCCTTATGGGTCTATCAAAAGTACAATAAAAAACAACAGTAGCTTTGGCTGAAACTATGTGGGGTAATGGAACTATACCATATGTTGGAGGAAATGGGAGCATAATTGGTTATGGTGGAGGTGCAACATGGGGCTTAGGTCAAGGTAGTAATAAAAAAGAAAATGGAAGTGTTGTTGGGTATGAAAGTGGCTATGGAAGCTCTAAAAATATCTATGGCTCAAGTGCCTATGCTTATCCAACACAAAATAATGGGTATGGAACTAAAATGGCAACATATACCTCAACAATAAGGGCCTATAGAGGTACATACATTGATAGTTACAGCAACTTTTCTTATGGAGACTCAGCTTGGAGATCAAAACCATCTGATCTTGTTGGAGCACATTTAGTAGGCTATGAGCTAAGCGTAGTTAGAGATGGGTTGCATAAATAAACCCCAGCAACATACATTTAGGCTATTGATATAAACCTACCGATGGATATAGAGGTGACACAATCAATACAATTCAGAAATATTTTCTATTTTCTTTTGTTGTGTTATTTTTTAGAGGCAAGTTTGTTTTCAGGTCTTTTTCATGGACCAATTAGGATTAGTCTCAACTTCATGCTTATTCATACTTTGTGTCAAATTTTTTGTTGTTTTCTCGAGGAAAAAATGTTAGTTTTTTTGTGAAAATCTATTATATTTTTCATTTTTAAAAATTTGATCAACAATATATTTTATATAGAGAATAGTTGTATCCCATTTTTATATGGAAAATAACTGCATCCCATTGTAATATGACATGCCTATACATTTACTATATTAAGTGCTAATTAGAGTAAGATTACATTTATGCTTGAAAATTTCATGCTTGCTTGTCTATTTTTGTAGTTGAGAGGATAGTACAGTCTCTCTAATATTTTGAAGCTAAGGTGATCTGGTTGATACTACAATTATTTGGAGTTTTTCCATAGTTGAGATACACTAAATATATCACTGATGTAATATTTATGGTTTGTGTATTTTAGCACTTTAGATAGTACGATCCAATGCATACACTAACCAAGGAATGGAAATTTCTATGTGAAATTAATTACAAGTATTTTGGTTTGGGTCACATGTTTTGGATCTTAGTGCTAGCTAACATTATAGTCAAATTTAATGATCAAGTTAGGCTTTAGATATTTAGTCACATTGTGAGTGACTTGGTCCGTGTCTCAACATGTGACTTTCAGAACTATATATCTAATTCAATTAGGTATATTCTCTAGTTTTGTATGGGTGTCTGCAACTTCTGTAATGGAAGTTGTATTAAATATTGGTCCAAACAAGCTTCTAGTTGTATCTTTGTAATTCCTCTTTCAATTTTATTTTTAAGTGTCCATGATAGATTCATGGGTAGAATAAAATCGTATTGAATCTCTTATTCCTAAGATGATCAAATTATTGATATTGTTTTCAATTATTCTTGTGTCATATTATGTAGAGCAACAGGTAGGATGACCATTAATCATAGAGATAATGTTGCAAGGATTATATCCTATTTTAAGGATGTCCACTAAGAATTTGAATGTGATGCTAAATGAAACATAGGAATTTTGGTTTTGAATAAATCAAATTACAATTCGTATAATAATATTTTTTAAATGTTAGCTTTCCTTTTAACAATATATCTACATTTTATGTTGGTACCTTTTTACAATTTTCAGTATGGCACACTAGCGAAATCTATAAAATGCATTATTTGGGTTATTATTTTTCATGGTAAGGAAGTGTTGTTAAGATCATTGTGAAAGGAGAAATGGTTACTATCTTCCAAGTCTTGGTGAGATCAGTACTAATAGGATGTGCATTCTCAATTCTCCCTTGCTATGCTTTTTGGTTTGGTCAATACTCTTCAGTATAAAAGTGAAACTACTTAAGTATGAGCCTTGGGACTTTTGCAGCTCACCTCTTTTTTTTCACAATCCCCATTGTCTTATTTCTTACTAATTATATATATATATATATATATATATATATATATATATATATATATATATATATATATATATATATATATATATTATCGATAAAAGGTTGAAGTCGAGATCATTATTATTATGTGTTGTGATCAATTCTCATATAAGATACTCACAATTTACCATTGTGTTGTAGGCTCTTGCCTTATATATAATGTATTGTTATTTATTGGGCATATATAACAATATAAATATCCATAACTTTTTAAATTCAGTTTGAGATTAAAATACAACATTCTTTACTATGGTTTCTCATTATTTCTTTAACTTTTCATTCTTGCAGTTATATACTAGCAATAATTCATTCACTTGTGGATGAACATATTTAAGATCCATACACATGTTTTGTTATTTGAAACTTGATTTCAAGCTTCATGAAGAAATCATCTATAATAGACACTTTAGTTTGAATTGTTCCAATACATCTATTCCTACTTGGAACATATTGGATGCTAGAGTGATGTAGGTGTCTCTCTTTCACCACATTAGTGCAAAGGAAGTTTCTTTGCCAAGTTTTCCTATACATTCACTTCTTGGACATAAAGGTGATGTAGGTATCTATCTTTCACCATAGTAGTGTAAGAAAAGTCACATTTTAAATTGTATCCACACATCCATACCTATAATGGCCTTAACAAAATGTAAGGGTTGGCACATCTTTGGTTGGCATGTTTCTTAAATATCAATCTTAAATTTGATTTCTCATAAGGTTGTAACAATAACAAGGGAGTCACCCTTGGTCTATACTTTGCATCAAAAAGCTACAACTTCTCTTAAATGCTTCAAAGCCATGAAAGTCTCTACTTCATTGTTATTTTCAGAAAGATTAACTGTAAATGATCATTCTATGAAAGAAAATTCCCTAACCCTCATAGGATGGCCTCAAACTAACATGTATCATACTATCCTAACCATTAGAATGCAAAAAGACTAACTGTGAAAGATGATGCCCTAACCCTCATAGGATCATCTCAAACTAACATGTATCATACTATCCTAACCACTAGAATGCAGAAAGACAAACTATGCAAGGTGATCACCATACTTGTTATGATTAAAGGAACACTAATTATGAGGTTTGGTTATAGCAGTGAGCAATCTACCTAAACAAAATTATATTTTTATGATTGGGATAAGTTTATTATGTTAATCTAATGCTGAAACATCTTTCATTTAGTTGAAACTTCATTGGAGAGTCATATAATGAGCAAGCCCTACTTAGATGAGGGTTTGCAAGAGCAATTTGGGGCTTTCATAGTTACAAGGTATATGAGATTGAATTGGTTGTAATTTCTTTTGATTGGGGTTAAAAAATAAAACTATTGAAAGCTTGAGGGCTAGAAGCAACATATGTCACACACTTGTTCTGTAAAAGTGGAGTCAAATAGGCCAAAAACTAGTGATAGTCATCTATTGGGGACAGTTGATCCAAAACACCAATAACTAATTTTGAGATATGTTGAAATATAGCCAACTAGGTATCAGAATATGTGATTATGAGAGTCTTTTGGGACATCTATGAGGAAAAACTAATTCTCATTGGAGACTTAATTGCAAATTAGGCCTAGTAGGATAGCAAGTTGGGTTTACCAATGAAATGAACACCTAGAACTTTGAAAATAGTTTGTTTGTGTTGGATTAAGTTAGGGGAAGATAATAGGAGTCTTGTAGAAAACTTGAAGTAGTTTTGCACATATTTGGCCAAAAAGCCAAAAATCCCTAGTTGCTCTCCAACACATGATGGGGAGACATTAGACTACTGCACTCTTAAACTTTATTCTAAGAGGAGTTCCATGGCCTAATACGACTCTTCCTACTTTTTTTGGCCTGATAAACCTTAGATGTGAGCATGAAGATGGTCATGTTTGGTCTTGCAAGCTATAATGGACTGTTCCTAAGGTTTTCCAAGCTCCTAAATAGCTACGTTTTAGTGATTTTTCATTCTTAGCACCTGAATCTAGTTTGAAAATCTTGGGTGTAGCCTTCATTAAGGTGGATTCTGACCACTAAATGCTATTCACAAGTGTTCAGTCCTACATAAGGGATGGTATATAATGGAATAAACACATTCTAGAATAGAGGTGAAAATGGTGATGAAAGTAAATAAGGATTTCATCTAGCCTCCTCACAAAAATTGGGGTTTCCATACTAAAAGTGTAAACAGCTGATGGAATCACCAAATTGCACACAAATAGGATTGCAAAATAGGATGCATGGGCCTGACTAACACCCATTTTTAGTTTTAACACTTTGGCACCATTTTTTATTAAAATTTAAAGTTGATTTACTATTTTTTATTTTTGTAATAATTAATCATTATATAAATTAATAGTGTTTAAAATAAATGTTGAAAAAAATTGTTTCTTGTTGGAGCTAGATGAAAAGGGAGATGACCAAAATTCAATTCAGAATGAAAACAAAGCTCTTCTGTATATAGAAATTCCAAAGGATGTTGATCCAAGAAATTTTAGAAATTAATAATTTTTAACTAAGCTAATTTTTGAATAATAATTTAGTCTAAACAAGAAGCATTTACTCCTAGACTGATTTAACTTCATTTTAAAGTACTAGCTCTGAATTTGTATTGATTAGACATCATTTTAGAGAAGTAAAGTTGTAATATGGATAATATGGTAACAAAAGGTGATCAATGCCAATGGTAGTCACCTGGTGTTAAAGAAATTAGAAACATCTTAGAGGAGACTTGGATTGTATTGGCTATGTCATTTGTGATTCTTCTAATAAGGTGTTAAATTGTTGATAGAAGCAACAAAAGTACTTTGTCGTAGAAAATTAGGTGTTGAAGCTCTGCTTCTTGTCCTCCAAATGATTAGAGCTTTTAATATGGATAATATAGTAATCAAAGGTGATTGAATGGTATTTACCTTGCATTTAAAAAATTGGCAATATTCAAATAAGAAAATTAGGAGCATCATGAAGGAGGCTTGGTCATATTGGATATCATTTTGATATTTGTCGTACAACATTGTTTAAGAGATGGTAGTGTTGCAATTTTTATTTAACATTCACATTGATCAACACCAATAGCATATGATAAAGGTGATGCTTTTAATATGGATGATATAGTAATCAAAGGTGATTGAATGGTAGTTAACTTGTGTTTAAAAAATTGGCAATATTCAAATTGGGAAATCAGGAGCATCATAGAGGAGGGTTGGTCATATTGGATATGATTTTGAAATTTACCATATAGCATTGTTTAAGAGACATTAACAACATATGATAAAGGTGATTGATGATACATCAAGATGGCCAGAGTTGTTCTAAGTGGTTTTATGTTGCTATGAGTTATACTCTATTATAAGATAGGGTTAGTTCCTAGACTCATTTTCTCAAGGCTCTCTACATTAGTGTTCACTATGACATGAAGCCCTCTCAACTACATCACTCCATTGTGAGATAGTTCACTTTCTAAAGAGAGATAACTATTTCAAGGATAAAGAAGGTATTATTTTTTCAAAAAGACCAAGTTATGTAGGTATATTGCGGAGCTCCTACTAAAATATTTTTTTGAAGGCCACCAAGCACCAAGTAAATTCCAATTTTTCTTCATTGCTTGTCATTAATTTCAAACATGGTGACAACAGTTTGCATTGCTATGATTTCTAGGAATATACTTACATTCATTATCACTTAACTCTATTATAATATAGGTTTGGCTTTTCTAGACTCATTTTCATGGAGCCCTTTCTACTGCTTTACTCTATTGTAAGATAGATGAAGAGAGATGACTCTACTACTTCACTCTATTTGTTAGAGCCTATAAAAAATGAAGAACCATTAACAAAAACTTGACTCTATTTGGGAGCTCACAAAGATTGAACATGAAAATTATTACCTAGAAAGAAATTAATGAACAAAATTCAACTTTCATTAAGGTTATAAACTATGAAATAGAGATGCTAAATGCACAATCTTCAACTTGCATAGATATCAACCATGAAGTGAAGATATTTGGTGCACTAAATTTATTGTTGAAGATTTTTTGAATTATAGTTTTATTTCAAATTTCATATTTTGAAGAATTTGTTTGATCTTGAATATTCAGTTGAATTTATCTTGCCTCTAAATACAAATATATAAACTATCAGTGTTAGAGCTCTATTTCCCATGACAGATTTTGAGTTTTTGATCACTTCATGTATAAATCTTTTAGGCTCTGAAGAAATTTTTGGATAGAGATGCTGTAGTAATGTTAGATCCAAAAATAAATAGAAATCCTACTACAAACTTGGTGATAGAAAAAGTGTTATTAAGGAGTGGTTAAAAGACTTGGCAATGATTTGGTTTTGATCAATCAGGTATGCTTGATGTGTCCAGAATCTTGATATTGGTTTAAATATGAGATGACTATAGGCTCTTTATGCACCAAATTTAAATAGAGATCTTTCCATTCTAGAGCATCTTGATACATAGTTGTAGATTTGATAGGATTATACTAGTTGGAGAGGGAGACTTCCACCATTAACCTCTATACTTTTCTTGATGTCCATACTGTGTTCCCAAGGTGCCATGTTACCACAACTTAGAAGTAGGCTAAATTAGTGAAATGTTTCCTTATAGCTACCATTACCAATTCCATTTTTTTACAAGTTTGAACAATGGATATTTAATATATCCATTTACTACATATCCCACATTCATGGATTTCCATGAGATGACATCACTTTAAAGAAAGAATAATGTGCCTTGTCTATTCTTTTGTATTTTGCATATGTATCTAACAACTACCATTACCAATTCTATTATTTTTCAAGTTTGAACAATGCATATTTAATATATCCATTTACTACATATCCCACAATCATGGATTTCCATGAGATGACATCACTTTGAAGAATAATATGCCTTGTCTATTCTTCTATATTTTGCATATGTATCTATCATTGCATTTCCAACAATAAAAATTATTCAACAATAATAGTCTTTTCATCATACTTTGATGGAAGTCCATGGCCTACTCTAGAGATCCCATTTTGGCATGGGAGGAAGATGCCAACAAAGGTTGCACTTGCTTTTATTTTTGCATGTGAGTTTTTGGTCTGTTTGTTTAGCATAAGGATTTTTTTTCTCTTCAATTCCTTTTAGCAAAAGATGATTTGTAGATTGAGTTTCTTTAGGAATTCTCTTTCAATTGAGCTCACAAGGGAGATCAGCTAGCAATGATGCTCTATTAGCTTTTAATATGCTTCATAGATGAGACTGCATTATATGGTTTGAACAAGATCTGGAAAAAAATAAAGTGTGTGATATTTCAAAAGATTGAAGATGAGCCCATTCCCAAGTGTAGTAATGAATCTCAAAGCTCCTTCAGCCTGAGCATATCATGTCCTTTGGACGATCTTTCTGAAGTTGCATCAACACTGTATCATTTAGGTGATTCATTCTTCATCTTTCTTCTTGCCATTTATCTGATTGTAAGATTCACAAAGTGATTTTATAGATAAATTTGATATAATCTTCATTTTCCATATAATCTTCTTGTCAGATTCACAAAATGATTTTATAGATAAATTTGATATTTGAGTGGAACAATAATGCTCTTTTCATTAACAGTTCTTATTATAGTTAGTGCCTATGACTAAAATCATGATCTTTTACAGCAAAATTCTAGGAACTGGAAGAAGACCAGT
Source organism: Cupressus sempervirens (assembly GCA_028749045.1). Taxonomy (NCBI): domain Eukaryota; kingdom Viridiplantae; phylum Streptophyta; class Pinopsida; order Cupressales; family Cupressaceae; genus Cupressus; species Cupressus sempervirens. The sequence goes on from CM053787.1 coordinate 931,594,857, forward strand.
ACTTATTATTTTATGAAGTCTTATTTGTAGCTGATCATCCTATGGATTGGTGCAATGTTGATTTGTAGGTAATACCATTATAGATTTTGCATTGTTGCTATGCTTATTGGGGCCTACATTATATTATCAATTATTTTATCTAATGCTTAGTGTATTTTGAATTTGATTGCTTGGATTTGGAATAAATTGTTAGTAGATGTTATTTTTGTTAAGGGATGTGTTAGGTATATTATAGTAATGGATTTCTTTCCAGGGCATTTGATCCTTTTGTGATTGCCTCTGAAACAAGTCAAGCTATCAAGCAATGTCTCTTAAACTTTGTGAGATCGATATTGACTATCATGGCATTTGCATATTCTACATCTTGGTAAATCATAAATCACTATCAACTATCTTATCATTTGTATATTGTATGACTAGGTAAGATATTGAATCATATGATTCCATAATGCATGTATATTATATTAAATAATCAAATATTCCATATAATTCTGTGCAACATGATTCAATAGGTACAAAAATCTACCACTAAGCACTATAACAACCTGGAAATGAGAAATGTATACTATTTTCATTTGCTTTATTATTCTACAGAAAAATTCTTATGGTTTATGTTTTTCAGCATCAATTTGTAATTTCGGTGGAAAATCTCTATATATCTTTTCTTGCCAGACAATTTTTCTTATTTTTTATGTAAATTTCTTTGCTTTTGTAGCTTGGACTTGAATTTACCACCAATGCTCTTTATACTATAGTTGGGGTGGCCATATTGGCCTTGTTTGTTCAGCTTTTGGGCTCTTCTATTTAGAAGGGGATCTTTGCTGGAGGTTTTGGAACAATATTGTTGACTCTAGTTAGTCATGAGGTATTTAATATTACTTTATTCTACCATCAGAAGGGGCTCCACCTTAGCTATGGTGTATTGTTAATAGTTTCTTCAAGTGTTTGATGTTGTAATGTGTGCTTTTAGTTTTAGACTTTAGTTTATGCCTGCCAACAATAGGACTACTTTGCTTCATTAGAATCATGAATAAGGAATGCAAAGGTAAGCTTTGCGAGGTTTTTATTGAGAAAATGTTGATATTAAAGTAGTTGGGCTTCTAAGATAGCTTCTTTGCATTTTATTCAAATTTTTTGGTGTAATTTAAGATTTGAAGAAAACTATTGAAATTTTTCTTGTCCTTCCTATCTATCTTTCCCACTTTCCTAGTGTTAATATTATTCTTCATCAAGTTGTTGTGGAAACTTTCAGGTCTTTGTTATCTTTTATATTTTGGACATATCGGACACAACTTCTTCATCAGATTTTTTATTTATTATATCTTAAGTTTTAATATTTACCGAGCTCTTTTGATTGTAGATTTTTAGCAACTATATGTCAAGCATAATGCTCCATATAACCTGGCCATTTGTTGCAAATGAGTGGATTAAAACCAAGATTGATGGGTATGAAGTTTCCAAAACTATTGAGGTTGGTAATATGTCATTACATGCTTCAATAGTACATAAAATAGTTGCATTTATGTACAACATCTCAAAAGATGCTGAACTTGAAATGATAGTGAACTGCATGCTTCTCTTTATCATGTTGGTAGAGGTATAATTTGATTTCCATTTTATTTAGATTATTTTCAAATAGTTATTTATATATATATTTCTTAATTTTATGTTTTTCAGCATGTTGGTTGGTGGTCACCAACTATTGTTAGAGGGGATGACGAAGAGGCTGTGCATATTTTGAATTGCAAATTTACTATTACTGCAGTATGAAACATTAGTTAGAAGTCATACTAGCATATATAGACTCATTATGCTATCAGCATTTAGATGTGAACAAAATATGAGTAAGCAAACTTGACTTATTTTCCTTCTAGCTTGTGTGATCATGATATGCAAAAGTGTCTTGTGAGTTTATGTAATGAAGTATTTTTTTCATTATGGAATGTGGGAGAATGTGTAAGTTACTAAGACACTTATGATGTTGAAGTTTGGTGCAGTTTTCTTTTTCTCTAGCATTAATTGTTGAGTTTATTTTCCTTATTTCAAGATAGTTTATTTCTATTAGGATCATAGGCAAGATTTAAAAATTGAACCCATCCACTCCATATCTTCCATCTCCTTTTCTACATGTGCCCAAATTCTATGCTATTAAGCTTGAAAGCATTTTGAATAGAGGCAAGTTGAGTTTACTGTTTGTTGATAGATCCTCTGAGATCATCAATGAAAAGTGACAGTGGCATCCTAACAAGGCATGATGTTGCCCTTTCTCCTTCTTTCTAGCTATTTGATCAGTACCAACATCTATTTGGCATGAGGTTTTTGAAATTGTGGCTTAGCTTTGATGGAATTGATCACTGCATTTAATAAAAATTGATATCAACTTTTCAAGGACAAGTCATGATAATTCTTCATGAAGTAAATAGTATTTGAATTACCAGAGTTGAACTTTGATTTAGAATTTGTTGCTTATTACCTACATTGGTTATGTTCAAACACCAAAAGAAGTGCTTGAGCCAAGCCTCATTAATGTGTAGGTGGAAATTCATGATCCTGATGGATTGTTCAAAATGCTGATCCTAATGGTATCTATAAACCATTCAATTGAACTATGTATTTTTTGTAGCCTTCCTCTAGGAGGAGGATTCAATTGAACTATTTGTGTAGGATTCCACATTTTGCATGCATGTCTATTAGGGTAGTTGCAACTTAAACAAATATATTCTCTTAATATATCTATTTTGTGCATATCTAGCAACCATGGCTTTTGATGACCACATTATGTTCAGGCATCCTATCAAACAGTTCACATGACTTATCTATGCTTCCATTTCGCAAGCATGTCTCCCAAGGAAAATGCTACTACTTCATCTACACTGTCTGAAAAAATCCTTTATGCTTTGATGGATGCCTATAGCTTATCCCAAAGCTCACATTCAACAATTATGAGATGATCAATCAAGAGGAAATAGTTGAGAGCTTAGAGTGACATAATTTTCAGATGAACATGTGAAATGAAATGGGTGTGTGAGTAGAAAGAAACTAGAAAGACATTATGTACAGATGAATCCATGAAATGGATGGTTTTCAAGCACTCGGCATAGACACTCAACATTCATTACATATCATCATTTGAGATCAAATGGGTGTGTGGGATTATACACATAGTGAATAATATAGGAGGAAATTGAACCCTCCTTGAGGCTCACACTTGTTGAGGTCCACTTTAGTAATGGCCCTTCCTATGAAATTTTTGTCTAATACATTTCTAATTAGATAATGTGTTATGATCTCTTCATCAGTGGGATGGAACGTGAATCCAGGAGGTAGTTGTACATTACCCATATCATGACTATAACTAAAGTTAAGAGCCTCTATTATTGAATTCTCTTCCCTATCACCCATATTCATTTCCTTTGCTATTCATTCTTCACATGGGAGTCTTTTTATATGATGATTTATCGTCAATCATGTTCATTCACTACCAAACAATTCATATTCTACAAATTTGAGATGTTGGAACTTTTGTGGATGTACAAGCCATCGGAACATACTATAGGGAGGATGATGAACTTATTCTCAATTGTCAAACTTAGGAAAGTGATACAAATTGTAGAATCTTAACATATGGTTGTTCAAATTCTATATCTCCTAAATGATTTCCTTTAAGTGTATAACTTATTGTGCACAGATGCCAAGTTTTCTTATTGTATCGGGCATATTAATGAAGAAGCATATTAGTTACTATCACTGTTTACAATAGTTTGATTAGTTACTATCGATGTTTTTTAGGAATTCTATAAAATAGTTCACATGTCTTGCATATGATATGACATTTTGCATGCATCTTGCACTCTCTCATCTGGCTGATGATGGATTATGGAGAGTGATCTGAAATGATGATGCTAAAAAAAACACACAATCAATTCCCAAATGAACTTGCATTACAAATGGATTGTGGAAATCTGATATTGTTAATTTTGCATGCATGTCTACCAGGACAATCACAACTTAAACATATAAAACATATATGTTTAAGTTGTGATTGTCCTGGTAGACATGCATGCAAAATTAACAATATCAGATTTCCACAATCCATTTGTAATGCAAGTTCATTTGGGATTTGATTGTGTGTTTGTTTTAGCATCATCATTTCATATCACTCTCCGTAATCCATCATCAGCCAGATGAGAGAGTGCAGGATGCATGCAAAATGTCATATCATATGCAATGCATGTGAACTATTTTATAGAATGCCTAAAAAAAAATTTACCTACCTTCATTGGTCAAAATTTCTACCTTCATTAGTCAAAAATTTTGACCTTCATTGGTCAAAATTTCTACCTTCATTGGTCAAAATTTTCTACCTTCATTGGTCAAAATTTCTACCTTTATTGTTCAAAATTTTCTACCTTCATTGGTCAAAATTTCTACCTTTATTGGTTGAAATTTTCTTCCTTCATTGGTCAAAATTTCTACCTTCATTGATTGGAATTTTCTACCTTCATTGGTCATAATTTTGACCAATTCCTGGTAGAACTTGCACCATGGCTATGGAATTTTTTGGACCAATGTATTGGTGAAAATTCTGACCAACTAGCAAGTTGGTCAAAATTTTGACCCAAAAAATTTGACCAATGGGTTGGTCAAATTTGATCGAAGTTTGGCCAAAATTTTGACCAATAATGGTCAAAAAATGGTCACAAATGTACTAGTGGAAAATTCTGATTTAGACTTTCAATGAGGCTTGAGTAGCTGTAGGTTGGATCATTGCACATAAGAGTTGAGAAGGAGAAAACTTTGAGAATCACACCTTAGTAAACACTTACATAAATATGAATCCTTTAAGCTACCAGGTATGTACTTTTAGTTTGGAGTTTGGATATTTTTATGTTTTAAGAAGCTTCTCAAATTGGTATTGCTTTAAAAAATATAGAAATATACTCTATAAAGCTTAGCATGTGGGGCATTATTTCTTTGTGATTGTGTTGGCCTTTGAAGCTTGTAAAAAGGATCCTATTTCAACTATGTAGGGAGCTATAGATTTGTTCCAAGATTTCTCTCCCTTCCATCTTCCACTTATGCCAACTACTTTTATTATCCCTCTACCATGTATGACAATAAGAATAATAACACACCCTTCATTTTTTCTACAAGCTATTGTTAGTGTTTTTAGTCAATTTTAAATTATGCATTTCTTTGTTCATTTGGAGTTTTCTTTTTCTAATCTTGAGTTCAAAATTATTGTGCAAAAACATGTAGAAATAAACTTAGGCACTCAAACCTCCATATACGACATTTTGTAAACTAAAAATTAAGTATTGTTGTCTGAGTGCTTATAATTTTGAAGAATGTGAGTACTTAAATTTTGAAGAATGAATGGTATATATTGATGTTGTGACCCTCAAAAATAGTAGACTCTCTATTTTATATTATTTATGAGAATACTATGATTGTTCACTATAGTTGTTGTGGTCTTGAAGACATTCAAAATTCACAACAACATAAATTGTGCTAAATGCACAGATTACATCCACTCTTGGGTGAGCTAGGGAATTAAGGATATAGATTACAAATGATTTTTAATTTATTTTGTATCTAAATGATGAGATGTCTTAAACACCTATGTTGGCACATCTATAGGCCTAATGTTGTTGCAAAACATATCATGAAAATTAGCATAGGCATCAAGGTATTATTATATTGTATTCAATATTTTCTCTTGGTTCATATTACTCTAACTTTCCTCCTATAAGCTTCTTTGTTATGAGAGCATTGTATTTCATTAATTTGATGTGGTTTCCTTGACATTCAAAAAATTATTTTGTAATTAAAATCTATGTTAGCAATGCGAAAATAATGCAATCATTAGAAAGGAATTTTCAAATCATAATTTGTGCCTCGAGATTGGGGTTCCTACAAAAGTATTTTTTTCTTCTATCACAAGGATTTTCTTTTGTATTGCTTCTCTACAGATATGTATCAACTATTCTTAAATTGAACAATATCAACCAAGTCCAAATTCATATAGTTTGTCTTTAGTCACTGTTGACCTATACAACTAAGTTTGATAGATGTGAGTTCATAGTTTATGAATTACATCAAATTTCATATAAGAAAGGTATTCAAAGAAATGAGACTTATAGAATGCTACTTAAATATAACATATCTGTGTGTTTGCAATATATATAAATACACAGTCTTGCAAAAATAAATATTGTATGTATTGTCATCTATCTTTGATTTTGGGAGTTTTGAGAATTTTATCATAGTTATTGTGAAGTCAAGCCCATTAGTTATCCATGTTATGGGAATGGAATAGTGTTGCTAGAAAAAAATACTACTTCAGTGTCTTCCCTACTTTGCATTGAAATAATATTCTACTTCTCTTAACACTTGGTTATTTGAATTACCCTCATTCTTCATCTGTTGTTCTCTTGTTAGAAGATGTTAATAGTTTTTTTGAGTACTATTGATCAGTTATTGGTTGAAGTTTCTAATCAAATAGAATATGTAAAGGAATATGGCTACAAATATTATAGTGATTTTTTTAAAAATTACAAGAGGAAAAAATCCCTAAAATTGGCAAGAAATAGAAAATACTGTTCATGTCAAAAAAGAATGTTGGTTAGTTATTGTTGTGGTGTCCACAACACATGCCCCATTCCTCACTAGGAATGGGGATCCCCTAATTTTTTTTGACTCCTGGACTCATAGTTCAAGAGTTGGGAGAAGAAGAGTTCTATTAGACCTTAAAATTTTAGAATCAAATATTCAAATAATCACAAAAAAATAAAAAAATTGAAAAGCACAAAAAAGTTTGAAAAAACAAAAATAAAAAATAAAAAAAATAAACGTACCGCTAAGGGCAATGCGCATGTGCATGTGTGCCACCGAGGGCAGCGTGGGCCATGCCCTAAGCACAGGTGCATGTCGTGCCCCAAATGTGCACTTACGCCACTAAGGGGAGTGCACGCTACCAAGGGTAGCATAGGTCACACCCCAAGCATGCACGTGCACCGTCGAGGGCAGTGCAGGCCACGCCCCAAGCACGCGTGCACTGTCGAGGGGAGCATGCATGCCCAAAGCATGCACACTACCACAAAGTGTTGCCCATGTTGCCACAAAGGGTTGCGCACACACTCCAAGGGTTGTGCACCCAAAGTATGTGCATGCATGATCAAGGTGCCTTGTGTGCATTTGCACCACACGCTCCCAAGGCACCATGTGCCCTTGCCAAGCTGCCCTTTCACATCCAATTTTGTCTAAATAGTCATAGAAGCGGTTTAAACTATATCATTTAAGTATAATTTATTATACTTAAGATATATTTTAATATATGTGATGAATCTTTTGAGATAGGTTTTAGACCTCCCCGAGATAAGGTAAAGATTCTAGGAAATTTCAAGGCTTCAGAAATTCAAACTTAGCCAAATTTTAGGGCTTCAAGAATTTAGACTTAGCCAAATCTCAGGGCTTCAAGATTTCAGACTTAGCTAGATTTCAAGATTCACCTCCAATTTTGTTTGAGTAGCTAATGTGTCTTTACTATGCATTGTTAACTCTACAGACTAATGTTTGCTTTTTTTGTAGGTAAAAATGGCATCCTCAACTTGTCAAGGTCATAACTTTTGACTTGGGCCTTAGAATTCAAAATTGCTTACACTGTTGGAAAGAAGAACTGAAGATCTAATTTTAGTCCCTAAAATAGTGAGCCTTTAGCTGTCTAGTTTTAGGGACCGATGAAGGTTTTAACTTAAAATTTTGAGCAAAAGACCTCCAAAAAGGTCATTTAAAAATGCTTAAAAATTTGTGAAAAAATATGAAAAAGTTGCAAACATTTGATTGTCTTGGATAATCTGGATCACTTGGTTTCTCACTAGGAAGGATTGGACAGTGGAGAGAAGATAAAGGTCAAAGATACAAAGGTTGGACACATAAATAAAATCAGGTTCCTCATCTTATGTAGCTATGGGGACAAGATTCAATGCAGGTGCCTTGAGATTTTCAATTGAAGAAGCAGAGGGAGTGAAAGTTTATGAAAGTAATTGGCTATAAAGAGGGTGTAAATCATTAGAAAGGGGCATGGAGCATATACAAAAAGTGATCTAAAATCTCATTTGAGCAAAACCCAAAACCCATTTTCAAAATTGAGAACTTTGATTTTTTGGTGAATTGAGCTCTGTAGGTCCGCAGGTTCGCAGTTACGCAGGTCCGTAGCTCCACAAGTACGCAGGCCCATAGGTCCTAAGCTACGTAGGTCTATAGCTTCATAGGTTCACAGCTCCATATTTTCATGCAGGTCCATAATTCAAAGGTGTGCCGATAGTTGACTGCCAGTTCAAAAAATAGTACCTTCCATGCAATGGGAGTACATTTTGATGGCATGTTAACTTCGACACACATCAAGTCAAGGACCAACTTCTATTTTTGGTGTCTCCATGCACTTCTACTTATACTAATGGATTCCTCCTACTTTCTCTCTCATTCTTTCATTATTTTTGACATTTAAAGGGCTCATGCATCCAATTAATGAATAAAATATGGATGGAGTCCCTCTAAGCACCAGTTAGATTGTCAGTTTGTATATATTTAGTTTGTTTAAATGTTTTAAAGCATTTTATTGCATCAAGATATATGTCACTCTCAACATAAAATTAGGAGACAATTTCTTATAAATACTATAAAATGTAAAAAAGGTCGTCGTTATTATGCGATAAAGTTATGCTTTTGGTGCTAGCATTTGGAGTGTAGTTATTCTTGCCTGAATGTGTCATTGTTTTGTGGATTTTATTCATGAGATTTTGATTGAGCCAAAGGTTTATTGCATTGTTTCTGGTTGTGTGATCTTTTAGTTTTGGTGTTTGCTATAGATATATGAATTTCGTTGACGTAATGAGCTTGAGAAGAGATCACCCGATTGTGTCTACATAGCTTTTTGTCTCACATGAGCGCACTTTCAATGGCCTTGCAATTTTATGAAGAGTGAAACATCATTCAATTTCTTAAAGTGATGCAAGAGCATCTTGCATGGAAAAATTAAATTATTATGAAAAAAAAAAGAGAAAAAAAGAAAAAAAAAAGGGGGAAAAAAAATTTGTGGAGGAGAGAGAAAGTGATGAAAATGGAAGGAAAATAATAAAAAATAGAAAAATAGGAAAAAAGGAGAAAAGAGGAATTTCTATTTTCAAGGTGCATGGGTGGCATAAATAGAAAATAATAAAAATAGTTGTCATTCCATTAATCGAGGTGTGTAGGTGACATCTTAGAAGTTTGTGGAAAGATCCTTAAATCATGTATTTAATATTTTTTGGGTGCTTAGTTGCATTTGGGTGGGAATTTAATATTTATTTAAAAGTAGTTGTATTTACCTTTTATCCCACATTGGTTGTGTTTGTAATCTCTTGGGTTAGAAGTGCCTATTTAAGCAAGTCTTATTATCATTTGTAATCAAGTTCAAGAAATGGAAGCTCTTCTAATGGAAGTTCAAAAATAGAAGCTCTTTGGATGTAAAATCTCTTCAAGATGAGCTCTTCAAGTAGAAGCTCTTCGGATGTAATTTCTTGTAGAAGCTCTTAGCGAGAAATCTCTCTTATATTGTAAGAATTTGGAGTTTTTCCATTTGGAGAATATTCTAATGAATTTCAAGTATTAATGGAATTTTTATGAAGCATTTTGTCATCTCTCTTGTCTTCATATTGTTGCATTTTTGGTTATGAATTGGAACGGGTGTGTGGCCCTACATTAGTGGTATCAGAGCGGGAGTTCCTGAGTGTGCTGACAGATCACTGAAAGTGAGGCAGTTTGCACCAGGACCTTGAGTTGGGTGAAGTTTGTGAAGTTCTTGATTGTGTAGACAAAGCACGGACTATGAGGCAGTTTGCATGAGGTTCTTGTGTTACATGAGATTTGTCTTCTAAAGACTTGATTATGGAGAAGAGAAAGAAGAAGATGACTTTTTTGATTGGATGGATTCTAAGGATTCCTCAACTTGAGAAATTTAGAGCAAGAAATCAACAATCATTGCTAGTTGATTTGCAGAAGCAAGTGAATGAATTAGAAGTTGAGTTGTGAAAATGAAGAGCATGTCACCAGAAAAGAGATGTTGATAATTCCTTGGATGTGGAAAAGGAAGATGATCCAGTGGAAGAGCAAGCGGATGAAAAGAAAATTATTTTGCGAACCAGAAGTTGAAGAAGATGAAAGAGAAGAGGAAGAGCATGAAGATAACTAGATTTGTATGCCAAAAGTAGATGAAGGTGATTGGAAGACTAAAAAAATGGAGGAAGAGTATAGTGCCTTAGTTGGAGATCAAGCAAGTGGAGTAGTTACGTGCATTTTTGATGACATAAAAGAGGCAAGCAAAGAAGAGGATGTCAAAGAGGTAAATTCTTATGAATCATGGGATGTTGTCTTTGAGGTGAGTTTGACAGATATTGATGATGGTTTGCATGAGAATCTTGTTAATTATGTGTGGTATGCAAAGAAAGATTGGTATGGTGTTGTTGGGTTTATTACAGGTGTGATTAATTCAATGAGATTGGATGAGGATGAGAGTTATACTTGGATAGAGTTCATTGCGAAGGAGTATTTTCAGCAGCAAACAGTTGTTCCAACTAGGCGTTGGAAAAGAAGAAAGAAGGACATATATTGGCATCGGATACTTGTTCCATCTATGTTTTGGAAGAAGAGAAAAGAAAAATGTCAACAGTGGCTACTTCATTTTTTGAATCCATATTCACAAAATTTTTCCTACCATGGGAGTCGGATGCAGGAGCATCATGCATCAGCAAAAAAAAAATGTGAAATATTTTCATGTTGGTTTTCTTGTCCCTATTGAGGTGGAAGCTTGTGGTGAAGATGAAGATGGTTGTATGTCTTTCTTTTGACATCAAAGTGTGGGACACACTTTTCTATCTACCAAGGGAGTCTGATGCTAGAGCATCTTGCATGGAAAAATTAAATTATTAGGAAAGAGAGAGAGAGAGAGAGAGAGAGAGAGAGAGAGAGAGAGAGAGAGAGAGAGAGAGAGAGAGAAGAAAAAAAGAAAAAAAAATTGTGCAGGAGAGAGAAAGTGACAAAAATGGAAGGAAAATAATAAAAAATAGAAAAATAGGAAAAAGGAGAAAAGAGGAATTTCTATTTTCAAGGTGCATGGGTGGCATAAATAGAAAATAATGAAAATAGTTGTCATTCCATTAATCAAGGTGTGTAGGTGACATCTTAGAAGTTTGTGGAAAGATCCTTAAATCATGTATTTAATATTTGTTGGGTGCTTAGTTGTATTTGGGTGGGAATTTAATATTTATTTAAAAGTAGTTGTATTTACCTTTTATCCCACATTAGTTGTGTTTGTAATGTCTTGGGTTAGAAGTGCCTATTTAAGCAAGGCTTATTATCATTTGTAATCAAGTTTAAGAAATGGAAGCTCTTCTAATGGAAGTTCAAAAATAGAAGCTCTTTGGATGTAAAATCTCTTCAAGACAAGCTCTTCAAGTAGAAGCTCTTTGGATGTAATTTCTTGTAGAAGCTCTTAGTGAGCAATCTCTCTTATATTGTAAAAATTTGGAGTTTTTCCATTTGGAGAATATTCTAATGAATTTCAAGTATTAATGGAAGTTTTATGAAGCATTTTGTCATCTCTCTTGTCTCCATATTGTTGCATTTTTGGTTCTAAGTTGGCACGGGTGTGTGGCCCTACATCAGTGGTATCAAAGCGGGAGTTCCTGAGTGTGCGGACAGATCGCCGAAAGTGAGGCAGTTTGCACCAGGACCTTGAGTTGGGTGAAGTTTGTGAAGAAGTTCTTGATTGTGTAGACAGAGCACCGACTGTGAGGCAGTTTGCATGAGGTTATTGTGTTACATGAGATTTGTCTTCTAAAGACTTGATTATGGAGAAGAGAAAGAAGAAGATGACTTTTGTGATTGGATGGATTTTAAGGATTCCTCGACTTGAGAAATTTAGAGCAAGAAATCAACAATCATTACTAGTTGATTTGCAAAAGCAAGTGAATGAATTAGAAGTTGAGTTGCGAAAATGAAGAGCATGTCACCAGAAAAGAGATGTTGATAATTCCTTGGATGTGGAAAAGGAAGATGATCCAGTGGAAGAGCAAGCGGATGAAAATAACATTATTTGTGAACAAAAAGTTGAAGAAGATGAAAGAGAAGAGGAAGAGCATGAAGATAACTAGATTTTTATGCCAAAAGTAGATGAAGGTGATTGGAAGACTAAAACAATGGAGGAAGAGTATAGTGCCTTAGTTGGAGATCAAGCAAGTGGAGTAGTTACGTGCATTTTTGATGACATAAAAGAGGCAAGCAAAGATGAGGATGTCAAAGAGGTAAATTCTTATGAATCATGGGATGTTGTCTTTGAGGTGAGTTTGACAGATATTGATGATTGTTTGCATGAGAATCGTGTTAGTTATGTGTGGTATGCAAAGAAAGATTGGTATGGTGTTGTTGGGTTTATTATAGGTGTGATTAATTCAATAAGATTGGATGAGGATGAGAGTTATACTTGGATAGAGTTCATTGCGAAGGAGTATTTTCAGCAGCAAATAGTTGTTCTGACTAGGTGTTGGAAAAGAAGAAAGAAGGACATATATTGGCATCGGATACTTGTTCCAGCTATGTGTTGGAAGAAGAAAAAAAAAATGTCAACAGTGGCTAATTTATTTTGTGAACCCATATTCACAAAATTTTTCCTACCATGGGAGTCAGATGCAGGAGCATCACGCATCAGCAAAAAAAGAAAATGTGAAAGATTTGCATGTTGGTTTTCTTGTCCCTGTTGAGGTGGAAGCTTGTGGTGAAGATGAAGATGGTTGTATGTCTTTCTTTTGACATCAAAGTGTGGGACACACTTTTCTATCTACCAAGGGAGTCTGATGCAGGAGCATCTTGCATGGAAAAATTAAATTATTAGTTAAAAAAAAAAAAAAAGAGAAAAGAAAAAAAAAAGGAAAAAAAAAAAATATATATATATATATATATATATTGTGGAGGAGAGAGAAAGTGACGAAAATGGAAGGAAAATAATAAAAAATAGAAAAATAGGAAAAAAGGAGAAAAGAGGAATTTCTATTTTCAAGGTGCATGGGTGGCATAAATAGAAAATAATAAAAATAGTTGTCATTCCATTAATCGAGGTGTGTAGGTGACATCTTAGAAGTTTGTGGAAAGATCCTTAAATCATGTATTTAATATTTGTTGGGTGCTTAGTTGTATTTGGGTGGGAATTTAATATTTATTTAAAAGTAGTTGTATTTACCTTGTATCCCACATTGGTTGTCTTTGTAATGTCTTGGGTTAGAAGTGCCTATTTAAGCAAGGCTTATTATCATTTGTAATCAAGTTCAAGAAATGGAAGCTCTTCTAATGGAAGTTCGAAAATAGAAGGTCTTTGGATGTAAAATCTCTTCAAGACGAGCTCTTCAAGTAGAAGCTCTTCGGATGTAATTTCTTGTAGAAGCTCTTATCGAGCAATCTCTCTTATATTGTAAGAATTTGGAGTTTTTCCATTTGGAGAATATTCTAATGAATTTCAAGTATTAATGGAAGTTTTATGAAGCATTTTGTCATCTCTCTTGTCTCCATATTGTTGAATTTTTGGTTATGAGTTTGCACGGGTGTGTGGCCCTAGCATCATGCATCATAAAGATTCTCACTGATGATTGCATTAGTGGATTCTGGGAAGTGCTACTCCTATTTTCATTGGTTTCCTACTGATTTCTTCAAAGGTTTAACTCACAGCGTGTTGTGTTCTGTAGCTTATGTTCGTTTAGAAATTTCAATTTCAAGTTATTTGATTTCATGTTATTTTCTTTCAGTTTCTTTATTTTCTTTGGTAACCCCCCTATTAGAATAGAACCTCATAGTAGTTGCATTGTTAGAATTGTATTCATTAAAAAATGGAAAATACAAAAATATTGTTCTTTTGGGTTTGATATTTTGAGACAACAAATAGATTTTACTTCAATTCCAAGACAAAAGAGTTCTTTTAGAACCAGCAAAGGCCTCCTTGTGAACATTCACATTTATCTTCTACTGAGCAAATTTTGGTATGTCGCAAGACAAACACTGAACCTTGGAGTGGATCCTTAAAAAGATTTTCTTTTCAAGAGAGAAATTACACTATGGATTACTACCATTGACCTGATGCAAAATGAACACCCAACAGTTATGTTTAAAAATGCTTTCAAATTACAATTCAGATTTTTTTTCATTTGCTTAATTTCTAAAGAAACAATTTATGGATTTGTAAATATTTATACCAAATTTCTAGTTAGCTAACACAAATTTCTACAATTCATGAAATTTTTATTATTGTGTACACAAATTTGTTTCAATTTGACAATATTTCTAAGAAAATTTGACTTTCTTTTCTTCTTTTGTTACTATTTGAACTCTAGAATTTTTTTATGGATTTACATATATTTCTATGAAATTTCTAGTAAGTTAACACAACATTTTGCAATTCATGAAATTTCTAATATTGTGTACACAAATTTGTTTCAATTTGACAATATTTCTAAGAAAATTTGGAAATTTTTTCTTTCTTTTGTTACTCTTTGAATTTCCTATTGAATTTTTGTATCTTCCATCTATTAGAATCTCTACAACTTTGACCTAATATAATTCTTGGCTCAAAATTTACTATATTCCAATTATATAATACTACTTCATAGTCACACAATACTATTTCAAGAAAAAAGTTTGTGTTCTTTAGCAAATGGTTGACACGAAACTTAGATCATTACAGTAGAAAGTCAAAAAATAGAATATAGTTTTAAAATTAGTATTAGGTCATAAGACAAAATAATCAACCTACTTTTTCTTCTTCAGATAATTTTAAAGGCTAGGATATATTCCTTTATACTTTCTAAGTTAAATCTATAGTACATATTAATAAATATGGAGGCTTTAAGGTGCTTTTGGGAACTTTGAATACTGTATCATTGATGTGTTGTATATTAAATGTTCCTATCAGCATATGCATTGAACTCTATGGGTGCAAGTGCTCATTTAAACTAATAGATATGTTTAAAAAGTATGAGACATGTAGAAAATGCATAAATGTTGCAACAACATGCATCATTTATACATACAGTATTGAAATAAGAAATTATAATAATTTTCAACCATTTAGTTGGATTTGAATTTATTATGAATACCTAAACAAATATTTAACTATCAATGTATTACATAGTAAAGTCACCACTATGTCATGTAATTTTTCTAAATTACAATAAAAGTTTCAAATGCACTAGCTATTTAAGTATATTTATGAAGGAGAACCCATATTTGAAAACTTCAAGTAAAAATTGTGAATTTAATTAGTTCAATTTGATTTCCATAAAATAATTGTAATTAATAAAATTTTTGAACATGAAATGATGAATACATAAAATAAATGAAAGCCATCACTCAATTTTAAGGACCATAATTATAATGTTTCTTTAAACCTTTTATTAGTATAGTAGACTATTTTAACTAGAGTGAGAATTATTTGACATATTGAATGTAGAGTGCTCAAAAAATTCCTTAATATAAATTAAGCTAACTCACTCTCCAAAATTATTCCTAGTTAGAAATTTTTGAGAGCTATAAATCATCGATTTTACATTTTTTTTAAATGGATAAATTATTCATTGCACTTTAAAACAAATATTATGTCAAATATAAATAATGTTTAAATTTTTTATAAACTAATATTTTCTTGTTGATATTTGTAAAATTTGAAGTATATAAATCTTAATTATTAAAAAGAGTATACTTTATGATAAAAGTAAAGAAGTTAGATTTCTAAGTATAAAAAGAGTTTTCAAATAAATATTGTTTATTATTCATGGGAGATTCAAACCATAGTTTTAGCTTTATTTTTAAAAAATTAGCTCCAAACTTCATTGTCTATATAAATGGGTAGTCACACACACACGCACGCGCGCGCACACACACACACACACACACACACAAGAATAAGGCTAATTTTTTTACATTTAATTAATTTTAAAAGTAAACTAAAATAACTTTTAAAAAAACAAAATTAAATCAATTTAGAAAAATTTAAATCAAATTGAAATTTAAAAATTATTGTTATTTTTCTACTTTAACTTAATAAATAATAAATAATTAATCATAATTTACATAGTAAAAATGAATCTTGACTTGCACTCTTACCAATTTAAAAAAAAAACTTTATTAGAAAGAAATAAATTGAAATTGAAATTTTTTCTTTTGGCATCGAACTTATAAGAACTAGAAAATCGTCTATAAAAATATACTATTCAAAAAAACAATAAAATGATTTCATACAATTTTCTTTGGCTTTGAGTGACATTAAAATCATAGGAATTGTGTTTTGCAAAAAAAAAAGCAACATTTATTCTCTATGATTTACATCATTGTGTTGTTAATCAAAAAAAAAAACTATACAAAATATAATAAATGTTTGAGATTGAGATTGGCCAGCAACCAATGTAACAGTGGCACTCATAGGCTATGGGAAGTTGTAGAGTAGAGGAAACAGTAAATGAATTCAAATTTAAGCAATAATAAATGAGGTCATGCAAGAGTTTACTTTGTCAAAAAAAGATATTAATAGAAATTGACATATATAGGTAATTAATTGAATTTTAAGGTGCAATATTTACATGTAGTTCATCTAAGAATTTGGCATAGCTTTGATACCATGTAAGAATTTTCCTAAGAGAAAAACTCACCCATGACCAAGAAGCACAATAACTAGCACAAAAGACCAATAGAGTATGATAAGAATAATGATATGATATTCAAAATTGATTATATAGTACACTAGAGGTGCTTTTATATAAAGGCCTCTATGATGCATCTAGAATGCCTAGGAGTTAGTAACATGATAAGTCTTACAACTAGGCACATGTCCACTAGGTGTGGGTTATCCTCCATTAAGCACAGGAGTTATCACAATGATGAGAGGATAAGCCTACAAAGGTGTAGCACGTACAATTATGTTGTAGTCACAATGTGCTAAATTGAGAGTGCAAACAAATGTGTTGCCTACATGATGACTTAGTTGAATATACAAACTCCAGTGTTCTAGTCACTATGTGTTGAATTAGAGTTGCTTACTCCTATGTTGTCAACATGACAACTCATATGAGTACAAAAAATTCTAGGTTTCTAACGTAATAAATAATAAAATACATCATTTATCCTAAGTAAACTTAGGTGTAAATAATAATTATTTACACTAATAGTTGGAATGAAATGTATCGATACCATATTAGGATTTCAAACCAAACCCTTTACAATAAAGCTTGAAATCTTTCACCAAATATGTAAGTGGTCAACTCGTTTGATTCAAAAATCTCAAAAGTCTACAATTATAATAGGAAATAAATAATCAATCTTGTAAGATAAACACTCTACTCTACACTTTAAATCCAAGCAAATTAATCCATTGTACAACCAATAAGGACTATATGATTACTCTATGGAATCTGTAGGTTGTCTATTTGAACAATCAATATAAAAAAGAGAGAAGTGTTAAATATTTAGACAAACCTCAGATCCATAAATTTTCAAGCACTCAATCTTGCATTTTTGAAATGATATATTCATGAAGTGTAACAACCTGCTAAAATGGTTGAGTTCACAATTCTAGTATCGATTATATAACATAGTTGTGTTATAATTTTAAATCATGTTTCTTTATATCTATGTATGTGATATGTACACACATATGCACACACACATATGTGTGTGTGTGTGTGTGTGTGTGTGTGTGTGTGTGTGTGTGTGTGTGTGTGTGTAATCATATGTATATGTTTATATGTATACATATACATACTATTGGAAATATTCAAGACTATGCTAGGTTACTAAGAGGGGAGGTATGAATTAGTAACCTCAAAAACTTTATCAAATTCAGATTTTAATTACAACAATCCAATAACCATTAAATAATTAATGAACACAATGATTTGGTGACCTAGAAACCTTCCAAATAGAAAGAAAAATTGGGGTGGGGATGATACCCACAATACTTCAATACTAAAGCATAAAGTTGGCCTGTTAAGGCTTACAATGATTACTTCTGATGATCTACCCTATTAGGAGCAATTAGGACTACTATGTCCACCTTGTTAGAGGATTTACAAACATACAATGAATTATGCACTTGTGTAAGGTCCCATCCAAGTAAGGACACAAAGGATCATTAATTTGTCTACAATATTATTTGATTAGAAGTAAATATTAAGTTTGTCATTAGAGAACACTATATAGCTTATGCAATAACATGATTAGGGAGAATACTTATGTGACTTGCAATGATTAGTATTGTTTAAATAAGATTGACTTATCAATTGTAACCATCTGAGTAGGTGCAAATGTGTATGTGATACTTCGTATAATAGAATTCTGCTTATTTAATTAATGTGCAAGTTAGACTCAACTTATGATCAACTATGAATTTTTTTTGTACACTTGACAATGATTACAAATAGAAATGGTTGGACCTTACATATGACACGATAGTTCAGATAGTTATGAGACTAGTAGCATTAGACCTAATTCACACTAGGATGGATTGTCTAATATAAGTTAACAACTTGATTAGCTAATGTGAGTTACCTTATGGATAAATACCTTATATTGTTCATCTTATCTCATCATGATAATTAGATAGTTTTAGTAATTGAAATTATGGCCAATTGAATTGAATAGATATTGTGTTGTGGCGAATACATTCCACATAAGGTGATTGTGAAAATGGAAATAAAGTTTGGGTTATGTGATTATTGTTTTGAAGTAAATTATGTATCATCTAATTCAAAATAAAATAAAAATATGAAAATGAATAGAATATATATAACACAATGAATACTAGTGATACTCATTATGTTATTCTAAGAGATGTTATGATTTTAATCCTATAACTAGTGAGAGTAAGTACTTATGCTTGATGAATTTGATTAATGTATGTGTAAGGTGTAAGGTGTTTTGATACATATGCTCTGAATTATTAATGTGGTTATTATTCTTGAAAAGTTTATAATTAGAGAAATTAAGGTGGAAATAATGATACTTATTTGTAAATGAATTTAATATGCAAATGATTCTGAAGAAATGATGCTAGAATATGATATTGATCTAATTGGTTGATCTATGGTTAATTCAGGGATATGTCTTAATGTTTACAGTCTTATATTTATATGTTTTAGTTGCTGATGTTAAATGTGAATTTGTGTAGCAGATGCTTGTGAAGGCCTAATCGGATGATAATGAAGACCTTCAAGAAAACTATGCCAAATCTTGTACAACAATCAAAGTCGACCTCAATGCAAACTTTTTGTAAAATCGGATATGAACTAAAGTTGGACTTTAGAGGGGTTAAAATGGATCCTAGAGTGCATTCTAGGTTAAAATAACCTAACCCACTTATACTACCCAAGGTTGGGGGTTATTTGAGGGTCAAATCATGGTTAAAACTTACATTATGACACCTCTAAAGGGCTCCACTTCAAATGTGACCAAAATGAATAGTGGGAGAGAATGGGTTATGACACATTGATAAGAAAGTCATGTGCCTTAATTAAATGAGGGAGGGTTTTGGAAGAAGATGAGAGGATGGTAGAATAGTATGAGAAGAAGAAGATCAAGAGGGAACTTGAGAGAGAGATGAGTCTTTCTATCCCTTTTCTTTTGTATTATTTCTTTTTGAGTTGGATTCATGTAGGTCTGAAATATGTAACAAGTGTAGTTAAAAATGTTGTTCTTGTATTAGGAACTCACTCTTATGATAACATCTATGATCCTTAGATGCGGTGAGTTCTTGCTCGAGGGTATGGCTAGCGCACTAGAGGCCTCATGATGCCATTAATTGGTAGGGTGGAAAAAAAGCGTTGTTTGAGTATTATTAGTTTTCTCTATTGTGTCTTGCAAAGAAATGTAAATGAAACTTATAAAAGCTAAGCCTTGCTACTTGATTTAAGATTGTGTATATGATTCAATGCAAAAGAGAAGTTGGTCATCTTACATTTTTGATGAATGAAAGGTTTCCTATTTGAATAAAAGAAAAAAAAGAAAAGAAAAGAAATAGTTCTATGTCTTATTAAGATGTATATTTGAAAGACTGTTAAATGGAATCTAATACTCTTTTGAGTTGAAATCAATTAGTTAATCAAAGTTTCATTGCCTTATAGTGCAGATCTGAAATTTGTTGTTGAAAATAGTTATCTAAATCATGTCTTCCTTTAAAGGAATCTATGTTTTATTTTGGGTAGGAAAATATGGGCATGGCATTTGGTATCAGAGCAGGTTGCAACATTGGGACATTGTTTGGGACCATTGTAGACATGGGAAAATATAAGGAAATTTCTTCATGACTGAGTACCATAAGAAAAAATCTATTTGTTAGATTAGGTGAAAAAATAATCTCCCAAGAACACCTGCATGCATAAACCTGTCACATGGATGAAGCAAAGAACAGAGGCAAGGAAAAATCATGGAGGCCAAAAAGTTAGATCCATCTTATGGACATGCTTAGAGAAATATCTCATATAATCCAATAAGTGAATGATAAAATACAAAGAGGTGAATCCTTATAAAGGAATCACAAAACCTGAAAAGGGTAACCTAAAGCCTAAAAAGCCTAGGGTTGCACAATATAATTAATAAAATATTAATTATATGCACCTACAAGATAGCTTAAGAAAACTAGAGTAATAGGAAACTTAATTAATTAAATCAAAGTGATTTAATTAATAAGTTAGAACAAATAATTACTCTAACACCCCCCCTTAAGCGAAGCTTGGGAGGAAGCTAACCTAGCACAGCTATGAAAGAGAATTGGGTCCCACAAACAAGGGAAAACCACATGGGAAAAACCCTACTCCAAAAAGAGATAGCAAAGAGTGTTCCAGAAGAAGGAACAAAGAGATCAAAAGAGAATCATTGAAGCATGAAGAATTGCAAAACTCTGTCAAAATGTTGATCTGTAGAACCTCCATGGAAATAGAAGGCATGAACCATCAACCAAAGAAGCATAGAATAGCAATATAACCTCCCCTTAAGGTAGGTGATGTGATAGGCAGCTGAAAAGATGGGCCAAAAAATCTCCTACAAAAAGGAGCCAAACACATCGAGAGTGAGGTACAAACACCAATAAAGGCATGTGTCATCGACATTGCATGAGAAAATAGAGAAAGAGGGCCTATAAGCGGCAAACAACTATCCCCCCCATGGCACTTTATAAAATAGTGGGAGTACAACGAATCACAATGATGAAAAGGATCTCAAAACACAAGAGTGGAACTTTATCTCAGTGCTTTGCATAAAGATGCTTACAATGAATATAAAAAATGATCAAAAAAAACATAAAGCTAAAACAACAAAAGGTAAAGCCCAAAATGAAGCAACTGAAGCAACAAAATCGATCTCCGGACCTGAAACAATTAGGATATCCACCAGAATGCTAAAATTCAAAAGACTAAATAGGATGTGCATAGAACAGAATCTGGAACAATAACTAGCATCACTAGAAAGAGCTTTTCAGTGATATAAAGAAGTCCAAATATGGAGATCGGAAGCTCAAGATACGCCTCCCGGAGTGCAAAATAGAACATTTATCTTTGACTGCCAAAATAGGTAATCAAATTGCATCAAAATCCAAAAAAACCTACACCAACATCTCTGTCTTAGAACCAGCTTTTTGGCACATTTTTTGGATCAAAAAAATACGTCCGTATGCTCAAGTTACGGAGAAAAAACCACCAGGGCCTCTGAAAATGCATGAAAAAATATATTTTAAAAAACAAAAAAAAATTTAAAAAATCTCCACCGCCGATGGAGTGGCGGCCAGGCAATTTGAGGGTGGAGGGCCACCGCGGGGTGAAGCTATGGCGGTGGCCGCCGGCAGAGCCGCTACGAGCCGCTGGCGGACCACCACCAGTAACTGCTAGCGGTGGCCATCAGCGGTGACCGCTAGCGGCTCTGCTATGGTTAATTAACCACTGCGGCTAAAACTGCTTCAATTGTTTTCTTTTTTTGCAATTTTTTTGATATTTCTATCTCAAAACGCGTGCAGGGGGCCGTACAGCCCTTTCGAACAAAAAATTTTTGCCTCCCAGACCAACGGTGTTCAAAATGGACAAATTTTATATGGATTCTAGGGTTTTTGGGTGCTCTAAGCGCAACGGTGATGTTCGCTTGAGCCCAAAGTGACCAAAAAGAAAGGTCCCCCCTAAATCCACATAAAAAACTTTTGAAACCCTTGAAAAAAAAGTAGTTTCTGAAATGCTTCAACAAACCACGAACAACGAGCGATAAGCTTGCTCTAATACCATGTTAGATTAGGTGAAAAAATAATCTCCCAAGAACACCTACATGCATAAACCTATCACATGGATGAAGCAAAGAACAAAGACAAGGAAAAATCATGGATGCCAAAAAGCCAGATCCATTTTATGGACATACAAAGAGCAATATCTCATATAATCCAATAAGTGAATGATAAAATACAAAGAGGTGAATCCTTATAAAGGAATCACGAAACTCGAAAAGGGTAACCTAAAGCCTAAAAAAGCTAGGGTTGCACAATATAATTAACAGAATATTAATTATATGCACCTACAAGATAGCTTAAGAAAACTAGAGTAATAGACAACTTAATTAATTAAATCAAAGTGATTTAATTAATAAGTTAGAACAAATAATTACTCTAACACTATTAAAATGCCATTATGATAGAAAAAGCCAGTTTATTAGGTTCATGTTTGATCATGTTTTAATTGTATGTTATAGATTAAGAGATTTCTAATGGATTCATTGATTTAGAAATTGCTTTGAAACATTAAAATACACTCTTATTAATATCATTCACAATATCATAATTGATGGAGAAAATAAATCAAACAAATACTATAGACAAAATAATTTAAAAAGAAACACAAGGGCAAGATGAAAACTAAAGGCTGGAAGAGAGTATTAACTCTCTGAAATTTGTATGGGAAGTGGAAAATATCCCACTCCCAATTATAGAGTAATAAAATAATAAGAACCATATTCTAAGTATTTTGACCCATAAAGTCCATAAATAATAAGAGACTATATATATATAATATATTATTGTGTGATTCAAAAAAGTAGTAAAATAAACAAGAGGCTAAACACATAATAAATGGTATGTCACCATCAATTGGTGAAATTTCTAAACTAATGGCTAATATGACATGACTGTTCCCCTAACCCACACTTACCCATTTTTCCTATAGTTATAGCCTTTATCCCATGCATGAGGGTCCAAGGCTAACCTAGGGTCATTTCCTTGAAAGGAGTGTATGCTAATACAAGAAGGATAACTTTTTAAAAATAACCTTCCTTCCTTCCTTAGGTGTCTTAATCTAGGCGCTCAAAAAGGCTGCCAAGGATGGGACATCCAATCCATCTTCTACTCGTGTGCCACTTAGGCACTGAGTCTTTGACTAGTGGATTCTAAGAGGGGTGTAGAACAAGTAAGGAGGTTGTGATTCAAGCTAGGGAAGAGACATGTTGCCTAGCCTTCACATAAATTTAGATGGAGGACTTGTCATAGGATTCACGTGACTCCAATGTCCCCATATGTGGTGCCTCCTAGTATTCAGGTTGGTAGGTGGTACTGAATGGCAGTGTTAATATAGTTATCAATGGTAAAGCTAGTGAGAGAGGAGGTAGGAATGGGGTTAGAATTTAGGGATTTTGTGGATTAAGTAATTATTTGGTAATATCTATACATTTTGTTCATTTCTATATGACTTTGGTAGTAGATTCAATGCTTTCAAATACAATAGTTATAGAACTAAAACATAATGGCATTGACAAAGGGAAAAAAAAAACAACTAGTTATCAGCATAGTAGTAATAAAATAGAAAAGTATATAAGTAAATGATATAAAAGAGTATTGAAGATCCGAGTTATTCTTAAAATATTTCAACACATGTAATAAAATTATTAGTGTATTAGTATACTTTGATTGTAAATATAATTGGTATTGTTATTTATTTTTTTAAACAGAGATTAATTCTTCATGTAATCATATGTCTAGATTAGAGAAAATAGAGAATGATTAATACAAATAAAGTTCAATTATAAATGTCTAGACTAGAGGGCATACAAACAAAATTTGCAAACTTGCAAAATGAAAATATGGGTATTATTATGCCACACAAGGGATAAGCATGGCTCTCTGCTCAAATCTGCAACCCTAATGGATGAATATGCTTTATGCATATATACATAGCCAACATGAGTAAATATGCATCAAGTATATACAAACACCATGAATCCTTCATCAAAGCTTCATTTCCAACCTGCAACAAAATCTAGAATAACAAGCATGAATTGGAGAAAAAAACAATAATAATAATAATCAACCCTAAATGTAATTTCAAATTAGGGTTAGGAATGAGGGTTTGGACAAAATTTTGAAAAATAGAGATGAAAAAAATGCTAAATCTCTTTCATTGAGCTCTTGAATCCAAACCTACAACACAAATAAACAAGAGCAAGAAACAATAATGAATAAGAACAACATGCATTAGGGTTAGAATATGAAAGGAGAAGATGAGATAAATAAAAGAAACAAGATTGAAATGAAAATAATGAAAGAGTAGATTTAGTTTTCTTTCTATAAACTTTTTTGGAGAACCCTAATTAGGGTTGTGATTATTTTATTTATTTCCTTATTGACTTTTAATTTTCTATTGGAAAGTGAATTTAAACTTCATATTTAAAATAAAAAGAAAGTGCTTTCATTTTAAATGTTGAAGTGGGCTTTTAATAAAAGATTTCTTTCTAATTTCAATATTAGCAAGTTAGTAAAATAGTGAGCTTTTAATCTAAAAAGATTTCCTTCTAAGTTCAATATTTAAGTGGTGTAAAGTGATTTTTTTGACTTATTATGAGGGAAACATGATTTTTCTCTTTTAGTAAATAGTAGAATTTATAAAGTGCTTTAAATTTAATAAATGCAAGTTTTGTTTCTAAATAACATTTTAGAAATTGGATTTTAAATTTAGTATTGTTATAATATTAATTAATAAATTAAAGAGAGCAATTAATTAGAATATTTTATTACTATCTTTAGTATTTCTCAAATTTAAGAGTGGGCTTAACAAGGAGGATTGTCAGATTAAATATTTGTGTCCATTTAATTAATAGAATTAATAATGTTGTTTTAAAAGATTCATTATGATGTTAAGGAAATAATTAATAGTTTATCTATAATAATGTAATGGAATTAATTAATCTATTTAGATATTAAGTCATTAAAATGAAAATAACATTGGGGATAATATATATATATATATATATATATATATATATATATATATATATATATATATATATATATATATATATATAATTTCACTTTATCAAAGTTAGTCTAAAATAAATAAATGAAAATTTATTGCTATGTTGTAAAACAAAGTGAAGGGGAGCTACCAATAAGGAAATAGTATAAAGTGACCTTGCAAAGAAGTAGCATAAATTTCAACCTAGGTGTAAGTTATATTTTTATACATACATATGTATTGTCAATTTAATTGTCTTGAGCATTCATTTTGTTACCTGGTTAAATAATATTAGTTATTATTTTGTCACTTGATTCTTATGGGTTTAAATGACTTTGTATTGATAATGCATAGAACATTTGAATTAATGGTTGAAGGGATTGTACTATTAGTAATCAACCTATGCCATCCTTATATTAAAGAGGGAACAATGAAAGATTTAGAATTTTAGGGTTTAAAAGAAAAAAGGGGGCAATAATTTATAACTAATGGCATCTCATATTGGTTTTAAAGAAATAAAGTTCATATTATGTCGAATGCAAATATTTTTCTTAGGACATTTTATCTTTTGGTTTATCATTTACTTTTGAAAGTGAAATAAAACTCAATAAATAAATAAAATCCTATATTAAGTAATAGTTCGAAGTGAAGACACTAGATGTTCAAGTTTGTTTGAATTTTAAGATATTGAATGTCATATAATTAGTCAAGCGTGAATTTTATTAAATTGTTTTCTTTGAAATAAAATCTTGGGATTAATGTTTTAAGAATAATCTTATACCACAAAAGGGTAGTTTAAAAATAACACTGTAATATTCAAGCAACTACTGAATATAAGATTTCGCATTTGACCTACGAGATTATCAAAATTAGTAGATATCATGAGAAATCTAGTTCAAATGCTAAAAGTCTAAACTATGAGAGAAGATTCAACTTTTCATGTTTTTACAAAGAAACATAATTTCAAGGAGTATAATTAAATTAGTATTGGTACATTTAGAAGTTAAATAAAGTTTTGTGATGTTTACTTGTGATAGATATAAGAGGGTACTAGATCAAAGGGTCAAGACTATAGAAAACTGACATCATTTTTAATAGTCATTCATAGTTTTTAAATTTTGAAGGATGTAATAAGAAACTTCTTATAGGAATTAGATTGCTAAATGTACTTAAAACCTTTAGTAAGGCCTTAGTATGAGGATAATCAATACCTATAGAGGAATTGGAATATAAGTTATATATCATTTTCACTCTCAAATCTAAAATTAGTGATATACCATGTTATTTGGTTAATTTTCTCTATTTTTCCCTGTTTAGGTGTGTACTCAAAAATTGAATGTTTATGTGTACCATCTTATATTAGTGATTGAAAATGTTGATTATGTAAGTTCCCAATAGATGCTCCTTTCTTAATTTAAGGTATGTATTGTAAGAGAAGAAAAATTATATGTACGTGGATAGCTTGTATGTTATGGTAATGACAATGTGAGCTATTTTTGTTCAATAATAACTAGTGGCTAGAATAATGAGTAGAGTAGAGATCCAATGAAAAATGAAATCATGCAATGATGTACATGGGCTAATATGTTCTTGTGTTGATAAGATTTTTTATGTTGTGGGAATATCTTATGTGGCTATAAATAATGTTTGATGTCCTCATCAAGGGAAGATTAGTTGAGCATTATGGTTAATGTTGATATTGTATGTGGTTATGTAGATGCAAGCTTATGGGTCATGAAGCAATGAAAGATGTTATACCTTTCTTTAATATATGTTAGTAACCTATGTGAAGCCATAACTCATGCCATCTTGTGTTTCCTCATCCATGTGATTAAACCAGTGTTTCCATTTGTGTTGAAGTGTTGTATAAAACCAACAATTGTCATGTGTGCCCATGTGAATTAAAAACAAATGTTCTTGGAAATTATGTTTGTATATAAGTATTTGCAAGTCATACCTCATATGTGTTATTGCTTGGTTGTAACCCTACTAAGTACCACCTTTAAGGATGTTTACAAAGGATAATGTTGTTACCAATTCTCATAGTTGAAAACAAAATACTGGTACTCAGAATAAGACTCCTTAGACATATTTGCATATATTCTCCAATGAGATCCAACATGTGGAAGGAGGATTTCCCATGTTGTGATAGATACCATTTTCGCACATGTCGTGTTGCTGATGGTAGCGAGATGAGCTTGAGAACACAATGCCATGTATATAGTTACGTGAAGGTGCTATTGCTTTTGTATGTTTTAGTTCCCACTTCATGCAGAGCATATAGGAGATGCTTGCATTCTTGTGGAGGGGTACCCATGGATGCTCAGTCATGTGTACGTGGAAGTACATATGGGTGGACCCTAGCCATGTATACCTCTAGCTACAGTGATGCTTACATGAGATCGCTATGCGGAGTGTGTCCTGCATGTGCCTTCTCCGTGAGGAACACTGCCATGCGACATACAACCAAAATGGGTGTCCTCCACTTGGTGTATGGTCATGCCAGGTGACTCGATGTTCTTAGTCTGTACCAATTGATGTGAGGTATTGCCAAGGTGAACACCCCATGCCATGTGGTTAGTGCACCTAGAGTGCCCACATGAAGGGCTATTGTGCTAGCCAGACGTTGTTCCCTCCTTCCTTGTGAGGTGGCTAGATATAGTAACATAGTGATGTAATGTGCACTTTATGATTTATTTTATTATTTAGACAAACAAGTTTATTTACTTTATCTTTGATAGTCTAGCCACAACCTTGATCTTCATTTTTTTTTACTTAGCTTATCGTTGCAATACATTGAAATTTTCTTGTTTTATTGTTGTTGAAATCTATGATTTAACTTATTTCATTGGAATTTTTTTTGTGGCTAGACTAGTTTCCTCGATGTTTGTGGATGTTGGTCTTTTGTTGTAATGTGATTCCTCATGAAGGACGATGGAGATGAACTTGATGAGTGTATACGAGGAAGTAGATCAAGGGAACCCTTGAGGATGGGGGTATGTGAGGTTGTTATGCAGCTATTATCCACTACCTTCCTATGTGTGTGGTGTTTATTCCTTGGAGGCTAACCACCTTACATAAACAAGGGATATGACATGTGGTTTTGTATGGATGACCTCTTGTGTGATGGGTCTATTTACCATCGAGCCACCAAGTGAGGCTTTGATTATAGATTATTGATTTTGTACTATGGATCATGGATTATGGTTATGTATATGGATTTCAGTTATTTATGTAGTACAGTACACTTCAGACCTAGATGAGATTAACATTTTACCTCTATGACCATTCATGAAACTTGTGATGAGTTTATCCTAGTGATGTGGCTTGTGTACAAGTGTATAGGATGTCAATGGGTGTGAAGGCTTCACTCACCCTTGGGAGGGAAGAGATACCTTGGGTGAAGGGGTTAGTTGGGCTCAACATTGAAGTTGAGAGATTCTCCTCCTTGGAGAGCCCACCTTCATCCATTGTTTCATGATTCCAATGGTGAATCATTGTGTTAAGCCTTGGAAAGGAGTTTATGTGTTTTTATAATATGTTGCATGCTTTGTTGGTGTTTGAGTGTAACCTATTTGAGCCTTGTTTCCCCAGTTGAGTGTTTCAATTTTGTTTAATATATCAATTTTTTTTATGTATGCTCATACAATTATAAACTGATAAATGTTGGAAAGATCACTTACTTGAGTATAATTTGATAGATAAAGAAAGAGACACAAAACACTAGTGACTTCTAGGAGGAAGTCAAATATTAGTGGAGGAGAATGTAAGGTCTTATCCAAGTAAGGACTAGAAGGATCATTAATTTGTCTACAATATTATTTGATTAGAAATAAATATTAAGTTTGTCATTAGAGAACACTGTATAGCTTATGCAATAACATGATTAGGGAGAATACTTATGTGACTTGCAATGATTAGTATTGTTTAAATAAGATTGACTTATCAATCAAGTAACCATCTGAGTATTAGGTGCAAATGTGTATGTGACACTTCATATAGTAGAATTCTACTTATTTAATTAATGTGTAAGTTAGACTCAACTTATGATCAACTATGGATTTTGTTTGTAGACTTGAAAATGATTACAAATAGAAATGGTTGGACCTCTTTATATATGACATGATAGTTTAGATAGTTATGAGACTAGTAGAATTAGACCTAATTCACACTAGGATGGATTGTCAAATATAAGTTAACAAATTGATTAGCTAATGTGAGTTACCTTATGGATAAATACCTTTTATTGTTCATCTTATCTCATCATGATAATTAGATAGTTTTAGTAATTGAAATTATGGCCAATTGAATTGAATAGATATTGTGTTATGGTGAATACATTCCACATAAGGTGATTGTGAAAATGGAAATAAAGTTTGGGTTATGCGATTATTGTTTTGAAGTAAATTATGTATCATCTAATTCAAAATAAAATAAAAATATGGAAATGAATAGAATATAGATAACACAATGAATACTAGTGATACTCGTTATGTTATTCTAAGAGATGTTATGATTTGAATCCTATAACTAGTGAGAGTAAGTACTTATGCTTGATGAATTTGATTAATGTATGTGTAAGGTGTAAGGTGTTTTGATACATATGCTATGAATTATTAATGTGGTTATTATTCTTGAAAAGTTTGTAATTAGAGCAATTAAAGTAGAAATAATGATACTTATTTTTAAATGAATTTCATATGCAAATGATTTTGAAGAAATGATGATGGAATATGATATTGATCTAATGGCTTGATCTATGGTTAATTCAGGGATATGTCTTAATATTTACAGTCTTATATTTATATGTTTGAATTGCTGATGTTAAATTTGAATTTTTGTAGCGGATGCTTGTGAAGCCCTAATCGGATGATTATGAAGACCTTCGAGAAAACTATGACAACTCTTGTACAACAATCAAATTCAACCTCAATGCAAACTTTTTGTAAAATCGGTTATGAACTAAAGTTGGACTTTAGAGGGGTTAAAATGGATCCTAGAGTGCATTCTAGGTTAAAATAACCTAACCCACTTATACTACCCAGGGTTGTGGGTTATTTGAGGGTCAAATCATGGTTAAAACTTACATTATGACACCTCTAAGGGGCCCCACTTCAAATGTGACGAAAATGAATAGTGGGAGACAATGGGTTATGACACATTGATAAGAAAGCCATGTGCCGTCATTAAATGAGGGAGGGTTTTGGAAGAAGAGGAGAGGATGGTAGAACAATATGAGGAGAAGAAGATCAAGAGGGAACTTGAGAGAGAGATGAGTCTTTCTATCCCTTTTCTTTTGTAGTATTTCTTTTTGAGTTGGATTCATGTAGGTCTGAAATGTGTAACAAGTGTAGTTAAAAATGTTGTTCTTGTATTAGGAACTCACTCTTATGATAACATCTATGATCCTTAGATGCAGTGAGTTCTTGCTCAAGGGTATGGCTAGGGCACCAGAGGCCTCATGAGGCCATTAATTGGTAGGGTGGAAAATGAGCTTTGTTTGAGTATTAGTAGTTTTCTTTATTGTATCTTGCAAAGAAATGTAAATGAAACTTATAAAAGCTAGGCCTTGCTACTTGATTTAAGATTGTGTATATGATTCAATGAAAAAGAGAAGTTTGTGATCTTACATTTGTGATGTATGAAAGGTTTCCTATTTGAATACAAGAAAAAAAAGAAAAGAAAAGAAATAGTTCCATGTCTTATTAAGATGTATATTTGAAAGATTGTTAAATGGAAATCTAATGCTCTTTTGAGTTGAAATCAATTAGTTAATTAAAGTTTCATTTCCTTATAGTGCAGATTTGAAATTTGTAGTTGAAAATAGTTATCTAAATCATGTCTTTCTTTAAAGGAATCTATGTTTTACTTTGGGTAGGAAAATATGGGCATAACAACTTGGTAAAGAGGTTTGACAAAAGACTATTAAGTCTACCTTGTTAGAGGTTTTGAACTAGTTCACCTGTTAGAATGAAACAATATATCTCTGACTTACAACTAATTTGCTGATAGAGATTCTTTGATGTATTGATCACCTTTATGTGATAGAGATGACTCTTCTACTCCTTTGCTAATATGGCCTTACAATATACTTTGCTACCAATTTGCATTTGCATATTCTTCTCACTTATTTTCATACATGCATTCATCTATATGTCTATATGGATATGATAAAATATCACACACACACACACACACACACACACACACACACACACACACATATCAATCCAATTTACAAAACTACAAAGTCAGCCAATATACAAGTTAACACAAATATTACAAAGTTGGCTTAAATAAAGACACTTGGGTTATGAAGATTGACTTAGTGAAGTTTTGATACACGATGTCCACTGTCATTACTTGAAATCATCACGTATTTAGAAGAAGTAGAAGATTTTTTTGTACTGATCATCTCAGAGTAGTCTCAAACTCAATCTACACTGGAAACTCGATAGATACTATGCATCTTGGTAGAAATTAAATTACACATTTACCAAAACTGCACTCAATAAAAATTGATCATCACATAGCTCGGTTAACACTATCTTCACTTTAGATGAATTATTGGCTCAGTTTGAACTAAAAAGCTTGGTAACCATTCAACTACTCAAGTTGAACTATTGAACTTCACACTACTTGAATTCACTTGGTAACCATTGGGATGCTCAATAGGAACTATAAAGCTCGGTGGCTACAAAATTACATGGAAAATGATATAGACTGTTCAATTAGCTCAGAAGCCATATAGAATCTAAATAAGATTTTTCAATAATAAAAAATTTGACTTAATCTCAACAATTTCCCCCTTTGACATTAGTGACAAAAACACTTATTAGCCAAAACTTATATACATCATAGTGTGATACTGGTTTAGTACTATATAATGTATTTTTTTAGATTTTTCAAAAAAATTCTTTGTAAGTATATACAATATACTTTCCTTTATTTTTTGCATGATTCTCCCCCATGCAATATACATACGACTTCTCATATATATACATCCAATTTCTCTTATGCATACTACTTCTCCCCCTTTTTGACAATAATGCCAAAGATTTATTCAAAACTTATATACACAAAGACATCAATATAAGTGTTGCCCCACTTTTTACCATATTCCAATTTTAAAAAGTGGAGGATTTAACTCGTATTTTTTTTAGTCTGGTCAAGTCTGTTGGTCCTTCCTTCCTCAAGTGTTAATTCTCTCCATCAAGTTTCTATCTTTTTCATTTTCTCGCATTATATACCTGGGTGGGTATTCCTTATTGTCATGAGTCATGCGAGTAGTCTAGATCCTTACTCGATGGAGCTTCTTGAATAATTCTACCTTAGATGAATTTACTTGCAATTCATTTTGATCCAAGTGTAAAGAAATTTGAACTAGAAGAAAATCAAGTTTCTTCTTCTCCTTAGCAGATTTTCGCTCCTTGAATGTGAAACTCCACAAGAATCTATAAATTCTATTTGTAGGCTAAAACAAGGAAAGGTGAATCATAATATGGATGGATCACTCAAGTATTATCATGTTTTCATAGTGGGAATCACTCAGAACTCACCAGGATGATCAGAATAAGCATCAGCGAAAAACTCAAAAATAGTTTCTCTTCGACAGGTTTCGAACCAAGAAGTTAGTTTTTTGCAAAGGTGTTTGTAAAAGAATAAAGTGAGCCAATGGGTCCCATCTTTCACTTGAAAAGTAATTTTTATATTTTTGAAAGGCTTAAAGTAAAGTTATTAGGGAAAGTAAGGTAAAACAAAGGGCATCGATGAAAAACTCTGAAATAGCTTTTTGACGGGTTTCAAACCAGGAAGGCAATTTTTTGCATCCAGTAGAAGATCACTCTTGCAAGAATGGTTATTTGATGATTCGATTATAGGAGGCTAAAAAAAGGGTAAGGGAAGCATGTTGATCACTTTGAGGGAGGTATTCTATTCAAATTCTGGCGGAGTGGAATTTTACTCACAGAGTACTCCATTCTTAATTCTCTGGAGCTTGGTGGAAAATGGGAAAGTAAGTCATAATAAAGGAAAATAACCATTCGATCAATAGAAATAGTGAAAAGACAAGAAAGAATAAATTGTAACCTCCACATTTACTAATCTAATAGATTTATCATTCAAGTCATTTGTGTGGTGTGGATTTTAAAGACTAACGGGTGGATTGGAGTTTCTATATAAAGATGAACATAATGGATTTTCAAACTAATGCTCACTCATTTGAACTATTATTCTATTAAGTTGATTATTGATTCCAAAATGCCCATAGTTACAAAGTTCTACTCTCTATCTTATTTTGAGTTTTAAGATTTCTAAATTATCTTTACCTCAATCGAAATGGCAACAAGATTTGTTGGATTTGATGGATTGGGCAGAATCAAGTCTACGTGGCAGAATATCACAGATACTTCACTCCATTTCTTTGACATGCAAAATTTCCAAAGAAGGTTGAGGGCAAAACCAATCCATCCCATAAGGGAGAAACTCTAAAGAAGTGGGCTAGTAGAAGCATTAGGATTTCCCATAGTAGTGCAAGCCCTGGAGCTAATTATTGAATGTATCAATCAATATAACCTAGATACGAAGAAAATCTTACTGCCTGATCAAACAGTGTTAATCTCAATTGATAGGCAAGCAGTAGTCAATTACCTATGAATTCCAAAAAGAGAGGAGTTCTTTGAATTAAAAATTGGAGGAGCTATGTCTTAATTCTCTTTGAAGAAGATTGTGTGGCAAAAGGAGATCATGAGTTCTTGGTTCCAAAAGCCAAGATGAGCTAAAAGTTAAGTTCCTAAAACCCTTTTTGGCACTAATCTCAAGCTTGAGATCCTGGTCATTCTAGTTCTTTTGCATTGATTGAAAGGTGAGGTTGAAGCCCTTAACTTTTTAGAGAAATACTTCTTTATACTGAAAATTATATGCTCAGATACATAATATGCTGACTAGGCGTATGAGGTAAGTTAGCATCTGTCTAGAGCTCTCAGTGTAGCCAAGTTCTACAATTCATTTTATATGTCTTCTTTCTTGATATATATGTTGGCTTCCCTACAATTATGGCTAGATGTTCCAAAAATAGAGAATTTTCTACATGATGTAAAGATTTATGAGTATTACCCATGCTTGCAGTTACAAAATTGTTATGCAGAGTATATCAAAGTTAATGATGCATTTACAATGAGGCTTCACAGGGAACTCCAAGGGTGTTCGAAGAGGAGATTTAGCCCAGAAGCGATGGTAGCCATCAATTAGTTGGTTAGTTATTTCATCCAATTCTCATCCTTTTCATATTTGCATCTTGCAACTTTCAATGGATTTCCCCTAAAGCTTCCTAGATATCCAGATGACATGATCGTACTCATTGAGATCATGAGACAAGAAATCTAGGTCAATGTGCTAAGCACCAGTTTGAAGAAAAAGGGATGTGAATTTCCCATAAAATTTTGAGCATACAATTGTGAGTCCAATCACATGCCCAAGGCATTTGAGAACAAGTTCAAATTAGAAGAATATGAAGTGTTGAGGACTATGTTTGATCCAAATGGATATGCCAAAGATGTGCTTCAAATTGGAAGCGTGATTAACCATGTTACCACCATGGAAGATTATTAGGCAAATTGTAAAAATGAGTTCGAAAGTCGAGATCAGGCTTTTGCAAGATTGACAATAGAACAAATAAAGACATATGGCATTAACCTAGAGGTGGAAGGGCTAGAGGATGACGGGAAAAATATGTATAGTAATACATATTTGACCAAGTTGAGAAATACCCCAATCAATTTTGAGCCATATGTTGATGTGAAGGAAGACCTTGATGTTATGATGGCCCTGATTGTCTAAAGAACTAGAAAATGGGTCGAGTGGAAAAAAAAAAAGAGCTAGAGTAGGAGCAATACTACTCAACCTTCTCCAACTGCTACTAGTCCCACTTCTTCTCAAAGTGCTATACTTAGTGTTATAACTTTAGCTACTCCAGGACCTGCTCAATCTACAAGAGGACTTGATCAACCCCTAGAGAAGAACATCTCAATAGCTCCAACTTTCAAAGGTGGTGCTCTACTAGTTATTGGAGCCCAAGCCAACAAAAAAGAAAAGAGTACCAAAGAGCCAAAAGATGGTGTTGTTGCTCCAGTTTCACCTCCTCATGTTACTGCTCTGGTTTCAGCTCTTCATGTGACTACTACTCCATCTCCTCATCATAGCCCTAGTCCATCTGCAAGCACTCCCTTTTTGAAGCTAACTGGTTCCCCCATTTAGATAGTAGAGATCAGGGATGAATAGAGTAGTTGTAGCGAATGTAGTGAATCTGACGAAGCTATAAGGAAAACTCAAGTGCAAGAGAAATTCCTGAGTTCTTCTAGGCTTCTATTTCAAGATCCTAAGAATCCTTTTTCTACAACTTTAGTATTAGTGACTCTGGTGAGGAAGAATATGTTTAGTATAGAGTCACTTAGGGCTACTTCTAAAGTGATCAGCATAGAGTCCTAGCTAGAATATAGCTTATAAAGGAAAAAAAAGAGGAAAGAAGAGAGTATCCCTACAAAGGATACTATATCTCAAGAAGTTCACTCTAGATCTACAATAGTAAAAGCTAAGAAGAAAAAGACTTTATCAATAATTGGGCAACATCCAGAAACATGACAGTTGACAATGGAGGTAGCAAAGTTAAATAAAATAGGGAGAATTGAGGACATGACACCCGATGATTTCACTTTACATTTGATTGATCTTAGAGAGGCTAGGCATGATACAAAGGTGGGCTTATGGAGATGAATTAATTAAGTGATAGAAGAATAATTGGAGAACCTCAAATTGACAAAAATTAGAATGAAGGCCAAGATTGAAGAATTGAAGAAATTTATCGAGCAATTGGTTGTTCCATTGGCAACCATTACTGGTGTGCTTGCTACTGAGAACCCCACAATAGAAGAATGCAAGCCTTCATCTCACACCTTCAAAATGATAGGCATTTTGGCCAGAAAAAAAAAGAAAGGATTGAGAAACTCAATGTAGATGGAGCTATTTTGATTGATCAAATTGGAAATATTATCCTTCGATTGGAAATTGAGAAGGATAAAATAATTTCTAATCACAACACTTTGGCCACAGAAAAGGAAAGGTGTGATGAATTTATTTCTCTCCTATATATGGTCATCCAAATCAAGGAAAAAGAGGTAGTTGAAGAAAAATTTTTGAAGAAGGGGACTGAACCTCTATTCAAATGGCTTCAAAACATGCAATTTATGCAGGAGATGATTCAAGAGGCTAAAGAAGGACTCCAAGATAGAGCATTTGAACTCATGCAAGGATTACAAACTGACCCACAAAATAGTGGGCAAGGGAAAGCTCTCATTGGGGTAGAAGTAATGAAAAATAACTTCTCCACATACTTGAGTAATCTATTTGGAATGACTTCAAGAAATCAAAATAGAGTGGTAGAGTTGGAGATGCTTGGTGGATACATACATGTGGCTAGTGGAGAATTGACAAGTCAGCTAAATGTAGTAAACAAGTTGGCTCGGGAGCATTTGAAGTGGCTCTTAAGATTCACTAATGTACATGTGCCTAGTCATGAAGAAATGATCCCAATTATAGTAGCTGTCAAGGCATATAGGGAAAAATCTAAAAAGGAAAAGAAGTCTAAGTGATTCATTTGACAGTCCCTTTTCATTCTCTTATTTAAATTTTGCAAATTATGTAAATTTTGTAATATGACAAACTGACATCTTGCCATTTGTCATCCTCAGATGATGAACCGATTAAAATTCCTATTGTAACAGTCATCTCTCAATTCAATATGTATGAAGTTGAATGATTAATGAAATGTCAACATTTTTTTTTCTGTGAAATACTATTTTTTGTAGAGACAATTGAATGGTATTTTTTTTCAATCATTTTCCGTTCCAGTACCTATTGTGATTAGTTAGTATTTCCTTTCTGTATTGCAAAGAACTAAGGAAGAATAGAGTTTCATTTCCCCTATTATCTAGAATACCAATGAATGTAATAAGTATTGTTATAATTCATTCAAAAAAAAGATTTTCTTAGTTTTTTCCTAATTCATCAGTTGTAATTCAGATTTGAGTTTAACTTAGTTTAGCATCAGTTGATTATACAAATAGATTTATGGATTCATAAGATGTGTGGATACTTGAATCTATTTTAGTAATGAGAAGTTTTTATTTCCTGAATTAAGTTCTAGTTAGGCTTAATTTGGTTTTCCTCTTCTTCTCTCAAGTTAAGAGCATACCCTGCATTAGTTTTAGGAAAAAAACATAATTCCTTGAACATCATTCACATAGGCAGCTGTACCTACCAATTCAGAGAGAAATCAATAATTAGAGAATGACTTTTCCACTATTGTAAATAGATTTTTTTCATCATTCAGGCATTAAGAGTCATATTTTTACAAGAAACAAGAACGGACAAATCTATTTACCAATAGATTTTTGGTGACTCTGCTGGGGAAACAAATAGTCGCTTGACTAGAAAGCCTATGTCATGAGGGAAAATGGTACTACCTCATGAAAACATAATCCTAGGGCTCCAACCTAACCTTAGTTTTCAAGATGACCAAGAAGATATAATTTCATCCCTTAACACATTTGTTTGGAGGCACAGAAGGAACACTGAATATTATCGGAATGCTAGCCAGGTATTAGAGAAAGAAGAAAGAAGAGCTAAAGCCTTTGAAAGAGTTGTTCAAAGGAGAGATATCCAGAGATCAGAA
The DNA here is from genome assembly GCA_028749045.1 of Cupressus sempervirens. Classification (NCBI taxonomy): domain Eukaryota; kingdom Viridiplantae; phylum Streptophyta; class Pinopsida; order Cupressales; family Cupressaceae; genus Cupressus; species Cupressus sempervirens. The sequence goes on from CM053787.1 coordinate 931,632,900, forward strand.
AGACAATTAAGATAGTAAGCTTAGAGTTAAATTAGACCTATCATCCTAGAATAGTTTAGGTTCCTCAGAAGTACCAAGGAATAGGGTGGGCAAGATTCCACCTTTGATAAACTTGCAGAGCTCCAATTTCCTATTCTAGATGTTCCAAAGCAGAAAGGTGAAGGTAAAAGTCAGAGTAGCCCCCTTCCCTTGTTATGAATCAGGATGCCAGTCCTTCACATTCCACTTGTTAGGTGTTAGCACTTCATGGAGTTATTGCCCCTGTAGTTGTTAATTTTTTGCCATATACTACTAGAACCATCATGGTTGCTCCATGGGCCATGGCAATAGGACTGTTAGCACTAAATGCTTGCCACCCACTTTTGGCTGGCTCAAGGAAGAATTTTCCTAAATTCTCAGGTGATGGAAAACTCACTATAGATGAATACATTAAGGCATTCTTTGCAGCTACTCATATCTTAGGAGTGGGACATGAAGATGTTGTTGTGAGATTGTTCATAGAAACCCTTACAGATAGTGCAGTATATTGGTTTTATCATCTACCTAATGGCTTAATAACTAATTGGGACATGATGAGAACTAAATTTGAGGCTAGATTAAAAATTGTTGAAGATAAGCATGCCTTGCTAACACAAATGACTTCAATTAAGAAGCAACCAACTATGAGCATGAGGGATTTAATTGCCAATTTCAATAAGATTAATAGAAAAATTCCTACTACTAATAAACCCACACCTAGCAATCTAAAAACTTTCTTTATTAGTGCTATACCTCTAGATATCAATTATGATCTGAGAAGAGCATGCCCCACTGGTCTGGCTGATGCACAAAATAAAGCTATTGAATGTGAGGATGATTTAATTTCTGTGAGAAAATTGAAACAAGAACTTCAAACTAAGGGGAGTTCTAGTAATACCACATCATTAGAAGAGATGATTCAGAAGTTGTCTAATGAACTAGTAGTGATGAAAAAGTAATTACCTAGATTCAATACCTCTTATCATCAGAATTACCAAAAATCACCAAGGAAAAAGAAATGAAATTAAATTCTTGCAACTTACAAGTTCACAATCTAGGTTGCAAATCGAAGCAGTGCTGAAAAAAGGAAATATGTGCATCTTTCATTTGACCATAGATCATGACAATGAGAATTGTTTGGAGACTCTTCGTATGATGTGGTTGTTATCTACTAATGAGTTAAATATTGCAGCTCCATGTTCAAAACCTGATTCTTGTTCAAATGGAAGCTCTAGAAATTTATTTTTGGAATATGAATCAAATTTTGAATCAAAAGGTGAGTGTTATGCAACCATTGATGGAACTTCATACATAGTACTTACCAATGGACAAAGGATGAATAATCAAGCCTCTAGTCATACTCACAGAGATGACTGCATTCCTTCTATGAGTAAGGTACATACTGGTCAAGAAATATCCACTTCACAAACAATTAAGGACAAGACTTCTTTTGATTTCATTCAATTTCGTGAAGAGTCAAAAGTTCAAATTTCTACTATTGATTATTTAAGGTCACATCCTTCCGAGTTAAAGAGATTAGTGGATAGATGTAAAGGGGGTATCTTAGACTTGAATCATAATGTGACTATTGAAATTGAAGATGAAACTTTAACATGTAGCTTGTTTAATCAAGAAGATTCTACTATTTTAGCAACCTTCCCTAGATAGGAGCCTGAACCTTTTTATATTTCATTGTACATCAATGGATGTAAACTTAGTAATTGTATAATAGATTCAGGTGCATTAGATAATTTTATGCCTTATTTTGTAACTAAAGCCTTGGGACTCAACCTTACTAAAGTGCATGGGAGATGTTATCCTATGGATGCCAAACAAGTCCCTTTACTTGGATAGATCAAGGATGCTCAAGTACCCTTAGCTTTACATTTGGAAAAGAAACTCTTATTGACTATCCTAGTGGCTGATATTATAGCAAGCTATGGAGTTCTATTAAGAAGAATTTTTTGTCGAGACTTGGGAGGAGAAATAAAACTAGATTGGTCTCAAGTAGTGATACCTATTGGGAATAAGAAGGTCAAATTAGAACCTGAAGAAAAAGAAAAGTTCACAGTTTTGAAATCAGATGATCCTAAAGCTCAAATTCTATATCAAGAATTGGAATTTTACAACTATATGTTGTTTACTAGGTATGGATGAACAAATAGATGAAATTCAAGGTGATAAAATTCCCAATAAAAAAAAAAGATGTACCGGGCATATGGATGCTTGAATTTGATGGAAGTTGTGCCTCTTTAGGATCTGGAGTAGGTGTAGTATTGATATCCCTAGAAGGAGAACCTAAACCTATGGCTTCCAAATTGAAATTTGGGAATACGAATAATACTGTAGAATATGAGGCCTTATTATTGGGAATAATGTTAGAAAAGGAAAGGGGGATAAAGATTTTAAAAGCTCAAGGTGATGCCGATCTTATTGTAAAGCAAGTAAAAGGGAAATATTATGTTAAAAACCATAAGCTTAAAAATTATAGGAACAGAGTTTGGGATGAGATTGAAGGTCTAGATGCTTTTTCTATTGAAGTAGTTCCAAGGGGAATGAATACCAAAGCTAACTCCTTAGCAATTTCTACCTCTTTATTGCTCCCTTGTCTAGATTTCAAAGACAAAAAGTACCAGATCAAAATTGTATATCGATCTACCATACCAGATAACACGGAATCTTGCCAAGTCTTCAGTGATGACAAGAGTTTGCAGATGTTTTTAGAGAATGACAAGTCTAGTTTTGAACATGAGTCTAGTGGAAGTGATCATGAAAGCTCTGATATAAGTGAGAAACAGGGTCAAAATAGAGAAGTTTTACTGAAAGGTAACACTATTCCTCCATATTTTGTGCCTTTAGAAAAAAAATTTAATAGACATGATGCTTACATAAAGAAAAAGAGAGCAGAAATGGGACCTACCATAGGTGAATATGAAAGAGTTAACATTGGAGGTATTCATAATCCCAAACTAATTAACATAGGGAAGTGTTGTTCACCTAAAGAAAAAGAGGCCACAAAGAATCTATTTATGGAGTATAGAGATGTTTTTTCTTGGAGTTATGAATATTTGAAAAGCTATAGAGATGGGAAGGCAAAACATCCACTAGTACATTTGGGCTCATTTTTTGACCTTTATTGGTCGAAATTTCAACCCATTTTTCGACCAATCTTCGACCAAATTCGACCAACAAATTGGTCGATAATTTTTTGGTAAAAAATTTGATGAACATACTGTATGGTCAAAACTTTGACCAATACGTTGGTCGAAAAATGTCTAGGTTGTTGAGCCATTTTCTACCATTCATTGGTTGAACTTTCGACCAATGCTTGGTAGAAATCTAAGGGGCATTGGTCAAAATTTTGACCAATGCATTGTGGAAAACTAGATGGCACTGGTTGAAAACTTTTTGGTCTAAAATTTGACCATCCACTAGGTTGATCGAAACTTCGACGAATACGATGGTCGAAAAATGTTGGTGTTGTTAGCACATTTTCTGCCATTCATTGGTCAAATTTTTGACCAATGCTTGGTAGAAATCTGTAGGACCCATATCATGGACAACAATATCATGGACCCACTTCCCATGTACTAGGTATGAAGATTTCTGATCATGCGATCGAGTTGGGATCAAAGGGTGGCATTGACTCGCTATGAAGAAGTGCTTGAAAGTTAAGTATAATGAGTTAGTGAGTGTGGCCCACTACTATTGAAGTAAAATTGTTGTCCACAAGATCAAGTCTGGATCAACAATGCTCGTTGACTCGCTATAACGAGATGTAAAAAAATTAGGTATACCAAGTTAACAAGAAATGGACCCACCATCATGTTCTTAAAGGTTGTTTCAATTGTCTACCACACAATTAAAGTAAGATCAGTGATCATCGCTAGCTCACTGTGGAAAGGTGCTCGAGAATTATGTATAACGAGTTAGCGAGTTGATGACACATGTGCATAGTCATGCATGGGCCCAATTTGAAGTGCCAACCTTGAAGGAAAGGTAGAGGTGGAGGTGTTTTATTGGCTTGACTGCCAATGTGTTAAGAAGAAAGCTGAGTCAGCTTAGTTGTAATTCCCAGATCGTAGGATTTTTCAAGGATCAATAGCACAAGTTAAAAAAAGAAAGTGTGATGCCAATATGTTTTTTTGTTCGGTGCATTTATGATAAATGAAAGCTTTGCATGTGGGAGAAACAAAGAATAACACAGAGATTTTCATTAATTCTAGTCCCACGCGAATAGAGATTGCAAATTTTCTAAGAACAAGAGCCTGATTGATTGTGTCGTGTTAAGCCTGGTAAAGATGTGAAACTATTCTTCTGTCGTTCAAGAGAAATTTTAGAAGTTGAGAGAAGAACAAGTTCAGAAATTCAAGTAAGTACTCATATTACAAACCTCCGTGGCATTCCAATTCTCTCAATACTATCAAAATGCCTCCTAAGAAACCATTCTCTGGGAAAATTAATTATATGGATAGGAATGTCCAGGATGATTTATTAGAATTACTCCCAGAATCTACTATACACCCTGCACAAGTTAAAAAGTTAATTTCCTTAAACCCTAGGCTTAAAATTGGTGATGGCCTATATGACAAGGGGAACTGGGTTAGGGATGCAACAACTACTCAAACTGGCCTTATCTTGTTTAAAAAGTAGTTTTCGGAAAGAAAGTTGTTTGCCCCGCATGCTAATATTTGGAATTTTGATTTGGGAAAGTTAGTAGTCCCAAGTATTTTCATGGATTATGATTTTCTTGAAGCCATTGCTAAGAATTATGACCAAGCCATTAGGGTTGTAAGAAGAAAGTATGGTGTACCTCTAGTCTCGATTACTCCTGAAGAAATTAGAGAGGTTTTTCACCTGGAACCATTATCAGACTACCATGTACAAATCAAAATGCTAGAATTAGAGAATGAATATAAAGCAAAGAAGGATGTAATTAGGGGAGGTGCACTAAGGGCACATATTGGTACAATAGGAACTTTTCTAGTAATTACTGCATCTTTTAGAGAGCCTTTTAAGAAGATTCTTTTCACTTCCCAGGCTGTAGAGATATACATGACCTTATGCCGAGTTTTTGGTGAAGATGAGCAAGAATTTATGCCCATTGGTTTCATGTACATGATGGTTCAGATTACTTCCTTCAGTGCAGATGTTATTTTTTATTTTACTTCCTTTTTGGCTGAAGAAATTCACATTGGTTTAGTTGGGATTGCGAAGGGCAAGGTGGAAAAAACTTTTGGTCACTACTCTTTATTAATGCATATGTTTTTGTTCAAAGGAGTGACATATTTTGGTAATGAGATGGAACTAAATAGAGAGGAGAATGGGGAAATACTACCAGTCCAGTTGTGGAGTGCAGATATGACCTTGGATACAAGTAATGCTAGTTTTTTCAGATTTGATAGATATTTTGCTGCTAAATTGTGATGCCTCATATTGAGTGACAATCCCAGAATCCCTAGGGTACTAATGAGTCTCATTAGGCCTATGGATAAACCCTGTCACTTGAAAGTTTCACATAATTGGGGAGATATCATCCCCTACTCTATTTCTACTATTTTTAGAATCTATGGTTTCAAGGGGAACCCTCATGTTTTTCCTTACCAAGTTCCTTTGAAGGTGGGAATGGTTGAAGTTTTATGGCAGTTAGGGGGAGTGGAAGAAATGTTTTTGTTGAAAAGGAAATTAGGGTCAATTTTCCCTACCTGCATAGTGGCCCATCAGTTTGTGATTACAAAAGGGGGATGGATCTTTTTGCATAAAATTTTGGAGTAGTATATGATGGTTGTCTCTCATCCCCGTTTTTGTGATTCTGAGGGATTTTTCAATCAGATGTTGAGGCATAGAATCAAGTTGGGACCGATCAAGCACAATTCTTATTATCTAGAGGATATTATAAGGAATGAATTCTCATTGCAGGAGCAGGAAACTAAAAAGGAGAAATGGAGAGTTTATTCTCGGGTCTTAGAATTCATTCATTGTTTTGATAGTAAATATGATCCTTTGGATAATGCTATTATAGAGGCTAACAAAATAAGTAAGCTCATGAATACCTTCCCTGAAATAATGGAGGTCATGAATGAAAAGGAACATTTTTTATTGATTCATATCCTGATAAGGCTAGAGAGGTCATGAGGAGGTTGGCTTTCACTCCAAATGTGAGAACTAATAAAATAATTGTACAAAAGAGGCTTGAATATACTATAATTCAGAATACAAGGGTTCCTATAGACAAGGGCAAACAAATAATAGGATCTACTAGTATAGCCCAAGAGGAGAGACCTAAAGAGCCTAGTCCTAAGAGGCAAAAGGTAATGATAGAAGAAAGACCTCAAGATGAGGAATATTCACCCACCCAGACCCTTTGAGGATTGGAGAAGACCATCTCACTGGTGAATAGGCTGAACAAATGGGATCACAGGGAGATATTTTTATTACTCAAGTAGAATTAGATGAGGGTAACCCTCTAGAACTTCCTCTCCCAAGTTTGGATCTAATAATAGCTAATTATAGAGGTAGGGAGTTGGACCCTATATTAGAGTAGGAAAGTCATCAATTTTTGATTGATGACAGTTTACTGAAATCAAGGGCTTTTCAACAGTTTGCATGGAGGATAAACATGAACGTTTTCGAGGAGAAATGTAAAAAGATGAAAATAGAGCATCCAAAAATGGATGAAACTTCCATGCAAAACAAAATTAAAGAAGAAATGATGAAGTAATTGTAGAATATAAGCCTTGAGGAGGGGAGGAAAATGATAAAGGCATCTAACATTTTATTATTGCCCAATTGGGATATTGCAGATGCATTAATTTTCAATTCTGTTTCAAGTAGATTGAAGTTGCAAGACCCAAATAGAAGAGACTTCCAAGGCACTTCATTCATTGAAGATCAAATTGCATTGGTCAGTTGGTCATTGAGAAAGGGATCTAGAGCCACACCATCACAATCAGATGAGTGTGGGTTGATGGGAAATATACTTGTAAGAAGGGTTGCTGACACTTCACATGTATAGGTAGCATATTGGAATGTGGATTCTTCTAAGTTTGTGTTGGTCATTGCTAAGAAGGAGGAACAGGTTATGTCTGAGTTACAAAATAAATATGAAACACTTCTTGAGGCCTATAATAGGGAGGTAAAAAGGAGAATTTAACTTGAAAACAAGGCAATGGGGAAATCCACAAGGCCAAGAATAACATAACTGCATCCTTCAGTGGAACCTTTTAAATCCACCCCTCTTGTAGAGATACCAGACAAACCTCAAAGGCTTGAATATTATACAATTGAGGAATTTGAAGAAGAGAAGAGTAAACTATGGGCCTTACATGTAGAGTTAAATATGCAGTATGAGGATAAGCTTAGAAAGGCTCTAATGTATTTAGTGGACAAAATTGAATGGCCCTTATTCTTTGATTAGTTGGTAAAAGTAATAGATATATGGGAGGAATTGAAAACTCATGATGACACCCTGAAGCCTATTGTTAATAAATGGGGAAGAAGGGAAAAGGAAATCACCCTTCTATGTTATTCAATTATAAAGTCTTCCCATGACCATCTTGAAAAATTGTATGATATTGCTAATGACCTGTCAGATTTTGATAATAGGAGAGTTGCTCTGCAACTGAAAATTGTTTCTTATTTGAATAAGTACAAGAATCAAAAATATGATCTATTTCCTTGTGCCTTGGATAGAAAGAAGAAATTGAAAAATAAGGAAGAGTGAAGTAAAGAATTGGATGACCTTTTCTGCAAAAGGATAAATAAAGTTATTAATGAAAAGGGGCATGCCTTGTGAGCCACCATGATAGAGGAATTGGTTAAAGTCCAATTATTTTTTGATTCTTTGAAGCAAGAATTTTTTGGTTTTGAAAAGGAGGCTGGTTATATTTTTAAAAAGCAAAATGGTATCCTATAGTTTAACTAGCCAGATGATATACAATTTGACACTTGGATGACAGATCTTCTGTTGGACAAGCAGTTAGAGGAGGACAGTTCAGATGATTATGAGAAACTAGAAGGCGAGGTGGAGGTTATTAACACCTCTACACCAAAACTAAAAAAAGAAGAAGGGGAAAAGGTAATAATGCCTACTCAAGGTGAAGGTAGTGAGAACCCACAGGAGAAAACCGATTTGGAGGTATCACAAGATCATCCTTCTTTGGCCAGCTTGGTAGCCACGTATTCTGAGGAGTCAAAATAATGAGAGACAAATCAAAAGTTGATGATTCATAACAGAAACTAGAATGGGCCTACCTAAAGGAATATTTGTTACGCCTAGCATTCTATTGTGATTTTTTTTGTCTTTTGTATGATGCTTTGTTCTTTGGACACTTGTTAGATCACAATTACCCTTTTCTTGTAGCAACTCATTCTATATAAATGAGTTTTCAAGGCATTGTGATGGTCTGAGACGTGTGCAATTTTTTGTTTCTTTCAAGAAGAGTACATATTTAGTCAGTCCAATAGTATGCAAAGGTTTTGAGTTTTCTTCCATTGTACTTTCTGATAAGTACATTGAAATGATAGAAACGGCAATCTATTCTGGGCATTCAATTGGTTTTCTATTAGTTATTGTATTAGTCATATGAAAAGGATAATACAAAGGGGTATTTACACTATATCTGTGGATCATCAATTTCTATCTCTAGTTTATGGGTTTGTTTACTTTGAAGTCATTTAAATAAGGTTTATTTGGTTGAATGCAGGCTGGATGGGCTGTATGTTGGTTTTATTGTTTCTTTTAATTCAAGCAATTATATAAATGCTTCAGTAAATCAGTAGGGTTTATGAGTTCATAAAAGGGATATTGCATAAGAATGGAGATGGGTGATTGCAGTTGATTAATTCTTATACATGTTATTTGAATTAGATCTCCCACCAATAGTCAATTTCTTGCCCAATGGATAAGGCACTGGTCCTATAAATCAGAAGTAAACAAGGATGAATTCTGTTGCTACATATCAAATCATCTTACAAAATCAAAATTATTTTCAATCCTATTCAAGAATTATAAATGCTGGTCTCAACTCATTTATATCTAATTCCTAAGTCTTAGGTAGCTGCTATTTATAGGAATATTTGTAAATTTTAGGAGAATTATGACCAGATCTGCTGATAAGGGATGTGTATAAGTTTAAGAGCATTGAAGAATTAAAGTGAGCTATGTATGTATGTGAGGGTAATAGAGGAGAATCGGAATGAAACTAAGATAATTTAATTTTTGAATTCTACTGCACCGTGCACTTGTACAGATCCTTTCTTGTTCCTCTTTGTGCCCACCACTTAGCCCACATTATTGAGTGTCTTAAACAAGAAAGTCTTATAGCAAGCAATTTACCCAAGATTCTTGGAGTTGTTCCACTACAAGATATGATGAAATCATGAACTAATTGCCTATTATTTAAGAAAATGAGAAACACTATAAGGCACTTTTTAGTGCGGCAATAATAGCCAAATCACCAAATTAGGCATGCTTTTTGGATCATATTCTCTCTCAGACACAGATGTAACATGCATTTTGGTTGTAGGTGATTTCTAGGAGCTTGGGGTTCACTATCAATTTCAACACCTTCGACTAAAATTTTTGAACAAGTCAAAAGTTGTTCCACTATAATGATTACTAATAAACTTTATCATTGTTCAAGTCAAAATTTTATCATTACAAAAATGGTAGATAATTGTGTTCATGGTCTCAAGGAAAACAAAGACTGGTTGACAATAGCAAGAAACAACACAGATGACTTTGAAATAGTCTATCACAATGAAAGACATATTTTTCCCACCATAACACTAGTAGTGCTCTACTGTCTTGTTTTCAGTAATAGAGACACCCCCCAAACATGAAGGATTCACCCCCCAAACATCTTCAAACATGAAATGATCCACTGTCTATTAGACTGGTGTCTAATCCAGGCTAAACCTCCATCAGCAATTACCATCCAACACTGCACTTGCACCAATTTTTTCCACTCTCCTACATTTGGTTAATATAGTAAAAATAAATTATCACAAACTCATTGTCTCCCACCAATAACAGTGACTACAGGTGGTAGGAGAGAATCTACATTGGAAAGTTTAGAATAAGTACAGTTGATTGTGCCTAACTAGTCACTGGTTTGAATGCACTAGTCTATTATTCCTTACTCAACCTACAATGAAAATTAAAAGAATGCATGGAAAAGATAAAAATAATAATAAAATGTTCTCACATTAAATATTAGTCAAAATGCATTTGATACATCATAGGAAGTCACTGTTCCATGGGACAAAGACTAAATTGCAGAGAACGAGATTATTTTATTGATTATAATTTTTTCACAATGCCTTGTCTCACCACCCCAACTCTACTTCTCCCCCAAAAACTCAACAAATTCCTTCTAAATAACCAAACAACAGTAAACAACCACTGTTGTCTAACTATCTAACTATTACCAGTTAGTTATAAACTAAAATTTGTTGTCTAGTTGACACAAAGTGTCAACTTTGACAACTTACAATCATATATGCCTTTAATATATTTCACTAACCTTTTCAAAGGTTTTATAACTTCACTAACCCTTCCAAAGAAACCTAAAACCCTTACAAGTTGTACTAGGCCTAAAGACACCTAAAACCCTTACAAGCTTTTCTTTGCATTTTTTCTACATTTGATACTTTTCTTATAGGTGGAAATGTCTATCACAAACATCCAACATGTATGTCCTTAGACTTCATGGCAAAAACCCTACAAACAACACACACAAAATAAGGACATGAACCATCCAAACATCTCTAATAGCTTGTGGATATCCCAAAGATGCATAAGTGCATGACTTGTGAAAACCAAAAAGATAAGACTAACTTGTATAACAAGCGAATAACCAAAATAATTTTATGTCTGTGTTATGTTTGACAATGACAATGATATTTGGATTCAAGTATGAGGAAATTGGTATCGATCAATTCGTTAAATATTATTTGAATACAAAGAAGATTTTAAGAGATTCACTTGGTTTCAAGAATACTATAATATTCTCTACTTAACAAGGCCAACCATGTGAAGGTGGAATCTCTTCTGGCCTCACCCCCCTCCCCCTAACATCAATCTAAAGTACCCATTATCATCTAATTACATACTTCATTCATTCATTCATCCATTTATAAACTATAACATTCAATTAATACAATCACATAACATTCATTAATATGATATAAAAATCATTAATACACAATACTAATCAAAACTTCATGAACACATAACAATATTCATTAACATAAAATAAAAATCTGTATTAATACGCATTATTTGTACATAATTACTTAAAACAAAGTTCTTTCATTATCCAACAAGGTTTATCAAAGAAGATTTTTAAAACATCATTTCTTTTTTTTGTTTTTCTGAGCTCTCTTAAGAAAAGTGCTCATAGGGACATCCATATCTGCTTCATTCTCCTCCTCTTCTAGCATGTGTAATGTAAAATTATGATGGCTTATTCTCTTTGGAGGAGCAAGAGGTTGCTACACTAAAGGGGGCTCTGTTGCAAGAACAAGTGAATGCGATAAATTGGCATACTTTTTTTCTTTTTCTAACTATTACAAGTTTGTAATTAAGTATGAGTACAACATAAAATGCATTTTTCTTAGCTGACAATGCCACATCATGTACATTAACATTTTGATCTGCCACCACGTCAACGTGTTGAACACTTGGAACATGGTCTAGTCCTTCAGCTTTGAAATATTCAAAAAAAGGATACACGTTAAATTCCAATTGAAGATGTTAAATTGTATTCATAATTGCATAATTAATTTCCAATAGAAAATTAATACCTCCACCACTATAATGCACATCATGGCCTTTGTTAGGAGCATGTTCTATGGTAGGATATGAAGGTTGCAGTAAAATGTTATGCACATTGTTATGTATCCAATTTACGTTTAAAACTAATACCAAAAAAGAATCTTCTCAACTATTTAATTTCATTTAATTTTCATCTGACCAATTTACCTGTGAGATATCATTTGGTGCATTGGATTCTTGGGCAAGGATTACAGATTCTTCACGTAGGCGTGCAACCACAACTTTATAGCCTTCCTTCAAGGCAATTTTTCTATCTTCATCTGTGACCTCCACATTGAAATCTATGCCCTGTGGTTTTTGCTTGATAACGTCAGTTTTCCATGTATGGTTTCATTAAACAAAACTGTTTGCAACATTATATTAAAAAACAAAAAACAAAATTCATTGCTCTACTTACAAGTCGAGACTGCAGATTCATATAACCACCAGAGCCAAGTTTGTGTTGGCCAACCTTTTCTATTCTTGCTTTTGTAGCCATGCATGTGTCCTGCAATCTATGAATAATTTCAAACATCTTAGATTATATATTTACAAATATGAATAATTAGTGCATGATTACAATGTATTTAATACTATAATGACATACCTCTTTTTGCCCTGTGTTGCTTCATTATCTCTATCTTCACATAGCCTTTTCTCCTTTGCATCTTCTATTATTTCATTCCACTCCATTGGTGGAATCATAGGAGGACATTCGTACTTTGGGTTATCCTTAAGACACCTTCTATATTGATCCCTCACAGTCTTTATATGCTTTGCTACTCTTTTTAGAAGTAGGCCAGTGTCAAAAATGTTTTTCCCAAGTTTCTCCTCAATGGATGCAATCAGCTGATTTTTTAATTTCCCAGCATGTAAATTCCACCTTTTTAAAAACAAATAGATTGTTAGATCAATAACTTTAATATATTACAATAAATAGAAGAAAATAAAAATTATGTAGCAATGATATGAAACTACATACCTTTTACGTATGGTGGGTCCAAATAGTCTCAATGTCATATGAAAAAGATGTTCAAAGAAAGCATTATTACCTACAAAAACATAAAGGATTTATCAGTCCAAAATGAGTAACGTAAAAGTAAAATAAATTTACACTCTAAAAAATATCAATTCTAAAGCACCTGGAAGATTTTGTTCTCTTAATGCAAACATAATTTTCTTATTCAGCAACAATGTCCCTTCATACAAACTAGTACTAATCACACGAACTGCTCTAGGAAATGGATCAGCTTTAGTAGTACTACTCTCTATTGGTCTACCTCCCTGCCTATGTCCATGTCTCTCTATATGTGGCTATATATATATGTATGTATGTATGTATGTGTGGTGTGTGTATGCATGTGTTTGTGTGTATGCAAGCTTTTGTAGACATCATTTAAGCACTAATGTGCTACTTCATTGTTCATCAACTTGTAGAAAGACATTACAAAATATAGTACATTACAAAATATAGCAAAACAAGGTTTTACCAATTCTACTGGGCATAGACTATAATATTTGCATGGTCCTTGTTGCCGATAATGCAGCAGACAATAATGGACCGCCAACCGATGGAGGAGTCCACACTTCATCATGAGCTGAAGAATAGAATATTGTTAGAAAAGACATTTGCAATGGATAAAGATCAAATGGGATACTAGAGAGAAATGTTGACAAAAAAAAAGGTAATTTTTATAATGTTCATCAAAACAAACAAAGTGTTACTTATACGAAGGTACTGTGAAACAACCCTGACCATGTTCAGGATGTGATGTTGCAACTGGCACATATGTCTATACAAGAACACATAAAATCAAAGATCATGATCCATAAGATACTATAAAATATTAATATCCATTGAACTTCTATTATTGCTTTAGTCGAATTACTGCTTACTTTCAAAGATTGGATTCTACAGTCCAATTATATTCTCAATGCCTCTTTCTCCTCACTTTTGTCACCCTTGATGATAATTTGAACAAGCTCATCAGTGTATCTTTGTGTAATTTTTTGGGTGATGAATACAGGGTCAATACTAAGGCCAATGTCATGTAGATATGATGCCCGTATTTCAGATTCCATTTGATCAGTGATCATTGTAGCTTTTTCCTATCAATTGTGACATCAAATATTTGTATACTTTCATCAAAATAACTCCAAAGACATAAAGAAAAGAAAATAATAATAGGACATTTGTTTCTATATTAACATTAAAATTTACAATAATTAATGTTTACCTCTACTGAAGGTGTCTGACATGGTGCATCCATATCACCCTGTGAAAAAAATTAGTAAGTCTTAGAAATCAGCAGCGAAATTAAAGTAATAGACTTACCAAAAAAAATATTAATAATAAAGTAGATTGTATATCTAAATCATTTGTCTTAAGTTAAAAATTTAGTGTAACTAATTTTTATATCTAAAACAATATTTGGCATGTTCTACTTAATGTTTATATGTGCACATATGGTTTGGAAAGAAATATTTGGTCATACAAGACCCCATCATAGCTGACATTGATCGTACCTAAAGATTTCATTGATCATAATGATCATCATCCATGTCATCATCATAATCATCATCATCATCATCACCATCATCATACTCATCACTTTGATCGTCATTGTCACCACCACCATCTTCATCACCATCATCGCCATGATCATCACCATCTTCGTCACCATGATCATGATCGTCATCAGCATCATCATCATCATTATCACCATTATCATTAGCATGACCAAAATCATCACTATATTCTTCTTCTTCATCACTGGGTAACTATTGTTCCTGATAATTATTTACTTCCTCTTGTGCTTCTTCAATATCTTCTTCTTCAATCACATTATACTTTACCGGCCTTCCTCTTGGGTCATGTCTAACAACAAATGACCAACCTAGTTTGTCTGGAACACCAAAGTAAAACACTTGCTTGCATTGACTTGGAAGAACATAGGGCTCATCTCTGACTGGCTCAAATGACCTTGTATTAATCATAGTAAATCCACTGTCGTGTTCAATAATAGTCCTATCAGGATCATTTCGATTCAGTCATAACATAAACCATTTAATGACAAATAGAACTATTTTGATTGAATTAAAGTCTCACTCAAGTATATCATCAAAAATTCCATAGTATTGATTTTCTGATTATTGAGGGTGCATGTCAG
This sequence comes from Cupressus sempervirens, assembly GCA_028749045.1. Taxonomy (NCBI): domain Eukaryota; kingdom Viridiplantae; phylum Streptophyta; class Pinopsida; order Cupressales; family Cupressaceae; genus Cupressus; species Cupressus sempervirens. The sequence goes on from CM053787.1 coordinate 931,647,906, forward strand.
TTCTAGATGAAATATTGGTGACCGCAAAGATAGCACTTATCCCAGAATCACACATTTTCTTCGTTTCATCTAACTTTTTTGTGCAGAATTTATAGCCATGGTAGTACATAGCTTTGTGTTGTTTGACCTAAAATTATTCAAACATGTCAAGAATCTTCTCATTGATCTGTGAGTTGATATTAAACTTATGTCTCATGATTAGTAATCTTATGCATACCTTCGTATCTCTTAAGCCATATATTAGATCAAGTACCATTGGCGTAACATTGGGATCTCCATTACAATGAGCTTCTTTAACCAATGATGCAACACCATCCCATGTTAATGAGCGACTATTTTCTTGAGACTATTCAATCCACACTATCATCCAATCAAGATTGTTTGCAATATACAAGTGTAGTGCATCCCACTCATGACCAACTATAAAGAAGACAATTACACCAGTTAGAAACAACTTATATATATTGATGATGGATAAGAATTGTTAAATTACAAAAAAAAACTTATAATTACCTCTCACCCTCCTCAATCTACCTTTCCCCATTAGGTACTCCCCTTTGAATTTTTCATTATAGTTGGGATCCCAAATGTGATCTAGATGGATACCTGCTACAAACTTTGGAAGATATTCACTAATATACACTATGGTCTGGTATATCATATATCCTTCTATCATAGAACCCTTAGGACGTGCTCTTTGTCGAACCAAGCCCTTCATAAATTTCAAATGCCTCTCAACGATCCACATTGATCTAGCTTGTATAGGTCCACACAATTCAATCTCCTCAACTTGATGTATGAGGTAGAGTTCTTGAGCATTGAAAAATGTTGGAGGTAAACACTTTTGCATTTCACACATAAGCTATGGAATTTTTCTCTTCCAATATTTTATATCTTTTTTATCAATTTCTTTAGATGATAACCACCTAAATGAGATTCAACATCCAAAAACACATAGAGGAGATTTCAAATAAAATTATACAATAGATTTCAGATAAAAAGCTACAAATCTAAGAAAAAACACTCTTCTAACCTCATGTATTTTCCAAGATCATATATAACTTGTTTAATACTATTGTCAAACTATTGTGGAAGGGATAGAGGTAGGACAAAATGCAATCATTAAAAAGATGATCATTTCAATATATTATTAAATAATGCAACTAGTACTACATTCAATCTTACAAATATATTGTAAATAGAAAACATGACTTACCTTGAGGAAGGTATGCCAATCATGTGTCTTCAACCCTAGCCCAAAATCACCTTTCTTTGATAGAAGAGTTCTTATATTTGCAGTAAATCCTGTTGGAAATTTTGTTTTTTTTATGACTTCTTTTAATGCATCACTTTGTTGCTTCGTTAATAACCAAGGAAGGGCACTTGTATTTATGTGATCTCCATTCCTATTTGATTCAATCAAAACTTTTAGTGCATGATTAGATTCATGAATGTCAATAAAAATTTTAGAAATTTTTTCTCTATCACGCCTTCCATCCAACATTTTCCATAGTGCCTCTGTTACATTCTTTCCAATATTCATAGCATGAAACAAATGCGGGATTGGGAGATCCTTGTAGTATGGTAACCTACTAAATTGAGTAGGATAACTTTTCATTCCTCTAGGAAGTTGGTCATTGATGCCTTGACAACCTTCACCAGCATCAATTACAGCATTAGTAAATATAAGACAATATCAAAATACAAATTGTAAACTCTAGACGACAAATTGGACATTACCTCAACGATTTAGTCGATCATATTCCAACTTCCATAAATTAGGTGTCATTCTTCGTGGCCTTGAAAAGGTCTCTTCTTTCCCATTGAAAAGATGTTTTTCGACAATTCAACACCTATGATTATTGTGGAGAAAGTTTATAAACTCATCAAACACCTACTTTCCTAAACTTCTCTAATGACGACATTTCATCTTTGGACCACAAATTGGACATACAAATTTTCCCTTTGTCTAAAGACCTAAAAGATCATGTATAATTGGATCATGTACAATTATCATGCACAACTTAAGCATTTGATAGTAATGTGTAAGCACTATAATAGACCAAAAATATGTGATCTTAACAATATAACATACCACAAAAATGAGTTAGTCCAGGGGCATCATGTATTGTCCATACAAGCATTGCATGGAATTGAAATTTTCGATGTCCTATCAGTCTAGAGATGTCATACATAGTGATGCCATTCCATAACTTCAAAAACTCGTCAATTAGGGGCTCAATATACACATTCATATCTTTAACTTGGTATTTATGTAGCAATTGAATGAACATAAACATTATGTAATTATTATAACCATTTTCATGCACTATTTATAAATTAATTTAGATAACTATAAAAAAAAAGATATCTGGCACAATCATTGACAACATTATGTGCTCCCTCTTTATGGACATCCAAGGAGGAATGTTATTGTTAATAACAAAAATAGGCCATACTGAGTAAACAGATCTCATATCTCCATATGGATTGACACCATCCACTGCCAATGAAAGTTTCAGATTATGAGGTTCTTCTTAAAAGTGTGATCATGTTTCTTCTATCTCTTTAAATGCAGAACCATCGGTAGGCATTCACTTAATGTCATCCTAACTTCTATTGCGTGCATGGTAATCCATAAATTGTGCCAAGCTAGCACACCTGAATAACCATTCCAGATGTGGAATAATGGGAATGTACCAAAAAACCTTGTGAGGCACTTTTTTTGTTATTTGATCTGACCGATATGTACTAACATGAAAATCAAGACATTCTGTTGCAAATTCATGTTGTTTATGATATAGAATGTGATCATTGGGACATGCATGTATTTTTTGATATTTCATTCCAATCTGACCCATAATGTTAGATAATTCTCAATACAAACGAGGCAAAATGTTTGATGGTGGTAACAAAAACTCACTAATCAACCTACAACAACAAATATGCACTATTAATATAATGAATAGTAACTATATGCTAACCTTGAAGATGATAAAAATGAGATACCTTAGCATACGTGACATTGCTACATTGGATATGTTATTCATAACCTTTAAGTTCACCAACAACACTATAGCCAACAGTAGAGTTGTTTGGGAACCTGGGTATAAGGGCTTGTGTGCCTTCTCAAGTAAAGGTATATCAAGACCATCTCCATCATTATTATTAGATGTGATAGTACCATCATTGTGAGCCTCTTCATCACTTGCCCCAATACCATCTTCTTCAATCATGTCCTCTAGCACATTATCATCTTCTTCCATGGGAGTGTTATCGTCAACTTGGATATTCACACCTTCATGTTCCTCTAGTAGGAAATCCACATTCAGCAATGGACAAAAATTGTGGCCCACTTCAACATGACCATATTGCCTACAATGACTCTGGGCTGTTGTGATTAGAATTCTTCAATTCTTTAAACCCTTACACTTTTTGCAAGGACAATAATATTTATCAGGTTTTCTTCAAAATTAAGCCCACAATGCAGCCATTGTCTCATTATTTTATTCTAGATTCATATTTTCAGGCGTGGTGTTTCTTCACAGGAAAATATACCTGCAAATAAATTGGACATGTTGTGATTAATGTTTATATCTGCACATATGGTTTTTGTTAATTAATGTTTTCAAATGTAACTAAAATGATTACAAACATATCAAAAAGGACCTTCACAGGGTCTTATTACATCAACTATTCTAACATGGTCATGTTGGTTATCTTGAGACCTTAATGTCTTCTCATGCCTTCAACCTTGACCTTGATGCTCCTGCATCATTCTCTCAAGGATCAAGGAAAGTTGGATCATCATGGAATTGAGTAGGCAGACCTTCTAGGAAGTTGCAATACTTCAACCTTGTAAGTGTCACATCAATGCAATGGGTACTAAACAAAAAATTTAAGTTGATGAGAAATGGTTGTTATGAATTCCAATTGTAAGCGTCACCTCAATGCATTGGATATTAAACAAACAATTCAAGCTAATGAGTATGGGTTTTTATGAACCATACCTCATGAAATATGCATTAAGTCCATACCTATTGTTTACAATGAGTATGGGTTTTTTCTCTAAGAACATACCTATTTTTTATAGTCAGTAAGTTTCTATATCCTCTAACAAATTTGAAGCAATGAGCCAAAGTCACATGGTAGAAGATGATCATTGTCCCCTCAAAGCGTCATCATTTGACAAATTGTTGCATTGAAAATGATCTAGAAAGGGCCTTTCCACACAGTATGTTGGCACTATTTGGCAATCATCGATCATGTGGTTATTGTAAAGAGGCTAAGGACCAAACATGGAATCATGGAGATAGTGCACAGATGTGCAAGGAAAATTTGTTGCTCTTTAGCTACTAATCTTGCTTTGTGCTTGTCAATTAAAACATTATTTTTAAACTTGATCTTAATACTTTTTATAATCAATGGCTTTCTTTCCAATGTCTATCTCTCGACTCAACACATTTTTTTATTTATCTTTCCTTCTTGCTTCATCATAAATACTTGGTTCACAAGCACTTATGGTGTTCTTCTTGCTAAGATTATGAAGTGGACAATGACTTTCAATCTAGATAATCAAATGTTTGGCTCAACTTTTTTGGGTAAGTGTGATGATATGTAGTGCACTATAAATTTTATCTTCAATGAAAGGATTAGCACCTCTAATTTTCTAATGGCGATCAACCAGAACTAGCTGACAATCTAACCTAAAAATACATTTTATGCCAAATTCCAATCACAGTTAAGGACATTTAGCTATTGGAAAATGGCAAGATTATGTCTTATTTTAGATATGCAATAAAATGGGCAAGAAATGTGGAAGAACATTAAGTTATTATCCACCAAAACATGAGTAAAATTGTATAAACTGAATGCATTTTTTTAAAAAATATCAATTCCCTTCAAAAGAAATGTTTTGCATGCAACTTACTTGTTGAAGATATTTCACGTTCAACAACTCTTTAATCACAGGATCTGCAATAGTTGGAAGCTTTGACCTGTCTATCAACTATGGCTTGGCCTGTAGCAACAAAAAATTCTTAGTATATGCATCTCAACATTTAAAAAATACATCAAGCAATTTAGGTCAGTTACAGTTTGTAAATTAACTCGAATTTGTTTCTTCTTTAACATATTCGAAAATCAAGTACAATTAATAGGAATACAAGAGAAAAACTTGGAATTCTACTAATGTCATCAATGTTAATCTTGGGTACTAGTACAAAGCTAGTAAGAAATCTGCAGTTGTACCAACCAAGATATTTACAAGACTTGATCACAAAAGGTTCATTTAGCACAAAACAACTTAAAAAATATTGTATATATACATTATTTGATGCTATCAAAGGGAACAATTATTTTAATGACGTTTTACATAAGAATTGTTAGAGGAAATGATAAGCATGAAATATATTCAAGTTTTGACACTAAGGAATTGAAACATCCACACTTAGGAATTGCCTGGAGTATTTAAAGAGTGTGTATCCCACAAATGAAATTGGTATAAATGTTACAACCACCAAATTTGGGGGGCATGGAAATTCAGTCATCACTATCCTATGTAGTACACTTAATTTCATATGATGGAATAATTTTGTGACTTGTACACATGATAGTCCAATAGTTTTTAATGTCATCTTAATCACAATTTTTCTATGATAGTCTAATAGTCGCAAGTGGCATCTTCGTCACAATTTTTTCATGATAGTTTTGTTGGTTTGAATTTTTGCATAATCAAATTCCTTTGTCCAAGGTATAGAAGAATTCAGATTGGGATCCACCTATGGTGAATAGGGTTTCTAGCCAAGTCATATTTTGTAGGTCTTTGAAGCAAATTTTTGTCGAAACCCTAGGTCTTGTTTTCTTTTAAATTTTTCGGGTGTGAAACTAAAAATATGCAAAGATTCCCATCTTTTTCAAACTTTTTGCACCCTGAGTCACATCTTTTCTTTTTTGTTTCTGACCACTTGATCCCTAAAAGATCTACGGCAATTACTATCTTGCTATGAAAAGATACAAGTATTTTACCCTTAGCGACATAGAGACCACCGCTAAGTTGAAAAGCGGTACCATCAAGTGGAAATATGGTGATCAGAGATTGTATTGTTTCAGAGATATTTCATCAAGTTTACAATAGACATGTCATAACCTGAAAAGGAATTACAACATTGAGGTACAAAATGCGTCAATAGAAATCTTATCTTCTCTAATTAGTCACTTTTTTGCTATCGAAGAAATTGGGCACTTCACCGTTAGCGACATGATGCCTTCACCAAAAATAATGGCCAGCAGTCACTTTTAAATTTTTCGATGATCATAAGTTTTTTTAGGTTGTGTGGTGCACATGTTGTACATGCTATTTTATTATGTGTCAGATGCATTAACAAGGGTAGTTATGACTTCACTTGCCTTTATCTTTTCGACCTTGAATTTTGATGAGCCACCAAAAATTGCTATGTCACTATCGGAGAATTGGTGTCTCTCGCCATTAGCGACATAGCACCCAGACAAAAAGTAGTACTAAGACAACTTTTTAGAGTAAGTGGATCCCAAAAAGTACCCCATCAAATATCAACTATAAAGTTTTGGAACACGCTGGCATCTAATGGGCTACACGTATACACCGAGAAAAGCAAAGACACCAGGATTCGCTACGTCGCTATTAGGAACTTGTTCTTCTTGCCGTTAGCAACATAGCACCCAGCCCAAAAATAAACAAATATGGGCCCCAAGTAGCAGGTAATATAGCAAAGATTTCATCACATCATCAATGATTGGACCCATGCCCTGTTCACAAAATATATGAAAGATTGATCGTCAGATCTATCTCAGATCCATGATCATCGCTATCTCGCTATGGTGAGTTGCACGAAGGTTACGAATAGCGACATGGAAACAAGGGGCCCACCATATTTCTTTTGAGCAATGCATCAAATGTCATCCACATGATCAAATCGGGATCAATGACGGGCGCTATCTCGCTATGGCAAGGTGCTCACTCTTTATGTATAGCGAGATAGAGCCTAAGTGACACATGTCCTCAGAGTTCTATGGGTCGAGTTTAGAGGTGCCAAAAATGAAGGAAAGGTATACATGGAAAATTTTCATTGGGTTGGCTGCCAGCTTGTCAAGAGGAACATGAGTCATCTTTGCTTGCATCCTTGGATCATAGGATTTTTCGTAAATCCACGGTGTAAATTTGAATATAGAAGGTGATGCCACCCTATGCATTTATGAGAGATGAAAGCTTCACATGTGAAGAAAAATATAGTATAACACAAAAGATTTTCTTAATTCGACCATACTCGAACAAAGATTCAGAGCATTTTTAAGAAAAAATAGTTATTGAGAAGACCATGTTGGATTCGGTAAGATTGTGAAGCAGTTTGTTCATAGAAAGATTGCAGTAACACTGAGAAGAACTAGAGTGAAATTCAAAGTAAGTACTTGCATTATAATCCTCCTACAATTTCAATTCCTTCAAGAGTTAATTAAAATGGCTCCAAAATAGAAAGCATTTTCTGGTCAAGAGAACTATTTGGATAGGAATGTCACGATGATTTTCTTGAACTGCTCCCTTCTTCCACTGTTGATACTGTAGAAGTTAAGAGGCCGAAAATAGAAGATGGGTTGTATGACAAAGGAAACTGGGTTAGGGATGCAACAACTTCACAGACTGGTCTTTTTTAATTCAAAAAATGGTTTTCAGAGAGGAACATTTTTTCCCCACATGCCAACATCTAGAATTTTTCTCTAGGGAAAATGGTGGTTCTCAGTGTTTTCATGGATTATGATCTTTTGGAAGCTATAGCTAAGAATTATGACCAAGCCCTTAGGGTAGTGAGGAGAACTGATGGTGAAATCTTGATTACAATTAGAGTAGAGGAGATTAGGGAAGTTTTCAGTTTAGGGCCTATCACTGATTATCATGTGCCCATTGATTTGAAAGGGTTAGAAAATGAGTATATGTCTAAGAGAGATGTAGTTAGGCAAGGAGCACTAAGCACATACATAGGTAGAATTGGAACACTGCCAGCAATAACAACATCCTCTAGGGTGCCTTTCAAAAGGGCATACTTCAATTCTAGGGCTATAGAAATATATAGGTCCTTGTGTAAAGTTTTTGGGAGAAATCAAGAAGAGTTCATGCATGTGGATTTTATGTATATGATTACTCAAATTTTCTCTTTTGGTGTGGATATAATTTTTTATTTTGCTTCTTACTTAGTTGAGGAGATTCACATTAGACTTATTGGAATTGCTAAGGGTAAGGTGGAAAATTTTTTTGGCCATTATTCTATGTTAATGCACATGTTCTTATTCAAGAGAGTAACATATTTTAGTAAAGAAATGGAATTAGATAGAGAAGAGAGTGGGGAAGCATTACCAATTCAATTGTGGAGTGCAAATATGACTTGGGATTCAGAGAATGCAATTTTTGTCAGGTTTGATAGGTATTTCACTTCAAAGCTGAGATGCCTCCTATTAAGGGACAATCCCAGAATCCCCAAAGCATTAATGAATCTCATTAGGCCTATGGAAAACCGAAGTGGTTTGAAAGTTTCACATAATTGGGGAGATGTCATTCCATATTCTGTTTCTACTGTATTTAGAATATATGATTTTAAAGGAAGCCCTCACGTACTACCCTACCAAGCGCCTTTGAAGGTAGGAGTTGCTGAGATATTGTGGTAGCTAGGAGGAGTGGAGGAAGCCTTTCTATTGAAACGACAAAAGGGGTCAATTTTTCCTACTTGCACAGTGGCTCATCATTTTGCAATCACAAAAGGAGGTTGGCTTTCTCTGCACAAGATTTTGAATCCTTATAAGATGGCCACTTCCCATCCTCATTTTTGTGATTCTGAAGGATTTTATCATTTGGCTCTGAGGCAAAGAATTAAGCTTGGTAAAATTGAGCATGAATTTTATTTTCCTGAAGACTTAATAAGGAATGAGTACTCCTTGCAAGAGCAAAATTTAGGATTTCATTCATTGTTTTGATCCAGATTATAGTCCTTTGGATGATGTAGTTACAAATGTAGATAAGATGAGAAAACTTATGAATAATTTTCCTGAAATAATAGAGGCAATGAATGAAAAGAAGCAATTCTTTATTAGGTTCTACCTAGATAAGGCCAGGGAAGTAATGGAAAGATTGGGTTTTACTCCCAATATAAGGGCAGGTCAATTAACTATCCAAAAAAGGTCGGGATATACTATTGTTCAAAATAAAAAGAATACAATGGACAAAGGCAAACAAATAATTGAGTCTACTAATAGGGTTTTGGAAGAGAGGCCTACTGAGCCCTCCCCTAAGAGGAGGAAAATAATAAGAGAGGAGGATTCTCATGTTGAGGAGTATTCACCTTCACAGACCCTTTTGAGAACTGGGGAGGAGGAGCTCACTATTTAGAAAATTGAACAAATTGGATCACAAGGGGGAGTTTTTGTCACTCAAGCAAAGATTGATGAAGGAAACCCCCATGAACCTCCTGTGCCAAGCCTCGAGCTGACTTTAGCTTATTTTAAGGGAAGGGAATTGGACCCTATTTTGGAACAAGCCAACTAGCAGTTTTTGTCAGATAACAATTTTGTAAGGTCTAGGGCTTTCCATAAATTTTCTTGGAGGGAAAACATCCACAATTTTGAGGAAAGATGTAAGAACATGAAAATAGAGCATCTAAAAATGGATGAAGCCTCCATCCAAAACCAAATAAAGGAGCAAATGATGCAATAATTTCAGAACATTACCCCTAAGGAGGGAAAACAAATGGTAAAAACTTCTAACATACTATTGTTGCCTAATTGGGATATTGTAGATGCATTAATTTTCAACTTTTTTTCTAATAGACTAGAGTTACAAGACCCAAATAAAAATGAATTTGCAGGGACTACTTTTAGTGATGATCAAGCTACTCTTGTTATGTGGTCATTAAGAAGAGGATCTAGGATTGTATCAGCACAGCCTGATGGTTCAGGACTGATAGTGAATATTATTGTGAGGAGAGTTGCTGATACTTCACACGTACAGGCAAACCACATGAATGTGGATTATTCTCAGTTTTTCTTGACTACTGCTAAAAGGGAGGAAAAGGAAATGTTTGAATTACAAAGTAAATATGAGGCAGTTGTGGATGCCTACAATAAAGAGGTAAAAAGGAGAGTTGAGCTTGAGAACAAGCTACTGGGAAAATCCACCAGACCTAAAATAACATACCCTTGCCCCCCTGTTGAACCTTCAAATCTACCCCCCTCATGGAAATACTAGACACACCCCAAGGGCCATAGTATTATACTACTAAGGATTTTGAAGAAGAAAAGAGTAAACTACAGGCCTTACATGTAGAGTCAGAATCTAAATATGAAGGTAAACTAAGAACAACTCTTACATATCTAGGAGACAAGGTTGAATGGCCACTAATCCATGATCAATTGGCCAGGGTGATTAACATCTGGGAGGAGTTAGAAGTAGATGATGAGGCTCTAAAGCCTATTGTGAACAAATGGGTGAGAAGGGAGAAAGCAATAACCTTATTGTGTCTATCTGTTATAAATAATTCTCGTGATCAGATTGATAAAACCTTTGACATTGTTTCTGATCTTGCTAATTTTGATAGCAAAAGGATATATTTACAAAAGATAATAATAGGGTACTTAGACAAATATAAGAGCCAAAAATTAAATTTATTTCCTCATGCCCTAGATAAGAAAAATAGTTTGAAATGCAAAGAGGAATGGGTGAAGGAACTTGATGATTTATTCTATTTAAGAATGAATCAAGTCATAAATGAAATAGCGCATGCACGGTGGGCCACCGCAATAGAAGAAATGGTGAAAGCCAAAATATTCTTTGAGTCTTCAAAATAGGAATTTGTTGATATTGATAATGAGGCTGATTATATAATAAAGAAATAGAAGGATATTTTGCAATTCAATTGGCCAGATGACACATTATTTGACAAGTGGATGGCAGAAATGCCTTCTAGTGAACAATTTGACATAGATGAAACTGACAGTGATGAGGTGCAGGGTGAGGAAGTCCAAATCATTGATACCATCACTATTCAAACCTAATCAAAAGAAGAAGACAAGAAAAACCTGTCACTTTCAATTGCAGAACCGAGACCACAAGATGCCAATACAATTAAAGAAAAGGAAAAGGTAGAAGTTGTCCTTACCATGCAGAATGAAGGTGGTGGAAGCCTGCAAGTGGAGGTTAATGTGCCCTCATCAGAACAAGCTTCATCATTGGATAATTTAGTAGTTACATATGAAGATGAATCAAATCAATAGCCAACTCAGCAACATCAGAACATGTAACAAAAGCTGACCCACCTAAAGGAATGATTTGATTTCGATATCTTCTGTTACCCATAGCTTTGTCATTTTGTGATAGGTGTATGTAGATATTCCTTGTAAAAGACACCTGTTAGTTTCTCTTAGCCTAAAGCTTGTTTCATTTCACACTATATAAGTGAAATTCTAGGGCAAGAGAAAAGGTCCAAATTCTATTTGCTAAGTGATACACTTAGTCTATTTTTGGTCCACTATTTGTGAACAAAACTTTGTGATGTATTTTCTCTGTCAGATCTTGAGAATACATGAATATAGAATGATCTGTGTTTCTTTCTGAAGGTCATTCTGAGCCTATTGTAAATTGTATATAATTTTCAAGGAAAATGAATCCAAATTATGAACTATCCCCATATCAGTTCTTTCTGAACTTTGTCTCCTTTTGATTACTTGGTTATCTTGATGTTGTATAAGTAATGGCTTGTGCAATTGAATGCAGTTCAATTAGGTTGTTTATCTATTTATCATGGCTATTAATCAATGCATTAAGTAAAATCTTTGATGAATTTGATAAGGTTGCTGCAGTAGTGGAAAGGATTTTGAATCATGATTTTTGATAAGAATTGCTGATAAAATTTGTTGTAAGGCAACAAATTAGATCTAAAGATTTGTAGTAGACTCTGAACCCCAATGGATTAGGCACTGATCAAATTTAATCGAGCTGAAAGAGAAATGTGTCACACATGATTGTCAAAATGCAGAATTATAATCAACTTTACTTTTATTTCCTGTAGATCTTCAAAGTTGGCCTCTACTTGTTTGCATGGAATGTTTTAGCTTTAGTTAGCCATTATTGCTGAGAACATCTGCAGACCTATAGAAGATTTTTGGACATATCTGTTATATGGGATGTGTTTCTTAAAGTATCAAGAATTGTACATGTATTGGAGAATTTGAGATGAGAATCAGAATGAAACTAAGATAATTCTCATACATTTTTCCCAGTCTTGTATCATCCTTGGGTATACCCACCCTAGTTTTGCAGAGCCAAAAGAGTAGAAAACCACCCTTGGTTTTGTAGAAGTTTGGCCCAAATGGTGTGCACATACAATTGATAATAAGAATTGGCTAGTCTTTAGATTGTGTGAGTATTGTCATCTTGGTATTAAGCATTTTGTTGCTTAGTAGTTTTAAAACACCAACAAGTTTGTTATTCATCCAAATGGAAACCCTTGTAGGAAGACATAATTGCAATGCAACAATTAAATGTAATGTTGAAATATAGGAGAGAGATTCTTTTGGTTGAACTAGAAGATAAATCATCTTCTAACAAAATGATAGAGACTTTTGGTGAAGGATCCAAAGTACATCAATTCAATTATAGTCTAGTAAATTTAGGTGCCATCTTCATCATAAGTTTTTGAAGATAGTCTAGTATTTTTAGGTGTCATCTTCATCAAAAAATTTCCATGATAGTCTATTAGTTTGAGGAGTCATCTCCATCACAAGTTTTCCATGGCATACTTGTAGTTAGAGGTGCATTGAAGATCTTTTATCACTACATGAGCTAGTAGTAGATGGTGATTATTCATTATCATCATCATCATCTAACATAGAATCACATGAATATCATGTTTTATAGCCCACATGGCCTAGGTCTTGAGGGTACAACTCCAAGCACTAAACACACCAGATTTAAAATTATTATCTTTATGTGTTGATGTTTAAGTTGAATGTTCTAGAGTTGAAGAGAGAAACACACTCAATTTTTTTTTCTTTTTGTTATTTTTTTGGATATGAAACTGTTGTCTAAATGATACAATATAACTATGTATTATTAAAACAAAAATACAAGAAAAATATGATACCAACACAACTATATTTATAAAACAAAAAAAATTTCATTATTATTTCTTCTAAGATTTTACAACTACAGCTTCTGCATATACATTCCCTTTCTTTTCTTTCATTACTATAACAAAAAGTATAATAGTTGTTACAATAGACCAACATTCCAAATGATAAATCTACATCTATAGACTCTCAATAAAATGAAACAACAAGTACATTACATTCTTTTTTCAACTAGACTCTTTTTAACACTTATCATCATAACATCACTGAGAAAAAACACTTGAGTGGAGACTCTCCCATTTATATTACACAAAAATGGCTGAACTTTGGCATAAAAAATAATAATGATAGTAATAGTATTCACTTCCATCTTCAATATTATCATAAAAACCTACAACAAAAATACACATGTACCTATGGAAATATGCTTGAAGAGAAATCCCTCTCCTTGACCACCAGAGATGCAGGTGTGATTGGAGGTTGTGAATGGAACAACTTTTGAAGTCGAGCACATCAAGAAGAATGAAAGAAAGACAATATCGAGAGTTTCGAACTACTATTCTGCCCCCCCTATATTGATGCAAATGTAGGGCCCCCTTTCATATTATTCCCAGGGCTAGCAGGCGTCATTAATCAAGTGGGTGGAGAAAACTTGAAACAAAACTGGGCTCAAAGAAAACCATACGAAAATGCAAAGATAACCATGCGAAAATGCTCCAAAAATGTCAAATGAAATTGGACGCAAAAAACGTAATTGGGAAAATGTTTTTTGAACTTTGTAGATGTATAAGCCCTGTGTTGGTCAAAATTTTGACCAACACGGGTCTTATATGTAAAAAAATGAAATTTTTTCCTTTACATTTTGACCACCCTAAATTTATTTAATTGATGGTCGAAAATTTTGATCGAAAAATGATGTTAAATGTAGTAGTGATCAAATTTTACTTAAACCTGATGCAATCCCTTTCTGGAAAAAATAGAGGAATTATAATCCTAAGGTCATAGATGCCATTTTTTGGGAGGTATATAAGATGTTGAAGGCAAGGATAATTTATCCCATCCACCACTCCACCTAGGTAGAAAATTTAGTACCCGTTAGAAAGAAGAATGGAGAGATAAGGATCTATGTTGATTTCTGCAATTTGAACCAGGCATCTCTAAAAGATAACTTCACTCTCCCCAATATGGATTACTTACTGCAAATGGTAGCAGGGTCTAAAATGATTTCTATGCTTGATGGAGTCTTAGGTTACAATGAAGTTGAAGTAGAAGAGAAAGATCAACATAAGACAACATTCACTACCCCTCGGGGTACATTTGCATGTCACAAAATGCCTTTTGGGCTTATTAACGTTGGTGCTACATTCCAAAGGTGCATGAGTAAGACATTCACTGATTTGAAAGATTTAATCATAGTCATATATTTGGATGACCTCACTATGTTCTCAAGAAAAAGAAATGGTCATATGGAAGATTTAAGGAAAGTACTACAGAGGTGTAGAGAGCATGGAATATCTCTTAACCCAAAGAAGTTAGTTTTTTGTGTCACAGAAGGAAAGCTTTTGGGTCATATAGTGTCCTAGGAAGAAATTAGAATTGACCCTAAAAGAGTAGAGGCTATTTAGAAATTAAGTCTACCCTCAAACAAAACAAGGGTTAAGTATTTCTTTGGATAGGTAAATTTTCTCAGAAGATTTGTGCCTAATTTCATGGAAACTACTAAACTTATAGTGAACATGATGAAAGGAAATTCAAATTTTAAATGGAATGAGGTGGGAAAGCAAGCTTTTCAAGATATAAAAGCTACTATTTCCCATACCCCAACTTTGAGTCATCCAAATTATAAACGAGATTTCTTTATTTATTGTTATGCTTCTAAGTATACTTTATCTGCAATATTAATGCAAGATAATGATGAAGGGGTACAAGCTCCTATAGCTTTTATGAGCATACCTTTGAAAAATCATGAATTGAAGTATTCAAAAATTGAGAAGCATGCTTATGCAATAGTCAAAGCACTTAAGAATTTCCCGTTTTATATCTTACATTCACACTCTATCATCTTTGTCCCAAACGTAGCAGTAAAAAGCATACTGACACAACAAGAAGTAGGTTGCAATGTCAGAGGAGCGTGGGTAGCAAAGATATAGGAATATTATATTGAGATTAAACCTACAAATTTGATAAGAGGTAATGCTTTATGTAAGGCAATTGCAGAGAACAAAATCACTGGAGAGTCAGAAGAACTGGGTGAGAAACAATTGGTGTTAGTTGTAAGTCTCCACGATCCATGGTTTGAACACATCATTTACTTTTTAACATATGGTGAATGTCTAGAGGGCCTAAATGTAAATCAAAGAAGAGACCTTAAATTGAAAGCAACTAAATATGTGATCTAGGATGGTAAACTTTTCAAAAGATCTATTGATGGTACTTTCCTTTGGTGTGTAGATAAGCAATAGCAAGAAAATTTGTTGAAAACATTTCATGATGAAGCTTGTGATGGACATTTCTCTTCCTTAGTCACAACATTTAAAATACTAAGGCAATGTTATTACTAGCATAGAATGTTTAAAGATGCATATGCTTGGGTAGCAAAGTGTGAAAAGTGAAAAATGTTCTTTGCACATCCCCAATTAGCTTCCCTACTATTGAGACTTGTTATCATATAAGGGCCTTTTCAAGAATGGGGCCTTGCTTTTATCGGTCCTATCAATCCAACATCTAGTGCTGGTCATCAATATATAATAAAAATAACTAACTACTTCACTAAGTGGGTAGAAGCTAAACCTACAAAGAAGAATGCTTCTGAAGTGGTGTGTGGATTCATAAAAGAGAACATTTTGGTCAAGTTTGGTATTCCTATCAAACTAGTGATGGATAACGTGTCTTATTTTTCTTCAATTGAACTAATTTTTGTTTAGAGTATGGGATCACTGTTGGTCATTCATCTGATTATTTCCCTCAACGAAATGGCCAAGCATAATCTAGCAATAAGAACTTAATTAATATTTTGAAAAACCTAGTTTTAGATAATTAGAAGGCCTAGTACAAGAATCTTCATGAATTGCTATGGGCAGATAGAATGACACCCAAAAGGGCAATTGGTATTTCCCCTTTTGAAATTGTTTATGGAACTGAAGCCAATCTACCTTTACCTCTTGATTTGGTGATGAACAAGCTCAGAATAGTAATTAAAGATGATGTCTATAAAGATGGTCTAGAGAAGAGGATCCTATATCTGAACAAGCTTGAAGAAGAAAGGAGAGAAATTGTAGACCATATTACATAGCATCAGATGTGAGTGAAAGAGCTTTTTGATAAAAGAACAAGACCAACGAAGTTTATGGTAGGAGATATGGTGTTTCTTTGGGACAAAAGAAAGGCCCCGAAAGGAATGCATAAAAAGTTTGATGCTCTATGGAAGGGTCCATTCAGAATTCAATAGGCATTCAAAAACAATTCTTTCAAGTTGGCATATGAAGATGGTGAAGTTTTACCCCTGAATTATAATGGTCAAGATCTCAAGCTCTATCAAATTGGAAATTGAAAATAGGTAACCCATGTATTGGATTATAGTTTCGTTTAGTTCTTGTCTATGTTTTCCTAGTTAGGTTTTCCATCCCTTTTGTGTCCTTGTCTATCCTACCTTATTTTTGTTGTGTTGCCACCTTTTATATCCTTTTCTGAAACTAGAGATTTTGAGTTCCTCACTTGGGTATACTCTACCCAAGTCCCCAGTCAAAGCCAGTTGTTGCCCCACTTTTTACCATATTCCAATTTTACAAAGTGGAGGATTTAACTTGTATTGTGTTTAGTCTAGTCAAGTCAGTTGGTCCTTCCTTCCTCAAGTGTTAAGTCCCTCCATCAAGTTTCTATCTTTTTCATTTTCCTGCATTATATAGCTGAGTGGGTATTCCTTATTATCATGAGTCATGTGGGTAGTCTAGATCCTTACCTGATGGAGATTATTCAATAATGCTACCCTAGATAAATTTACTTGAAATTCATTTTTATCTAAGTGTAAAGAAAGTTGAACTGGCAAAAAATCAAGTTTCTTCTTCTCCTTAGTGGATTTTTGCACCCCGAAGGTGAAACTCTGCAGGAATCTATAAATGCTATTTGTAGGACAAAAAGGAAAGGTGAGTCATAATATGGATGGATCAGTCAAGTATTATCATGTTTTCATAGTGGGAATCACTCAAAACTCACCAGGATGATCAGAATAAGTATCGGAGGAAAACTTAGAAACAGTTCTCCTCGTTGGGTTTCAAACCAAGAAGTCAATTTTTTGCAAAGGTGTTTGTAAAAGAATAAAGTGAGCCAATGGGTCCCACCTTTCACTTGAAAATCCACTTTTATATTTTCTAAAGGCTTAAAGTAAAGTGAGTAGGGCAAAGAAGGTAAAACAAAGGGCATCGGCGGAAAACTTAGAAATAGCTTCTCCTCGGCGGGTTTCGAACCAAGAAAGCAATTTTCTGCATCCAGTGGAAGATCACTCTTGCAAGCATGGTTATTTTATGAATCAATTATAGGAGGCTAAAAAAAGGTTAAGGGAAGCATGTTGATCACTTTGAGGGAGGTATTCTATTCAAATTCTAGCCGAGAAAATTTTTACTCAGGGAGTACTCCATTCTTTATTCTCCGTAAATTGGTGGAAAATGGGAAAGTAAGCTGTAATAAAGGAAAATAACCATTGGGCCAATGGAAATTGTGAAAAGACAAGAAATAATTTTTGTTAACCTCCACATTTACTAATCTGATGAATTTATCATTTAAGTCATTTGTGTGGCATGGATTTTAAAGATTAATTGGTGGATTGGAGTTTCTATATAGAGATGAACATAACAGATTTTCAAACTACTGCTTACTCATTTGAACTATTATGCTGTTAAGTTGACTATTGATTTTGAAATCCCCATAGTTAAAAAGTTCTACTCTCTATCTTATTTTGATTTTTAATACTTCCAAATTATCTCTACCTCAATCAAAATTGAACCAAGATTTGTTGGATTTGATGGATTGGGCAGAATCAAGTCTACATGGCAGAATATCACAGATACTTCACACCATTTCTTTGACATGCAAGATTTCCAAAGAAGTTTGAGGGTAGAACCATTCCATCCCTTAATGAAGAAACTTCAAAGAACTGGGCTAGTAGAAGTAGCCGGATTTATCGTAGTAGTGCAAGCCTCAGAATTAATTATTGAATGTATCAATCACTATAACCCAGATATGAAGCAAATCTTACTGCCTGATCAAATGATGTTAATCTCAATTGATAGGCAAACAATAGTCAATTTCCTATGAATACCAGAATGAGAGGAGTTCTTTGAATTAACAATTGGAGGAGCTATGTCTAAATTCTCTTTGAAGAAGATGGTGTGGTGAAAGGAGATCATGAGTTCTTGGTTCCAAAAGCCAAGAGGAGCTAAAAGTAAAGTTCCTAAAACCCTTTTTGGCACTGATCTCAAGCTTGAGATCATGGAAATTCTAGTTCTTTTGCATCAATTGAAAGGTGAGGTCGAAGCCCTTAACATTGTAGACCAATACTTCTTTTTAGTGCAAATTATTTTCTTGGATACACAATATGTTGACTAGGTGTATGAGGTAAGTGAGCATCTATATAGGGCTCTCAGTGCAGCCAAGTTCTACAGTTCATTTTATATGTCTTCTTTCTTGATATATATGTTGGCTTCCCTACAATTATGGCCAGGCCTTCCCAGAATAGAGAATTTTCCAGATGATATAAAGAGTTATGAGTTTTACCCATGCTTTTAGTTATAGAATAGTTATGGAAAGTATATCAGAGTTAACGATTCATTTACAATGAGGCTTTGTAGGGAACTCCAAGGGTGTCAAGAAAGGAGATTCAACCCAAAAGCAATGGTGGCCATCGATTAGTTGGGTAGTTATTTCATCCAATTCTCACCCTTTTCATATTTGTGTCTTGCAAATTTTGATGGATTTCCTCTGAAGCTGCCCAAATATCTAGATGACATGATTGTGCTTATTGAGATCATGAGACAAGCAATCTAGGTTAATGTGCTAAGTGCCAATTTGAAGAAAAAGGGATACAAATTTCTCATAAGAGTTGGAGCATACAGTTGTTAGTCTCGATCAGATGCCAAAATCATGCTCAAGGCATTCAAGAATAAGTTCAAATTAGAAGAATATGAAGTGTTGAGGCCTATGTTTTACCCAAATGGGTATGCCAAAGATGTACTTCAAATTGGAAGTGTGATTAAGCATGTTACCACCATGGAAGATTATTGGGCGGATTGTTAAAATGAGTTGGAAAGCCGAGATCAGGCTTTTGCAAGATTGACAATAGAACAAATAAAGACATATGGCATTAACTTAGAGGTAGAAGGGCTAGAGGATGATGGGAAAAATATGTATAGTAATACATATTTGACCAAGTTGAGAAATACTCCAATCAATTTTGAGCCATATGTTCATATGGAGAAAGACCTTGATGTTATGATGGCCCAAATTGTCAAAAGAATTGGAAAATGGTTCAAGTGGACAGCAAAAAAGAGCTAGAGTAGGAGCAAGACTACTCAAGCTTCTCGAGTTACTACTACTCCCACTTCTTCTCAAAGTACCACACATAGTGTTACAACTTTGACTAGTCAATGACTTGCTCAATATGCAAGAGGAGGTGATCAACCCCTAGAGAAGAACATCTCAATAGCTCCAACTTGCCAAGGCAGTCCTCTACCAGTTAGTAGAGCCCAAGATAGCACTGAAGAAAAGAGGACCAAAGAGCCAAAAGATGGTGTTGCATCTCCAGTTTCACCTCCTCATGTGACTACTACTCCATGTCCTCATCATAGCCCTGGTCCATCTGCATGTACTCCCCTTTTGAAGTTGACTTGTTCCCCCATTTAGATAGTAGATATTAGGGATGACCAAAGTAGTAATAGTGAATCCACTTAATTTGATGAATCCACAAGGAAAACTCAAGAGCAAGAGAAAGTCCTGAGTTCTTCTAGGCTTCTATTTCAAGATCCTAGGAATCCTTTTTCTACAACTTCAGCGCTAGTGACTCTGGTGAGGAAGAAGATGTTTAGTATAAAGTCACTTGGGGCTACTTCTAAAGTGACCAGCACAGAGTCATGGCTAGAAGATACCTTAGAAAGGAAAAGAAAGAGGAAAGAAGAGAGTATCCCTATAAAGGATACTATATCTCAAGTAGTTTGCTTTAGATCTACAGTAGTAAAACCTAAGAAGCAAAAGACTTTATCAATACTTGGGTAAGATCCAGAAATAGGACACTTGACATTGGAGGTAGCAAAGCCAAACAAAGCAGGGAGAATTGAGGACATGACACCCAATGATTTCACTCTACATTCAATTGATCTTAGAGAGGCTAGGCATTATACAAAGCTGGGCCTATGGAGATCAAGTAATGAAGTGATAGAAGAACAATTGGAGAACCTCAAATTGTCAAAAATTAGAATGAAGGCCGAGATTGAAGAATTGAAGAAATTTATTAGGCAATTGGTTGTTCTATTGGTAACCATTACTGGTGTGCCTGCTATTGAGAACCCTACTATAGAAGAAGTGCAAGCCTTCATCTCATAGCTTCAAAAGGATAGGCATTTTGGCCAGATTAGAAAAGAATGGATTGAGAAACTCAATGCAGATGGAGCTATTCTAATTGATCAAATTGGAAATGTTATGGTTTGATTAGAAATTGAGAAGGATAATATCATTTCTAATCAGAACAGTTTGGGCATAGAAAAGGCAAGGTGTGACGAATGTATTTCTCTCCCAAATATGGTCATTCAAATGAAGGAAAAAGAGGTAGTTGAAGTGAATATTTTGAAGAAGGGGATTGAACCTCTATTCGAATAGCTTCAAAACATGCAATTTAAGCAAGAGATGATTCAAGAGGCTAAAGAAGACTCAAAGAAATAAGGGAAAAGGTGAAGAAGATCCAAGATAGAACATTTGAACTCATGCAAGGATTACACACAAACCCACAAAACAGTGGGCAAGGGAAAGCTCTCATTTGGGTAGAAGTAATGAAAAATAACTTCTCCACATACTTGAGTACTCTATTTGGAATGACTTCAAGCAGTCAAAATAGAGTGGTAGAGTTGTAGACACTTGGTGGATACATACATGTGGCTACTGGAGAATTGACAGGTCAGCTAAATGTAGTAAAGGAGTTGAATTGGGAGCATTTGAAGTGACTCTTAAGATTTACTAATGTACATGTGCCTACTCATGAAGAAATGATCCCAATTATAGTAGCTACCAAGGGATATAGGGCAGAAACTAAAAAGGGAAAGAAGTCTAAGTAATTAATTTGACACTCCCTTTTCCTTCTCTGATGTAAATTTTGCAAATTTTGTAAATTTTGAAATATGACAAATTGACATCTTGCCATTTGTTATCCTCAGAAGATGAACCGATTAAAATTCCTATTGTAACGGTCATCTCTCAACTCTATATGTATGAAGTTGAATGATTAATGAAAGGTCAAAAAAATTTTGGTGTGAAGTACTATTTGTTGCAAAGATAATTGAATGGTATTTTGATTCAATCATTTTCCATTCCAGTATGTATTGTGATTAGTTAGTATTTCCTTTCTATATGGTAGAGAACTAAGGAAGAACAGAGTTTCATTTCCCCTATTTTCTAGAATACAAATGAATGTAATAAGTATTGTTATAATTCATTCAATGAAAGGATTTTTTCTTGATTCATTACTTGTAATTTAGATTTGAGTTTAACTTAGTTTAGCATCAGTTGATTATGTGAATAGATTTATGGATTCATAAGATGTGTGGGTACTTGAATCTGTTTCAGTAATGAGAAGTTTTGCTTGCCTGAATTAAGTTCTAGTTAGGCTTAATTTGGTTTGCCTCTTCTGCTCTTGGGTTAAGAGCATATCGTGCATTAGTTTTAGGAACAAAACATAATTCCTTGAACATCATGCACATAGGGAGCTGTACCTACCAATTCAGAGAGAAGGTAGTAATCAGAGAATGGCTTTTCAACTGTTGTAAATTGATATTGTTCATCATTCGAGCATTAAGAGTCATATTTTCACAAGAAACAAGAAAGTACAAATCTGTTTAGCAAAAATAAGAAAGAAACTTAGAATGCACCTTAAGTATGAGTGCTAAAATCTTATCCCAATTCTCTTGCAATACTTTACACATATGTAGAGTAAGTTGGACTTCTGCAGAGATTTCTAATATTGATTTGCAATTTAGAAATTTTTGTCATGGATCAATGTTTTTGAGTAAACAATGTGAATTTGCATTGTGTCCATGATGGGAAGAATCATATTTTTGATATCTATTAATGAAAATTGGATCCTTTCTTCCTCTCTCAACAATTCTACCTACATATCTAAAAAGAATATAATTTTCATATGATGTCTAGAGCTTGAACTAGGGTCAAGTTGCAACTGTTGTACACTAGCCTTCAGATCTTCATCAATCTTTGTCAATTTTCTCTTTATTTCCTTTGTAAACTTGGTAACATTACATAATTTCTGAAAAAGTGATAATACATTTGTGCAAGAGCTTTCAAGATTGGTCAAAATTGAGGAAAGCTCTACTTTTTGGATGGCAATTTGTTGAGCAATGTGCTCAAGTACTTTGTTATCAAATTTCTTCTCCATTGTCTCAATCAATTTTTCTTGACCATTGGAGTCCTCACTAAACTTATGGATTACTTCTTCTAATTGAAAGAAAATGTGTTGAGAAGTTTCAACTTCAACATCTATTACTTCAATCAAAATATTCTTAGCACTTTCTATGATTTTATATTCTCTGTCTCTTTCTTCTCTCAATTTCTTTTGCTTTGCTTTCTTTTGGAGGTGCTAACTAGCTATTTGCATTTGATATACAATGGCATTATCAAAATCCCACTTTTGAATCTCAATCTCCTCATCTAGATCAATTTCCTCCTCTATCTCCTTTCCACTCAAAAGTGTTGCACATGACTAAGCCTAAGGTTCAACTACCCTTGTACATAATGCCTTAGAATCTGGAATGGAAACAATAGTAGAGATAGTAGGAGTAGCTATAAAAGCTGATATAGTACCAACAGATGGAACATTGATTGGTATGCTTACTAAATCCAAAATTGATATACTTACAAAACTTTCTAAAGCTATAAAAAAAAATTGTAGAATCCAAAACTGTAGAACTCAAAGCTATACTTACTATTGAAGAACACAAAGTTGTAGAACATGCTATACTCACTGCTAATGAACTTGACTCAGGAATTGAAGAAGACAAAGGTTACAGTTTGGTAGAAGAAGTGGTAGAAACTTCCATTAGTGTTGTGTTGAGCTGTGAGGGAGCGAAGAGTGATTGGACATTTGATGCATCTATAGTGGTCACAATAAAACTTGTTGAAGCTATCTTTGAACTTGATGTAGCTACTAATTTTCTTGGAGAATGAGGAAGTAAGGCAATGACTATTGCTGCTATGTTCATAGGATTAGCCTCCTCATCATCTTCTTTGTCTTCTATGGTTGCTTCTTCCTCTTTATCTTCTTCAACTTCTTCATTGACAAATTGTATTGTCTCAAAGTTTGTTCCTTCTTCCTCACCATCACTGTCATCATCCTTGATTTCTACTAGGAAGTCACTCTATTTATGAAAGTGATAAATGTTCTTCCACATGTTTGTATCATTCTTGGCTACATGATCTGTATCCCTTAACAAAATTAAACAAGTATTGAATCTAAGAGTCATCTTTTACCTCAACATTAGTAATGCTTGATAATAACTACCTTAGGGTTTGTTCATAGATATCTTTTGTTGTCTATGTAGCTAAGTTTGATCTTGGCTTCAACTTCTCTAATAGCTCATTAGAGATCTGAGAGGCTATCTGATTAGGGGAATACTTCCATTTTCCCATCTTGGTTAGCACCAATTCTTCAATTTGTTTCTTCTCAACCTTTGTTGTGGTCTCATACTTCAATGATTTGAAGTTGGTTATGCCTACACCTTCTTCCAATTATTTTAAATTTTCTTAAAATGTGAGAGGAGGCCTTCTAAACACAACCTCACTACCTTTCTTCCTGGATCTCTTGCTAAACACTACAGTGGATGGCTTGGGTGGCTTCATGATGATCACCTTGCCTTTCTTCCTTTTCTAACTCTTCTTCATCCTCTACATCATCATCATCTTCTCCCTTACCCTTGGTCAACATAAGAGGTGTGTTGGATTTGAGTTTTGCTATTC
Source organism: Cupressus sempervirens (assembly GCA_028749045.1). Taxonomy (NCBI): domain Eukaryota; kingdom Viridiplantae; phylum Streptophyta; class Pinopsida; order Cupressales; family Cupressaceae; genus Cupressus; species Cupressus sempervirens. The sequence continues at coordinate 931,672,275 of CM053787.1, forward strand.
TCCTCTAGCCTTTGTTAACCACTTGTGGAAGCTTGATTTCAGGCTCTATTCTTTCCCTTGCCTCATCATATTTTCCAAAGTGTCATACCTTTGGATCAATAGGTTCATTAATCAAGGCCTCAAGTATGTCTTTTACTTCATCAATGCTTACCTCATAGGAAAGAGGTTCTACCCATACAACTCTTGAAATTACTACCTGAATGTAGACTTTATCACTGTCTACCATGAAACAAACATCAGCTTTGTAATCTTCAACCAATTTCTTGGGAATCCTGAATCTGTTATTCATTTTCTCCTTGAAGACATCAAAGTAGTTATCCACTATGCTAAAAAATTCTCACCCATTTCTGTAATATACTAATTAATCTAATACAAAACTGGCACATCCTTTCTCCATATGACAATACCTTTAGAAGGTAAAAACTTTTGAACATAGAAGAATAGACATGTCGACAATGAACCAAATTTACAAGGGTTATTCTTGGATGTCCTAATACTTTCCATGTTTTTCTTAAACTATTTCAATAACAAGTATGCAAGATCATATGATAGATTTTTCTTCATGACTTTGAATGCCAAATCTACTGCTTTACATGACACACTATTTATATGACTAGAACTATAGATCTTGTGTGCTATCACATGTATGCTGAATTTTAGTTCTACATCTATTACACTACTAATATTCATACCTCTATCATCCCACTCAGTTAGGGTTTTCTTCTCTAACTCTTCTTGACCTAGGGTTTTAGTAATTTTTGCTTTGGAGAGCATTAGAAGGCCAATGAAATGATGAATGGTCTTCTTAGTGATCAAAACTAGTTGCTCAAGCCATAACTAACCATTGTGAACTTGGCCTAGGATGTATCTGATCCATTTGATTTGGAAACTTTAGGGTAGGTGGGGAATGTGGGTTAAACCTTTATCTTCCAAGTGCTTATATTTGAGTTTAAGAACACCATTAACACACAACTCACCTAGGGAATCATCCATCTCTAGGGTTCCAATTTCTTGAATTACACACTTAAAATGAGTTTGAATATTATTAACGAGTAGTACCTTAAGAGGGATTTGCGATTGCACTCCATTTGGATCTAGTGTTTCAATAATTTCTGGCACAAGTTTGAAATCTGGTGGTTTCCATTTGACTCCTTGGACTTTCTTTGCCTTGCTACTACTACTTGATGCTACCATGGCTACTCAATAGGTTATGGAAAACTTTGAAAATTTTCACTGCAAATTTTTCTTGAAATTGTTCTATCACTCTAAAATTCACTTGATCACAATAACACTTCAAATTTTTTGGTGAAAAATGAATTCTATCTCCTACCCTTTTGATAACACTTTTCCATTAATGCTCAGTATAAAAGTGGCTATGATGACATCATTATGCACAACAAGTTATCATTCACGATCTGTTCAAATCGCTCAATGAATGCTTCATAACTCGATAACCAAACATGTGTGACTAGTTACTCCTAACCTTACTCAGTAGATAGAGTAACTTAGTGATAATAGATCTAATCTTCTGTGATCCCTTTGTATTTTGAATATTGATTTGGATCTTTGGTTCCTTTCAATTTTGGAACTACTTAGATGTGATCATGATAACGTAGTTCCAATTCTTCCTTAAGAACTTAATTGAAAATGGTGGAGCCACCCACTTCTTGAGTGACATGACCATCATTTCTTGGACTAGCTTCCTCAATAGATTTATGAATCCATTGCTACCTCATTTACTTTCTAATTTTGTTTTCTTTAGCTTTCTCTTCATCTTCAATTCTACCTACATTCATGCAATTCTTGACTAGAGGACCAAGTTCTATACATGTGAAACATCTTATGGTAGTATCTCTCTTTCTTGTGTGATGTTCAACATAATTCATGCCAATGTTTCCATACTCTCCATAGTAATGCCATCTTCTCTAGGTGTTATAGTCCCAACCAAATAATGCTTTCACAATTTTCTCTGGTGGATTGAATGACTTGGTTCTACAATTTGATGCCTTTTGACCTTGTTTCTTGCATTTGTGACATTTTTCTTCAAATTTTGGTTTCTATTTACATTCATTAGCCTTATGACCATGTTGATTAAAATTATAAAATTTACCATTGAATTTTTCTTTACTGTTACTCCAATATTTGTTTGATTTATGACATATCTTACCATAGTGATTACAAGTAGGTCTTTGATTCCTTTGAGCACCTTATTTGGAGGATTCACCTTCTTCTTTGTATCCAATTCCTGCTTTACCCTTTTGTCTATAGAGATTCTACTAATTTAGTTGATTTAATTGATTCATGTTTGCTTGGGATTTCATCATTCTCTCATTGACTTGCTTCTCAGTGTTTAGCTCATTTTTCAATTTTTCACTGATTTTCCTTTTAGATCTCAGATCATTTCTTATTCTTTCATTGCTTTGTCATTCTGAATTTAGATCATTCCTTAATCTTTCATTGATCTTTCTTTGAGTCATGATTTCTTCATTTGAATTGGAGATTTAATCTATAAGATCTTCATGCTGAATGGATTAGTTTTAGATCTCATCATTTCTTCCATCCATTTCTTCTTTCATCTCATTTCTTTGTTCCAAGATTTCACATAGCCTTATTGACTAAATTTCTTGTTCTCTTTTGAGCTTTCTTATTTCTTCTTGTAGGGAACCATTCTTCTCTAAGAGTTCTTTGATTGCATCATTTTCCTCATTTGAGCTACTTGAAGGAAAAAGATCTTCAATCTTTTCTTCAATGTACTGATGATCATTCATCTAATTTGCAAGTTTCTTCCTTCCTTTTAGGGATTGGGAAAGTTTCTCCTCAGCTTTATCGAGTTGAGCAATGACCATTTCTAGATCTAGCTTTTCATTTTCAATTGCCTTATGAAGTCCAAATATCTCCACTGTCAAGCTTTATCCTAAGAACCACAAATGCTTTGATACCAATTTTTGGAAATATTCTAATTGGAGAAAATCCTCATTTGGGATTTTGTCCAAGGAAAAGAATGTCATTGAAAAAGAAGATGGATTTCATCCAAATAAAATTTATGTGAAACAATGCATAGATTGAGTAGTAGTATGAGGAGAGAAAGTGTAGAGATGAATGGAAAACTCTTTTCAATAGGGAGGAAGTCTTTTGGAAACAAGGATCTAGGATACAATGGTTGAAGGAGGGAGACAAAAACACAACATTTTTTCATAGATCAGCTTTGAGAAGAAAAAAGAGAAATACTATCAACAACTTGATGGATGGTAATGACCACGAGGTCACTAAAATGGAGTAGATAGAGGATAAAGTCAATTCCTATTTCTAGGAAATGTATAACCCCCTCAGTGGCCTAGCTTAACAAAAACATACTAATTAATATCATGAGGTCATTTTAACCAATGATTGATAATCAAATGAATAAGAAGATGATGTGCAAGGTCAAAGAAGAGGAAGTTAGAAAGTTTTTTTTCAATATGGATCAATATAAACCTCCTAGTCTAGATGGGTTTCTTCTTGCTTTCTTCTAGGAATTTTGGACTTTGTCAAGTATGACATTATCCATGTTTCTTGTGACTTTTTCAAGACAAGAAAGTTGATGAAGGAAATTAACCAAACCTTCATTGTTCTCATTCTTATGATGGAGGACTCTTGTAGACTAGAAGACTTTAGACCCATCAGCCTTTGTAACACAATTTACAAGGTTCATACTAAGGTTATGGTGAATCACATCCAACCTCTCCTAGACAAACTCATTGGCCCCTTTCAGAATGGCTTCATGCTTGGGAGGTAGATTCTTCACATGGTTATAACCACCCATGAGGTTATACACTATGGAAAGGTTTAAGAACCTAGGTATGGCTCTTAAACTAGACACCTCAAAAGCTTATGATAAGGTCAAGCATGAATTCATTTTTGCTATTCTTCCAAAACATGGCTTTAATGAGAAGGTTAATAGTATTATAAAAAATGTTGTTACCTTTGTTACTTTCTTAGTGATCACCAATGGAGCTCCTATAATTTTCTTCTTGTCCTCCCAAGGTCTTCTCTGAGGTGACCCCCCATCTCCCTACCTTTTTATTATTGTAGTGGAAGTACTAAGAATAATTTTAGTGTCTTTGACTAACTCAGATAGAATCAAGGGCATTAAAACAAGGCTCTTGGTGCCCCTCACAAATCATACAATATTTTTTCAATGACACCTTCTTATTTGGCATCTCCTCCATTGATGAAGCCAGAGAATGGAAATTCACCCTAAATCAATATGTGCTAGCCTTTGGTCAATGCATAAATTACTAGAAAAGAAAAGTCTTTTTCTTCAATACCATTACCAGTTGGAGAGAAAAGTTGATAGGTATTTTGGTTGCTAGGAGGTATCCCTACCTAATACTTATCTTGGCCTACCACTTATAATTAAGTAAATCCCCAAACATTTTTGGAATGGTTTGGTTGAATGCTTCCAAAAAAGGATGACAGGCTAGAAAGGAAAAATCTTGAGTAATGTTGGGAAACTCTAGCTTGTCTCCACCTCCCTCCAAAACATCCCAATCTATTTCTTCTCCATTTTCAAAATCACACATAGGTTCAAAGACATTATTTATAAAATCTAGTGGAACTTCTTGTGTTTCACAAGTGAAGAGAAGTTAAGAATGAATTTGGTTAGCTAGGAGACAGTTTGTCAACCAAAAGCTCTTGGTGCTCTAAATTTAAGAGCAATAGGACACTTGAACAAGGAAATATTAACAAAAATAGGCTAGAAATTGGTGATATCTCAATGTAGTTTGTGTACCATTATCAAGGTTAAATACCTTGGGGGATTGTCCCTTCACAAATTCCCTTTGTGCATGTGATCTCCTCGAAGGCTCCAAGATTTGGAACAATGTGGTTAATACTAGAAAGATCCTAAAAATGGGTGTCACTGGATTATGGAGAATGTTAATTCTATTAATTTTTAGGAGGATCAATAGATTCGCGATAGTTCTCTCATGCACACTAAGATCCTATATCTATAGGAGAAATGCACCAGATTGTATGGCCCTTTGATTCAAAACTTCATCACCCTTGAAAGACAATGGGTTACTTTACATAACCTTGAGCCTATGTATTTTGGGATTGCATGGGAGCTATAGGGCCTTCTTCATACCTATAGGAACCCCCTTGATCTAGTTAAGGACTCCTTGGTGTGGAAATTCACACCCTTGGGAGATTTTATAGTTAAGACTTCTTATCTATGTTTACATGGGGGGGATGGTTTCCCAAGTTGATTGGAAATTTTTTTGGCACCCTTTGATCCTACCAAAGATAAACTTCTTCGAGTAGAAAAATTTTCATGGATCGATTCTCACTATTGATAACCTCTAGCTTAGAAGGTGTTAACTTGCTAACTGCTATATTTTATGTGTCCAAGATGCAGAACCTATTCCATACCTACTAATTCACTATGTCTTTTCCATATATATGTGGAGGGAATTTCTTTCCATATGGGAGGTCCAATGGTGTATGGAGAATGAATTGAAATAATTTATTTAATGGAATGGTCTAGTGGTGCATCCGTATCATAGAAACTTATGGTTGATTATCCCCCCATATGTTACTCAGCATATCTAGAAGGAAAGGAACAATAGGATCTTTAGGGAACAAACCAATAATATTTTGGGGGTGGCCCAATATGTTAGTAGTCTCATAAAATATTGGAATGAGATATGGCATTGGAAGCTCCCCCACCCCTAAATTCCCCAGGTGGTCTAGACATAAAATGGGATTCGGCTTGGAATGTTGAAACAATTTTGGTATAATTTGAAAATTCAAAAGTCTTGGCTAGGAAGAAGATGGTGTGGCTCCCTCCCTCTCCATCTTGGTTTAAACTAAATATTGATGATTCATCCATGATGTGTAGCACTATAGCAAGGGGTTTCCTCTGTAATAGTATGTGAAATATAGAGGTTTCCTATGCTGGTAACTATGGCGGAGGCTTTAACAATGAAGATGAAGCTATGTCACTCTTGTGGGAACTAAGGATTATGAGAGCTTGGGGAATGAATAAGCTAGCCATTGAGGGGGATTCTATTCTTATCATTAAGGTTGCTAAGGGAAAATAACATAGAAACTCGTTGATTAAACTCATAATTGAGGAAATCCAAAGGTTGATGTAAGATTACCATGAGATCCAAGTGGCACACATATATCGAGAAGGGGATGGTGTGATGGATGAGATGGCCAAATTTGGCCATGGTATTATGGGATGAATCAAATGGGAGGAAATCATAATTTTTCCATCATCAATATGGTGGCGATGGAAAGGAAGCATACTTTCAAAATTTCCATATGATAAATCAAATTAGGTGGCAAGATAAAAGCACAAACCTGTGTCACCCTTTTGTAAAGGAAAAGGCTAATGAAAGTATAATTGTTCACCTTCAATGACATAAAATTGGTATTATTATTTTGAATTTGGAAATAAAGTAAACTAATGAATGTGTAGAAATTTATGAAGTTTAGGATTATTATTTTTAAAAATTATTTGGAATAAGAATTTATATATTTTCCTAATTTTTATAGATAATTTTTTAGGTGTTGAAAAATGTTAAAAATTAGGGATCTAGTTCTCACCACAAAACTATATGGAAATAAACTTATTTCCCTTTGATCTTAGGATATGTTATAGATAACATATATATCTAGAACAATCAAAAATTAAAATCATCTTTACAACTATATTTTCTCTTGTATGAGGATTGAAATCACAAGTCACCTTAAGTCAATAGTGTTCATCTCCCACCACATATTTCAAAACAAATCTATTCTAACTAGGAGAAAAATTATGTATTCTAGAAGAGGACTCTCTCCTCTAGAACATCATATAATTTTTAGATTTTTTTGATATGATCTAATATTTCTTTCTTTCTCAAAATTGACATCTTTTCAAGTGTTAAAATATGTTGTTGTAGAATTTTTTAATTACAATATACTATATCTAATTAGACCACTATAAACTATATATAAGAATATTCTTTACTTTGAGCACTATAAAATGGTGTTTACATATCATTTTTAAAATATCATAAAAAATAGTTAGAGTTATTGAAATACCACTTTTCTAAAATAATTTTATTTCTTTACTAATTGGATATGAACTAGTATAAAACATGCATTTAATAGACATTTCCAATTGTAAAAGTGTGAGACCGCATATAACTTAGCTACAATGAATTTATCTAGATCATATGTTTTTAAAAAATAGATTTTTAGATAGCAATATTGAAATTCAGTCATTCTGATAAGTCATCCTAAAAGTTGACACAACTTTGCACTTCTACTTGACAAGCTTTCTTTTTTTCTGCGTGAGGGTGAGTACAAGATGATCCATAAAAGGCTTGTTTGGAAAGATTGTATAAGGATATGAATTAATGTTATTTCTTTTGTGAACATTGATTACTATCCTAAAAGGATACAGAGGGGGGATTTTGAAAGATATAGAAAATGACCTACTAATAATCATAATGGCAACTTATTGTATTCCAACACAAACTATAGCTAGCATTGGCCATTTATAGATGAGAAGAGATTGCTCACACATGCCACAGAGAGTGGATTTTTTTCTTTTAGGAAATCTTTTGGAGTTATGATGACTATGCAATGCCTTTTCATTTTTATCATTGAGATTTCTCATTTTATATTTAGTAACTATCATACTTGTAAAGAGGCTATGTCATCTAAAGAATTGGTTTACAAACTAGGCAAAGTCATAGGTGTTAGTAATCACATAGAATCAGTGTGTGTGGAAGGCTACATCCATAGCAGTGACGTGGTTATTTTCTACTTGTATGAAGGCAGCCCCTTACTATATATGGAAGGTATGGGGAAGCATGATGATATTATCTTGATGCAACTCTTTCAAACTTGGTAGGATGGAAAGGTGATTGTCAATGGTATGGCATTTGAGATCTCTAAGGAAATCATTGTGAGGTTTGGAGCTTTTACTATGGAAGGAAATAAATGAAGGAAAGCTAAGGTTAATGAGGAGGCTAGTTTGTGGAAAATTTTTTAACTTAAGGAGGAACTAACACGAATGCATGGAGGATTTTCATGGGAAGCCCTCCCTAAGCCTTGAGACACCATTTGCAATGTGATTATGTAGTATACCACCCTAGAGGATTTCTTTTAGGTAATCTATTATTACCACTTCCCTATTTGGAATCACTTTAGGAATCTTGACCTTATTTCCTTCCCATTTTTGTTATTGCATTCACTAGAAGATTTTATTTTTAAGGCTAGGAGGAAACATGAGGAGGCTAAAACTTTCTACCTTATCCATCAGGGGCTTATGAATAGTTGTATATCTAGCACCTAGCAAAAAACCCACCTCTGTTGGTTAACCCTCTAGCATCTGTTACACCCCAAGTCTCCTTGGACCCTCGACCTAGCCCTAGCCATAAGAAGTTCAAGAAAATACATGATCCAAAAGTCAAAATGGACCGTGAAGTCAATATTAGCCTCATAGAGTTAGACTCGGATACTAAGAAGGATACATAGAGCACTAGGAGAAAGCACCTCTAGTTAGATAAATTCAAGTCCCCCCCAAGCAAGATTCTACCTTTGACTCTCTCGATAGTGATGTCAAACTCACAAGATAGAAGAGATTACCTCAGTCTGCCCCTAGCCCTCTTAGCCCTTCCCATATCTCTAACACACTGGAGGCTACCTCGACTAGAAGTGATAGGGATGACATCACTTCCCCTACAAAAAAATTAACAAAGATACTAGGAAGAAAGGGAAGCACAACCATAGTAAGGCCAGACTAGAAAGGCTGGAACATTCTATGAAGGGCCTAGATGATAATCAAACTGGTACCTATGAGCAATTTGAAACTTTGGTGGAATTTTCCACCAAGGTCATGCACTCTACAACTAAAACTTTATCCTTCCTATAGGTTAAGAAGGAAGAGAAGGACCTGGGAAAAGTTATTGTGACCACCTAATCCATCTATAGATTTTTGGCAGAGAATTGTCTAAAGACCATCATGGACAAACTGATTATGGTAGTGGGGGAGGATGTTGTCAAGGATTCTCTTAAGGAAAAGAAGGAGGAAAAGAAAGGGTAGGAAGAGGAAAGCTATCCCTAGTTCTAGTGTTTCTTTTTCTCTATGTATTTTTTTTTTTTTATGCTTAGTACTATGAAATTCATACCCTATGGGGTTTTAGCTTTTATGATTACATTGATTAATAGAAGCATTTTGTTTAGGAGTTGTCAATCCATTTTATAGTCTATTATGGATATTAGACTAAGGTATGATAGTATTGTTAATCATGTTGTGGAAATATTTTATTTTTTGAAGTTTAAAGAAGGCAAAGAACAAACAACTAGGAGGTTACCTTAGGTTGATTGTTTAGCATGTTTGTTACTTAAGGTTAGCCCCTCATCTTTTCTGGCTACTATATAATACTTCAAAAACTAATAGGCATTCTTCAAGTTGTCTTTGAAGAAGATCAATTTTCAGAGTAAGGTGCTCCCTTAGTAGTTAAAATCTCTTCAATAATATTTGTTTCTATAGCTCTAAAAGCTTGATTTCATCATTTATTTTGTTGATTTTTCTTTCCAAATCTACAATCTAAACCGGGGGATTTTTCACTTCATTCATGAGTATCTTTAACTTGTTTATTTTAATTCTTAGCTCATCTTTAAAATATTTGATAAAGGTGTGTGCTAGGACACACTTCCAATACATAATCTTTCCTTCTATTAAACATTTTATCAATTCCTTGATCTTTTCATCAAGAATTTTCAAGTCTCCTTTAATTTTTTCATAGACTGTCCTAATATTTTTGCATTATGTAGGGTTGTGGCTTTAGTAGATGCCACTTTTGATAAGTGTGTGAATTCAATGTCAAAATCTTTGATCAACCTTTGCTTTGTCTTAGAACTTAGTTTCAATAACTTTCTTAGATATGATACTATGTAATTTCTTTGTTACTTCTATCAAAGAACTCTACAAACTCCATACCTATAGCATCAAATTTTGGAGAAGATTGTGTAAGAGTTTTTGAGTCTACATTTCATATCATACTCTATGATCCATCATCAGGACATAAGAGAGCAAAAGGATGAGTAAAATAGATTGTGATCCAAAATGTAGACTCAAAAAATCTTACACAATCTTCTCCAAAAATTGATGCTATAGATGATGGATTGTGGAAAATTGATCTGTCTAACTCTATACCTTTTTGTTCTTCTAAAAAAAAAAATTCTAAGTGGTGAGATAAAATTAACTTGATCATCATTGAACTTACTCCTTGACAAAATTGGTAATGTGAATTCAAGTGGTGACCTAGAGGAACTAGGTTCACTTGCATTTAAGTTATTAGTTTCCTCTTCCCTCTTCTTTTGTTCTTCCAACTTCTTTCTCTCTTCTTTCATCTTCTTTGATACTTCTTCTATTTTTTTTCTTTCTTCTTCTTCTTTTTCTTTTTCCAATCTGAATCTTTCCTCTTCCTCTTTCTTTTATTTTTCTTCTTTCTCCCTTTCTCGTTCCAAGCTTACATAGCTTACCAAATTTTTAATGATGTATGTTCTGAAGTCCTTAAATGGATCCTCTTTTATGTCCAAGGTAATATTCATACTATCTAGATATACATAGTGTAAGTAACAATATTTACATTTGGAGTAGCATCTATCATAGTTGTATCTTTACTAACTTCTTCTACTGATGCTACCACTAATACTAGTGTCACAAATGGTACCTCTTACAAATTTTTTGATGTTGGTGCCTTAATTGATGGTGTCACTTCATTCTTTTTCTTCATTTGTGTTGTAACTATAGGGATTTCTCCTCCTAAGTCTTTTCTTTCTTCTTCTCGGTTGGATGGTGAGGTCATTTATGTCATAATTACCTTTTTTGTTTCCTCATTAACCTCTTCATAGTTTTCTCCCATTATTAATATTTTTGTTCTTCTATTCCTCAATAAGGGTTCAATACCCTTCATGATATTCTCAAGGTGTTCATCATTCCTAACTTCACATGGTTTGCTTATTTGATTTTCTCTTATTTTCCTACCCTAATTAACTACTGTCATCTTTTTATTTATCAATCTATCATACAAATCTTTAGGTATTTGTTTATGTATGTCTTCAAATCTCTTATTTGATAAAATCATGTGTCTCACTATTGCATTTTGTAACAATAATCTATTCATATTACCATACATAACAAAAAAATTATTTAGCTATACAAAATTACCATTATTAATGACTGCACTATTAAATGTCTCTACTTTATGCTTCTAGGGTTTCTTTCCTATAAGTGCCTTTATTTCTTCCTTCACTTGCTTCTCATTTTTTTCCTTTGTTTCCTTCTCATCTAATACTTTGGATCTAAACTCAACTATTTAAGCCTTTCTTATTTGTGTATCGTGGATAATTTTTCTCTTCTTCCCAGACCCACTAGCCATTTTCTTAGTTCCTTTTTTTTTTTGGAGATTTCATTAACTCCTTTTTTAGTTTAGTTAATCTTAAACATTTTCTACTACTAGGTTAGGTAACTTCTTGTTCTCTTATAATGATCAAATCTTCTTCATCCTTTTTCCTCTAGACTAGTGGTACAACTTGTGGTTTCACTTGGGAAACTTTAACATAAGGTGCACTTGCTGAAGGTCCAACTATTGTGACTCCTTGTACTGATCCAATATACATTGCTAAAGGTTTTTCCATTAAAATTCCATATTTTCTTCTTTCTCTCATCTCTAGAAAAACTCCCATAGCTTACTTACACTCTTCTCTTCTCATACCAGTTTCTTTCAATAAGATATGACCCTTCTTATCCACTTTCTTTTTAATATCTTTTATGTGGAGTTCACTATGAACTTCCTTTACTTTCTCCTCATATGTGTCCTATCTAGGAGACTCCTCATCTCTTTCTAACTCAATGATTATATAAGTATTACCTCTATTAACTCTTATTTAATCTCATATCACATAGGATCAATGAATTTCACCCTTGGTTTCACTACTTCCATGCTTGTTACATTGGTTTCAACTATGAAACATATATCATTTTTGTAACAAAAGAATTTTCATAACAAAATATAGGAGAACTAATATCTAGTTTCACATAGGAATGAAAGTGTTTTCCTCAACTAACTATCAAAAAAAAATATCTTGAATCCTTTTCATGAGACATTAATTGATTTAACTACTAAATATTAACTAATATAATAAAACAACTAAAATAACTAAAATAATAATTAACTAAAATAATTGAAATAACTATAATAATGATCAATTGAAATAATTGTAGTAATGATCAACTAAAACGACTATAATAATGATTAACTACCTTTCCTTTCATACAAGTAAAGTAAATGCATAACATGAAATACAAATAGGAACATACAAGAAGTAACTGGTGAGTCTTTATTTAGTTGTGCAAGCCTCAAATTTTGGTAAGAAGAGAAGCATTGACTTAGGATTTACCTCCCAAACATGGACAAAATTCATCCCCGCAAAATCTTTTGAAAAGAAAGGCCCTCCCTACCCTAGAATTGGGCCTAATGTACTATTAGTCCAATCATCCGAGCACTTCTAGTGTTTAGTATGTCTGCTCAATTATGGAAGGACTTGTTTGAGTAACTAGCACTATCAACATCATGTGATCTTAAGTTGGCAAACATGCCTTTATCGACCTTGGCCAAGGTTTTTGGATGGGTTTAATTACCCGATCACCACTACTTGACTTGACAATGTGAGAAAACAATAAACATTAACATGCATGATCTATTAAATGATTTTTCATTTTTAAAATATTTATGTGTTTGTTATGTCACATTTGATTTTGCTTCCATGTTACTTGAAGATTTCTTTCTCACCTCTTGCATGGTCATTCGGCTAGGTGAATCCTAGGTGTTTAATTATAAGAGTTTAACCAACTCATTCTACTGATTCCATAATTGCTGTAATAATGTTTCATATTTTAATACATCACAACTTATATCACTTGAGGAAAGTAAACTTAATGCTTGTAAAAGAATATCATTTGATTCTATCATACAACAGTAAAATAATGATGTAAAATCAATAAAATAGAGATGTAAAATATATCATCATTAATGTTCTTGACTTGGTTTGAAAAGTTTAGACTCTCTAATGAACTATTCAATAATAGATAACAATGATGATGTAGGACATCATATGGAAAGAATCCTTACTATTGTAAATGCGCACACAATAATATAGAAAAGAATACAAAGTTTCAATCAAAAATGGTATGCCAACCATATAACCTATTTATCTTTTGAGAAGGATGAGCTTTTGTTGGGTGCTATCAAGTAGTCCTTGCTTGTGAGATATCCTAAGCACAATCTCAGAGTTAATAAAAATCTCAACTTCTAGTAGAGGTAAAGAGAGGGAAAAACGTGGCCAAAAGTTTAGAAAAATAAAAGCATGAAGAAGGATAAAATTTATTTTTAAAAAAACATATATTTGATTTCTCACAACTTCCAAATATTTAAAGAGGTATTCAATAAACTTCATTGCTTCCAAGAAGTCATAACTCATAAAGAAATGACTTGGCTTCTTGGACACCAATATAATATGCCAAGTGTGCATTTTGGTTTCTAGCAAGAAATTGAATAAATATGGAAAAAGATTTGAAGGTTATAAATCAAGGATAATTTAAAATATATTTATCTACTTGCATGTAGATGTATTTGTTGACATTATAGTCAAGTTTTTTTTATCAGTAACACACACATAATCAAATACTTAGTTGCTACAAAGATTATCTTGCAGTTTACAATGTTAACCAAGTAATTCAAGTCCTATCGAGTTCTATAGTTTCTATTGAGTTCTAGAAATAGTATTAAGTTCACACTGAGCAGTATCTACCAAGTTGGTGATTATTAGTGTAATTTGAGATTTATAGTGTTTATCAACTTTTTCAGTGCAAACTGAGTTCTCTAGTGCTTGTCAAGTTCATAGTTTCAATTATCTGAATGTAGTGTTGATTCAGCTAGGATGTATTAACCAAGTGATTAAGTTTATATTGAGCTCATAGTGATAGTGTTGACTAAGCTATGTAGTGTCAACCAAGTGATTCAATTTATATGTTGAGTTTCATAGTTTTCACTAAGTCACTAGGGCAAACCAAGTTCAGACTACTTGGAATTGATTAGAATGAATTGATCTTTTACATCTATTGAGTGCATGGTGATGTTGAGAATTGACAATGATTGCCGAGTATCAAAACCTCACTAAGTTTGTCTTTAGAACATGAGTACCAGCAATTGGGCTAACTTTGTGTATTTGGTAAAACTTGTATTGTAGCTAACTTTGATGGATTGTATTTTGGATTTGTATATATATAATGTATTATATCACATCCAAAAATGTAAGAAAGTAAGAATGAAATAAGTATAAAGAGAAAAAGTAGGCAGTATAAGGAGTAGCAAAAATTTATCTTTCATAGCAAGGTGATCATCACACTCCAAATGAATCTCAACTAGCAAACTGGAGTGGCAGATTAGAGATCAGCCAATAGTTCATCCTAACAGGTGGAATAGTTAAATCCTTTCACAAGGTTGACTTAATAATCTTTTGTAAATCTCTTTACTAAGTCCATAATTCACTGTATGATTTGTAAATCCTTTTACAAAATGGACCTAGCAGTCCTTATTGCTCCTAATAGGGCCGATCATCATAAGTGATAATTGTAAGCCTTAACAGGCCAACTTTATATTGTAGTACTAAAGCTTGTGGGTATCATCCCCACCCTAGTTTTACTTTCTATTTGGAAGGTTTTTGGGTCACCATATCTTGTGTCAAGTTGTCTGAATATTTTAATTCTTTCAATTTTTCATACATACAAGTAGATCTGAATACAAATGAAGAATTCATTATTGAAGTACAAATAAGTTTTATTGGTTTCTTATTCACCACTCCCCTCTTCGTAACCTAGTTTCTCATATATTTCCAAAAATTGGTATCAGAGCATTGTGGTTCTCAAAGAAGTTTAACATGTTGAGAAATAATCAAAGGCAATGGAGGTATCCATACTTGATAAAGTTATTGATAATGAAAAGTGAGATTTTGAATTGGCTATTGGGAAACTTAAGAAAGCAAAGGAGAAGATCCATCAATCCTTCAAAAGAAGAAAAAATCTTGCAGTACAAATCAATTACAAACTCTACATTGAAGAAATAATTGGAGATATCCATTTAGAAAGTAATTTAGATGAAACTAATGAGGCAATCAAAGAACTATTAGAAACTAATGGTAACCTTCAAGAAGCAGTCAGGAAGTTGAAAAGAGAACAAGAAATTTAGTCAATAAGATTGTTTGAAGTTATGAAAGAAAAAGACAAGGCTAGAGAAGAGATAGAAGAAAAGAACAATAAAATTCAACATCTATCCCTTGAACAAGAAGACTTTATTGATCACCTTACAAATGAAAATGAATAAATCATGGATCTATGATCAAAGAATGAAAGATTTCAAAATGATCTAAACATTGATTGAATTTTAGTATTTCAATCTAAAAATCAATTTTGTTCAAACATATGATCTTGATAAATTTATTGTAGCTAAGTTATATGTGGTCTTACACTTTTTCAATTGGAAATGTCTATTAAATGTATGTTTTATACTAGTTAGTATTCAATTACTAAACTAAAAAATATATTTAAAAAAATGAAGACTCAATAACTCTTACTATTTGTAACAATATTTTTTTGAATGACATATAAACATCATTTTATAGAACTTAAAGTCAAGAATATTCTCATATAGAGTTAATAGTGTTTTAATTAGATATAGTATATTGTAATTAAAAATTCTACGAGTACATATTTTAACACTTGAGAAGATGTCAATTTTGAGAATGAAAAAATATTAAATCATATCAACAAAATATAAAAATTATATGGTGTTCTAGAGGAGAGAGTCCTCTTCTAGAATGTATAATTTTTCTTTTGGTTGGAATAGATTTATTTTGAAAAATGTGGTGGGTGAAAAAAACTATTGATTTGAGGTGACTTGAAATTTGAATCATTATAAAAGAGAAAATATAGGCCTAAATCCAATTTTTATTTTAGATTATTCTAGCTACATATGTTATTTATAACATAATCTGAGATCAAAGGGAAATAAGTTTATTTCAATATAGTTTTGTGGTGGGAACTAGACCCCTAAATTTTAGTGTTTTTCAGCAACTAAAAAGTTATCTTTAAAAAATAGAAAAATATACCATTTCTTATTCCAAATAATTATGAAAAATTATAATCTAAAACTTCATCCATTTCTACACATTTCATTAGTTTACTTCATTTTCATATTCTAGACAATAATACTAGTTTTATGTCATTAAAGGTGAATAGTTATACTTTTGCTAGCATTTTCCTTTGTAAAAGGGAGACCCAGGTTTGTGCTTTTACTCAAAAAGAAAACCTATGAAAGGATGATGAAATCTCAAGAAGAAATGACTTAGTTGAATGAGCAAAATCAATATAGATAGAAAGGAAAAGAAAGAATTGGATATATAGAAGAAGGTGAATCTTCCAAGCAATTAGCTCAAAAAAATCAAAGACCTACTTGCAATTACTGTGATAAGTTAGATCCTACATTAAAAAAATGTTGGAGCAATGGAAAAGTTAAATTTAATTGAAAATGTTACAATTGCAATAAGTATGGTCATAGAGCTAATGAATGCAAAGCGAAACCTAAATTTGAAGGCAAATGTCACAAATGCAAGAAGCATGCGCACAAATCTTCTAAATGTAAAAACAAGATATGGAACCTAGTAGAATAGATTGTGAAAGCTATATTTGGTTGGGACTACAACACATGGTGGAGATGTCACTACTATGGAGAATTTGGACACATTGGAGAAAACTGTGTGAAACATCACATGAGGAAAAAAGACACCACAAGAAGATGTTTTACTTGTATAGAATTTGGACACCTCACCAAGAACTGTATGAACATTGGAAGGATAGAAGATAAAAAGAAAGCCAAGGTTGACAACATTAGAAAGCAGATGATACAACAATTGATTCTAAAATCTTCTAAAAATTTAAGTTCAAGCCATGAAGAACATTTCACTCAAAAATTAGGTCACTCAAGAATTTCTACTTGATCTCCCACAAGGATAGCTAGAACTAACACTCTAAAGAAGACATCTTACATCAGTTCGAGTTAGTTAGAAGGAAAGATCCATATGATCTGGAGGATATTTTCATTGAAATTTGAAATATCTCCAAAATTCCAATAATAAGTACCATGTTAGAGTCCTCAAAATTTTGAATCCAATGCAACTTGAGTAGATGAAAATAGAGTCTGTATGCTCAAGTTATGGATACTCAAAGGTTGGTCAAACCATGGGTCAAAGGTCATCAAAAATAAAAAATTTTGAACTTTTCAAAATTGGTCAAAGTTGGCATGAAAATAAAGGTCTTTTTGAGAGCTTATCAACAACATTCATTTTGTCAAAAAAAGAGCCCAAACACAAAAGTTATGCTCAATCAAAGCCCAATTAACCAAAGTGCCCTCATTAACTAATGACATCATCATGCTAACATGGTGGAAAAATTAACATGGAATATGGCAACTAGTCTAAAGTGGACACATGGCAAGCTACTATTAGCAATCAATGCTTGAAACATCATGCAGTGCAAGTCTCTAGATGACATGGCAAGTGTACAATTGATAGGAGATGTCGCAAAGACTTTGACATGTGTCAGCATCATGGAAGGTGCCATGTGGCATCTATGTGGTGGAAGGGACTGAGTTTCTTTTAACAAAATTTTGTTATGGGTTTCAAACCCCTAACCTCCACCTCCTAAGTTGAGTGGCGGCCATTAAATTATCTTAGAAAATATTTTATTTAACTAGTAATAACTGCCAAGTTAAAAACTGTCGCCATCAGCAAGGTTTGAACCCTTGATCAGTGTGGTGCCACAAAAGCTTTTTAACCACTATGCCAAGTTGGGTAATTTAAAATATATGTATCTTAATCTATATTTAAGTTGTGAATAGCAGTGGGCTAAAATGTAGTTTAATGTTTAAATAGAAAATTGGTTTTCTATGTTATAAAAAATAGCCCGCCCCTACTAAATAAGGAGTTTTGTTATTTTGTTAATTTTTTTAACCCTGAATTTGGTTAAAGACCAAATTATAAAAATGACCAAGGTGTTATTTTGGAAGGAAAATTTGTTAAAAGCCTATTAATATATTTTATTGTTTTGGCCTATTAAGCCATTTTTATGTATAAAAAGATGAGTCAGGGGCCTTTTTCAAGGCATCTAGTTGATGAGAATTTGGGAATTCAGTTAGTTGAATTGAGGCATCATAGAGGAATTAACCTAGAACCAGAAGGACAACTAAGTGTTGAGAAGGAGAGAGAAAATTCTAGAGGACATATTTTCTAGTCCCACACATTAGAGTAGAGTAATGGTAATGTACTTGAAGGGATTGATTCTAAAACACATTGTAATTAATTTTTGGAGTTGATTAGATCAGTCCATCAGTTGGAGTAGGACCCAGAGACGTAGTCCTAACAGGGAAAACTCCAAGATCAAATTGTGTTGTGCCTCTTATCTCTCATTTCTTTTATCTTAGTTGATTATGCATGGTTCTTTCCTACACTTCAATTATGTTAATTTGCTTTAGTAAAAGCATTAAATTAACTTTATGTAATTGGTTAGAATTCCTTTGTATCAATTCTAAATTCTTCTTATCTATAATTTCAACATTTTTAAATACATAGCCACACATTTACTGCATGGATCAAAAAACTATATTTGATTGTTGGGATTAAGTCATAAAATTTATAGATCCTAAATTAGATCAAGTTTGGTATCAGATCTTGTTTTGTAGTGAAATTATAGGTGGTGAATGTTAACTAAGTTGAAGTTGAAACAAGGAGAAGGTGAACTTGAAAAGTTCAATCTAGAAATTAGAAAAAGGACTTTTCCTTAGTCAAAGATGACATTTGAAAAAAATCTTTCTAAGTTTGATGTGAAGGCCTTCGAAAGAGATTTTTTGGAGTTGAAAGCTTTGGTGGACATTCTTCTTCAAGGAAGGAATGAATGGTAATTAAGACAGATGAACAAGGCTAGGGAGAAGGAAGAAGCTCAATCTTCATCAAAAGATGACAAAGAAAAAGGAGTAGGAGGTGGTAGTGACCCTCCTAAACCTCCATCCCCATCTTCTTCATCTTCTTCATCTTCCTCTTCTTCTTCTTCTAAGTTTTTTATTTCTTCTAAAAAGAAACATGTGAAGACACCTTTGTTAAAGTTTGCTGTTAAATTTGATTTGCCTAAATATAGTGGTGAATTGGATGTGGAGAAATTGGATAATTGGCTTAAGAAAATTGAAGTGTATTGCAGGGTTTAGAAGATTTTGGATGATTCTTCCAAAATCCAACTAGCTACTCTTAGAATGGGAGGCACTACATTAGTCTAGTGGAAAATGAAGATCTAGGATGATCTTGCTAGACATGGTAAAATCATTTCATCTTGGTAAGAATTTACTTCTGCTTTAAAGAAATAGTTTTATCCTTTGGGTCATGTTGGGACTAAAAATTACATGGTCAATTTTGAGTCACATTGTCAATCTTGAAGAATCATGCCCTAAAGTGCCTTTTTATGCATATGTAGTTGATTGTCGATTTGAGGCCTAGATGGTGTTTGAGTGGCTTAACACCTTTCATTTGACATATTCATGTGATCCACAATGTTATTTTTCCATCTCGAACCATTTTGTGAAGTCCCATTTTGAGCTAATGTCCAAATTTGTAATTCTGCCTAAGTGTCAAATAGCAACTAGAGGCCCAATTTGCATTTGAATATCTTTTACCTAGGAATGTTTCATGACCTACCACTTTGGGGATGTTTAGTACACATATCAAACAACATGTGTTCCAATTTTCATCCCTTTTCAAATCTTTTTGAAAAGGTTTCAAACCCCTCAAAGTTGGTCATTTATTGTTTTTGTATTTTTGTGTAGTTGTTCACAATTCTGAGAAGCCTTGTTTGACCGATTATAACTTTTGACCAGTTAACCCGAGTAAGAAAATTAATTTTGCATCATGTTCTAGGGGTCAAACACTTCATATGTTCTAGTTTTGAGATCATGACAAATCCATTTGATCAATCTAATAACATGGTTAAAAACCTTGTTTACATTGTTTTGTTATGGTTAAGGTATCCAGATAGATCTGTACCCCTGTTTGGCACATTATAACTTTGATCCTATGATTGGTAAGCCTAAATTGATTGTACCATTGTGTTGTGTCCTAAAAATCCTTGAAGTATGCCAGTTCCCAAGTCATGACAAATCAATTTGCATACTTTCATATGTCTGTACATTTGCCAAAAATAACTTTTTGACACATTGCCCAGTTAAAACTTCAAGTGCTTGTTTTTAGAAATTTACCAAATGTGTCCTGTGATTCGTCATGAGCCCAAACCATAGAATTACTTTCTCCTCATGGAAAAGAACTTATATCCTAGTTTTTGAAACCCTAAGTGATTAATAACCTAGTTTTATAATGCTGAACCCTAGCCTAGTTTATGTTTTTTTAAACACTGTTTGCTTGTAGGTTAATTGAAGTATGGATGTTCGGAAATTAAAATCTTTTGACTCGATATTTGTCATGGGCTATAAATTTGCAGTGTGATAAAGTATGCAGGATTGAACACTCATGCCAATTCTCATTGCCTGGTTACTTGATTGAGTTAGTTTTTACAGCCACCTAGCGGACCGCCAAACACAAATTTCATACTAATGCGGAAATGATTTAAAATGAAATTTTAAAGTGATTTTTTTACATTCAATCATTACAATGATTCACTATAGTCATTGCCATTATCTTAGTTCACTAAATGTATGAGACTAGAATTTTTCTGAAGGATAAAGGCATCAAATAAAGGTGAAGGGATATTTGTTTTGACAATATAATGTTTTATCACAAGAAGAAAACAAAGAAAATGTGCAGATGCATTCAGAAAATAGAGGATTTGCATGCCATAACATAGGCATCACCTGGAAAAGAGTCATTCATTCATAGGCAAGGAAGAAGGGAAGCACCAGCTAAGAGTCTCACATTTTAAAGAAGGTAACCAGCAGGGAGCTCCATGTGTTGAAGCAAATCACAAAGTAGTCCATGTTTTTAGTGGAATGTACAGATATGCAGGTAAAACAAAGCTCAAGGCAGCATGTGATTCATGTTTTTGCAGCAAGCAATGAATAAAAGACCATATGTGCACAAAAAAGGAAGCAAACAACCCACAATTTTCAAGCCCATGGCTTCTCCAAAGGTTTATCCACATTTTTGAAGGGGGAAGCTGCATTATAAATGCCCATGTGCATAAGAAATGACTTACCATGAAGAGTTTGCAGATTCATGGCAGAAAATGACTAACAGGCAGGGATATTTACATAAAAATGAAGCTCCATTGTGGAGCTATCAGTCACAAGGTTAGAGCTCCACATTTAAAATAAGCAACTCATGCCAAAGGAGCTGGATTGCTCTTCATTATGTAGAAATCACAGGGGAGTTGAGGAAAATACAGCAGGTATTATCCCAGATTGAGTGAGAAGTGATTTTCTTATGTTTTTAAATACAAAGGCTTACACATCATAGAATGTCTAAAAGACAAGAGGCTTTTGTGAAAGCTAGTTCATGTGCATGGGCTTGTTGTCGGTCAGCTAGCAAGATGCCTATAAAAAATTTTGACATAAAATGCAAAATGTTCACTGGATAATTCAAATGCGTCGAAAAAGGAAAAAATTCGGCAAGTCGCTAAGGCACTTGTCAAAAAATCTCAAAAAATCTGACTAGCAACTTGGTGACTTGCCAAAAAATAGCAAATGACTAGAAAAAGTAAAATTCAGCTAGTTGCTAGCCAAAAAATCCAAGAAATTCTAGCTAGTGACATAGCGACTTGCCGAAAAATTACCAAATTCGGCTAAAAGGTAAAATGAGCACGTGGGTCTTGCTTGGATATGGAATAGCAAACCAGTGAGTGACAAGTGGCACTGACATGGTGGTAAGGTGGATGAATATTATGGTGACATGTGGTGGAGCTTCTTGATGTGGATCATTTCGTGAGGTGCTGACATGGTAACGATGCCACATGTCACAATATCGTTATGTCGCTAATGATGTGGCAAATACTGACATGTTATAATGACATAGTGACTATGATGTTGAAATGTCCCCTTTTCTGATTTGATATGGTATTTCACACCTCTAATCAGATTTTCAAAATCAAACAACTGCTATCACAAAGATCCACCCAATTTCTCAAGAAACCCCAAATCGGGTATGTTGAAAATAGTGCTAAAAGCTTCACAACTTCACAAATTATTAATGAATCTGAAAATAGAAATTTTTACAAAACTTTCAGCAGCATAACAGCCTACAAATTGACATTTCCAGATCCATATAGCCTTTACACAATAGCTCAAAAATGTAGGACCAAAACTATGCTCATCGGGCTCCCGAAATAGCACAAAATATGCCCGGAAACACCACAAGAACACTAATAATCTATCTCAAAAGTTTAATCACGTCCCAATATATATATTCAGCTCTATTTTAACAGCTTAAAGTATAAAATACAGCAACAACCAAAACTGATATGAAATACTCAACCGGAAACACCAAACTCTTACAAAAATACACCCGGAAACTCACAAATCTGCACTGTTCAGCATAAAGGCAAACTCTGTATGAGCATGCACATGGAATGGCTTCAAACTCCCATCCTTAGCCTTCCTGGAAACCTGCAAACTCCCGTTCTTGGGTCTCCCTGGAAACCTGCAAACTCCCGTTCTTGGGTCTCCTTCTCCACAGGTTTGGCAGCCTCTGAAGAATAACAAAGAATGAGCAAAAATCAAGTCTGGAATCCCCCCAAAATGCCTCCAAACCTCTTTAAAAAGGGAATAACTGTAACTCACGTCCAAGAGAGGTTAATGAAACATATTTTAATAATTAATTATCATTTATTAGTCCAACGGTTTCCAAAGATTAACTCCCTTTTTCCGAAACTTCACTTTCTTGGGCCTGCCTGTCTTAGCAAAGATTATTATTTTTTTATTATTTGAAAAGGGGACATGACAAGTCCTCCCCTCCCAAACATTGCTTGTCCTCAAGCAATGGCTGAACAATAAACCAATCAATCCTCCTGGATCCCAAATGTAGTCATGAACTATACTACTACCAATTAACACAGACTCCTGCAAGATCCTCTGCAATATGACCAAGAGGAATCCATAATCAAACTGGCAATTATAGCTCAACCAAACTCCAAAATCACCATTACCACAGTAAAAAACCCATGAGACACAAACTCTTAGAATATCAAAACCCAAGTAAAGTGGACTACCAACATAGTAAATACCATCAATGCATTCCACTGGCCTATATGGAATGTACAATCCAACTCTGCAACAATGGTGAATGCTCTCAAATGAAACTATACCAAGTATGGAGAATCCACACACTGTACAACTCCTGCAGTCAACACAACTCTGTAGATCATTGGCCACTGTCTCATAACCATAACTCCCATGCACCCCTGACGGTGAAAAGCCATCACAAGATAAACAACAAGAAATGGAACCCAAACCAAATTTTCCTGCCATCAAATCCTCAGCATAAGGATCAATTGTTAACTGATGTACATACCCTGCAATATAATGTTGATTAAAAAAACCAACCTCAGTCAATAGCTCACCATGAACAAGTGATACAACCCACTGTGACTGATCACTAGCTAAGTCAGGAGATGTCATAGCCAAAGGAGTAGAATCAATAACAACACTTGCTGAAGCATCACTCCAAAACTCCTGCTCTAAGTCATGTATTATCAAGCTATCAACTACAGAACCTGTCGCCATGTCGTGCCCATCACAACTCTCATCTTGAGGCATCAAACTATTCCATAACTGATGATAAGCACTAGGAACCAAAGTACATCTCTGTATCATAATCTCATCAACATGGTCATCAATGGTAAATTGATGAGCGTACCTCACAGTGTAATGCCGATAGAATGCGCCAATCTCAGTCAGTGGCTCAGACTGTAATCTAGATGAAACTAACTGCAATTGATCATCAACCATGTTGGAACTGACTACTACCTCCAAAGATATCACCAAGGGAGTAGTATTACTAGCAGGAACCATGCCAACTGTCGACTCACCAACATCACACATGACCTTTGATACATCTCTAGTCTCTGTGCATTTAGTACTAGAAGCCACCACCCTGTCAGGCATACAATAATCTGCTACAATACCCAACTCAACTAAACTTGACTCTAGTGGGAATGAACCTGATATGCCAATGTTAGTATCAAGGATGGATGCATCCCCATCTCCACTGTCTCTAACAATCTCAGCCATGGACATCCTCGAATCACCAAACACCATAGCTTGTGACTGTATAGAATCAGATAAAGACTGTAGTTGCTCTAACTCCATGGTCACCTTAGCCAAATGAAATTGTGACTCCTTGAAAGCCAACTGAGTACTCTCAAGAATCTCAGAAGTCACCACAAGCTGCTCAGTAAGCTCACTCACCTCATCTTCCTTGGCCAACAATGCATCATATGCTGTACTGCCCCACTTCATAAGATAATCTCTGTCAGCTACCAACTGCATATAATCCTGTCTCAGAATCTGGATAGCCTCCCATAAAGAGTGGATCTCTGTCAAGGAAAGATAACTTCCTCCCTGCTCATCACTAGTAGGAGAACCCCATCCATAAACTGCTAACAACTGACGAGCAGCATCAAAATGTTGGCAAGTGATAGAAATGTCTTGGTCACTAACTCTCAACTGATTAGACACATGATGGCACTGGCTTGACTGTCTCCTACAAACCTCCTCTGATGCACTGTCTGAAGGAGTGTCCTCAAAGTTACTAGTCTCTAGAGTATTACCATCCATATCCTGTGAATCAAATCTAAAGCTCATATCAACATACGAAGTATCAAAAATATTAGCATTGCTGTCCAACTCCTCTATACCCAAGGAAAATAAGTCTTCAAAACCGCCCATTGCATCCTTCTGGATGTCATCAATGCCAATGTGAGCCTGGGACTCATCTATACACACTGCCAAATATGAAATATCATCAACACATTCCAGCAAGTATGGTCGACTGGATATATGAACAAAGCCCAACACCGGTGTATAAAAACTAATACCAACATCAGACAAGATACTGGCACAAGAAAAGACAACACCGTGTAATCTGCAAATCAAATCCATGATAGCACCCAAACAAATACTGCTACCAAAAAGTGTTAAAGATCTCCAGTCAACTGAATCCCAAATGCCAATATAACAATCTCGAGTCCATATCCGTAAACTAGAATCAACTGGTAACTCAAGCAAACTCCTCACCTGAGTAATCTGACCAATACCAACTAACTCCACATACCTGTCATGATGAGATAATGAAGTCACAATACTATCTGTGTTCACCTTCAGCTGGTTGGACAAATCATGTGAAGTACTACCAGCCTCAACCTCATGTGATGAAGCATCTAACTGTGCCTGGTACTCTTTCTCAGCAAAGTCATGAATGCTCAATGTCTGCTCATCTCTACCAGGTATCTCACCATCCTGCACAACAACATCCTCATAATCATCATCTGAACCCACTACACTGTAGTCACTGCCTGTTGTAACTATACCATCCTGAATACCTGTGGCATCACCCTTTGACAACCTGTAAACAATTGTCTCAATTTGAGTATCAAGTTGACCCTTACTATCAATCTGTGTAATATCCTTTCCCACCACCTCCTGTGGCAGAGTAGAATCTGATACCTCTACCTGGCTATCAGCTAGTTTCTCAAACTCCTCATGCAAGTTCTTGGAAATTGTGTCATCTGTCCTGTGAGAAAATCTGCCAAATAGAAATCTAGTCAACTTATCCACCTTAGTTGGGTCAGATAACATGTCATTTATACGGTGGTGCTCAACCAACTGTTTAGACATGTCATGGCTTATTTTCATAAGTTTATCTCGAATGTCTAAATAACCATCCTTTCTACTATTTTGACTCTGGCTATCAATTGTCCAAGATCGTTCCCTCTGAGACTCTGTACTATACCTGTCCATTCTGGATAAAGTAGAGTGTAACCCCAATAGGATATAACTTCTTCAAGAACCAAGAACTAACATGCAAATGATTAGAAGTAGCATGCAACCATAGATTTGGACATGCAACTGATTAGAAGCAACATGCAACCACCAAATTATGACATGCAAGATCTGGGTAGTTGTCAAAACTGACATGCAAACTTCTACAACCGCCAAATTCACCAAGAACTAATAGGCAAATGATTAGAAGTAGCATGAAACCATAGATTTGGACATGCAACTGATTAGAAGCAACATGCAACCACCAAATTATGACATGCAAGATTTGGGTAGTTGTCAAAACTGACATGCAAGATCTGGGTACTTGTCAAAACTGAAATGCAAACTTCTACAACCACCAAATTCACCAAGAACTAACATGAAAATGATTAGAAGTAGCATGCAACCATAAATTTTTACATGCAGCTGATTAGAAGCAACATGCAATCATAAATTATGACATGCAAGATTTGGGTAGTTCTCAAAACTGAAATGCAAGATCTGGGTAGTTGTCAAAACTGACCTGCAACTTCTACAAACCCTCAGGCTGGCAAGATCATGGCTCTGATACCACTGAAATGTCCCCTTTTCTGATTTGATATGGTATTTCACACCTCTAATCAGATTTTCAAAATCAAACAACTTCTATCACAAAGATCCACCCAATTTCTCAAGAAACCCCAAATCGGGTATGTTGAAAATAGTGCTAAAAGCTTCACAACTTCACAAATTATTAATGAATCTGAAAATAGAAATTTTTACAGAACTTTCAGCAGCATAACAGCCTACAAATTGACATTTCCAGATCCGTATAGCCTTTACACAATAGCTCAAAAATGTAGGACCAAAACTATGCTCATCGGGCTCCCGAAATAGCACAAAATATGCCCGGAAACACCACAAGAACACTAATAATCTATCTCAGAAGTTTAATCACGTCCCAATATATATATTCAGCTCTATTTTAACAGCTTAAAGTATAAAATACAGCAACAACCAAAACTGATATGAAATACTCAACCGGAAACACCAAACTCTTACAAAAATACACCCGGAAACTCACAAATCTGCACTGTTCAGCATAAAGGCAAACTCTGTATGAGCATGCACATGGAATGGCTTCAAACTCCCATCCTTAGCCTTCCTGGAAACCTGCAAACTCCCGTTCTTGGGTCTCCCTGGAAACCTGCAAACTCCCGTTCTTGGGTCTCCTTCTCCACAGGTTTGGCAGCCTCTGAAGAATAACAAAGAATGAGCAAAAATCAAGTCTGGAATCCCCCCAAAATGCCTCCAAACCTCTTTAAAAAGGGAATAACTGTAACTCACGTCCAAGAGAGGTTAAGGAAACATATTTTAATAATTAATTATCATTTATTAGTCCAACGGTTTCCAAAGATTAACTCCCTTTTTCCGAAACTTCACTTTCTTGGGCCTGCCTGTCTTAGCAAAGATTATTATTTTTTTATTATTTGAAAAGGGGACATGACAGATGTGGCAATGATGACATGGCCATGAGATGGACAAATTTGGTGATGACACGTGGCACCCAGTTGGAGCTGTCTAACAGTTGTGCATGGAAGGAGCAAATCAGAATATGCCACGTGTCAAGGTTGGTCAACCAAGTTTGACCTAGACAGAAAATGGTGGAGAATTTGACAATTTTCAAATTTAAATATTTTATTATTTCTCCCATTTAAATAATGTTTGAAACTTTAATATAGTTTAAACTATATAAAAGGTTTTAATTTTTGCAAAATAATGTGCAAACCTATGAATGGAAGCCTGATTTTTAGAGAGACATAATTGGGGCTATTTTAATTCAAAATAGGCACTCCAGTATACTGTCAAAATCAAGAATAGATGAATTTTCCATTTTTGGAGTCAAATTATGCACAGGTGTTCATCAGTTCACGTTGTAGGCCAGTTTGTGAAATCTGAGGTATTGGCAATAGAACAAGCAGATTTAATCTTTGAGCATCTGAATTAGTTACAGGGTAGTTTTGAAGACCTTTTGGAACCTGAATGTGAAGAAAATCATCCTTAAGCAGTTTTCTTACATTCTCGAAGTTACATTGAATTGGATTTTTACTTTTACAGTGAATTCATTTTAGTATCAAGAATTAGTTACATCCTTTCATCATTAAATTTTGAGATATTTTATGAGCCAAAATGAAACGATTTGATTTTCAATTATAGAGAGAAGTTAGAAAGAAGCTTTTTTTCTTCTAGGGAAGGATTTCCAAAGGTATAAATGTCAATTGCAAATTGAATTCGAGAATTGTCTTCTCCATATTTATTCTTTTTTCTTCTCTGAAAAAAAGTTGTTGGTTGGTTTTCTATTTCCAGTTCTTGGAGCTCTGCTCAAGCTATGAAAGCCATACACCCAACATTTCTCTATTGTATTGAACAACATTTTATATTTTATGCAGATAGTTCTGGTCTATTAGGTGATTTATGAGTTTATTTCTGTACATTTCATGTATTTGGTTTCAAGGAAAGAAAATGAAGAGTAGCAATGGTTTCAAATTCAGTTTGAATCTTGTCTCCTATTTGTGGATCTGTAATCTTTTCTAGTTTTTGATCAAATAGCATAGATTAGGTTGTATCTCATTTAGTGATGTATGTGATTGAAGTACCTTGTTATGGAACAAAGAACCATGTAATTTCTTAGTGTTTATCACAGGGTTTACTGATTTCATGAAAGGATTGTCTGAGTATGAGATTCAAATATGAAGCGGATGTCTATTCACAAGGTGAAAGATAGATTAGGGGTCTTGATGTAGAGATATGTCTGATATTTCTAGGAGATGTATTGTTGTAATTCATTTTAATTACCCAATAGATAAGGCATCGGTCAGAGATAGGATCATTAAATTCTATTGCTCATACTTGGGTCTTGCTGTTATCAACATATTAAATCAATTTTCCATTTTATGTTGAAAGTTATTCAATGTTAACCCGCACTTAGCTTGCTAGTTTCATGAGTTATTTTCTTAGCTATTTCATGCTTGTGATTCCTAGTTAAGTATAGAAGATTTAGGGGTTTTTATCTGCTTTACATTAGATTTAGCGTATGCTTTGATAACTAGTACCATATAAAGAATCTATAGGTATACCCGCCTAGGTTTTGCAGAGCCTGAAGTGTAGAAGGAGTATAGCCTTATAGTTGGCCCAGGTTCTTGGTGAAGTGTGTCCATTATTGGAGATAGATGCCCATAGATGCATTCTTGCCTTGCATACTTGGTTGTTTAAACACTATTAAATTAGGAGCCACCAAAATGGTGACTCTGCTGGGAAGATAAGATGGCAATCCATTTTTTTAAAAGGATAAGATTCTCTGGTGTTCATTGAAAATTTCAGATCTACTGTTAGTTGGGTTTTGCCCATCTGAGTCGCCAACAAAATGGCGACTCCATTAGGGAAGGATATGCTATAGCAGCAGGGTTATGTGACATGTTTACCATTTCTCTGTAGATATTTTGTGATCCCCAATTAATCTTTATTCATGGATAGCAGTATGTGTAATACTGGATGAAAATTGTGCGCTATGACTATTATAGGTTTATCTTCAATTAGTTCAGTTTGCAAGTGCTGTTGAGAAAGTTTTAGAGTCAAGAATTGATTTATAAAGCACAATTTCTTTTCAAGATGATAATGATTTGCAAGTTTCTCTTACGTTGAAGGTCTGGTTCAAATTTGTCAAGTAGCAAATTATGTTTTATTTTCTCACAAAGTGTGAGTGGTGACTCTCAAATCTTTGTACTAGTTTGTTCCTAGTTGATTTCATTGCAAAAATTTTGAAGGACCTTTAGTTGTATAGGCAGATCAGAAGCTTTTGATGGTCTCTTGGAAAGGAGTTTTAAATTCTTGATAAGTTTTAAGTGTTGTTTGCAATCTGTTGTTATAAGGAATTGAAGTGTAAAAGTAGATCATAGCAGTGATTATTTTATTCTTCTTGTAAGGAGGTGGCAACTCTACAAAGTTTGATCAGTGGTGTAAAGAAATTCTAGTCTTGCACCTATACCAAATCAACAGATCGAAGTTCAACATCTGCACTTGAGGTATTTTGTTTTCTTTTCATGGAAGTCAAAAGTTGTTAAAAGTGGTTGCCTCTATTAAGTGATTTTTAGCACTAGAAAGAAGAGGTAGAAATTTTGTTTTATAATGGAGTTAGATCTCAAATCTGAGATTAGGTTGCCAAATTCTAAGAGTTTAGAAACTATGAATAATAACATTGCTATGTTGAATAGACTGGTCTACAAAATGATTGTCAATCTTATAAGAATTGAGGTAGGAGGTACTCAAGGTTTAAGTGCCAAACAATGTTATTTAAGGCTTAAATCAATAATCAATAAAATGCCTTTTCATTGTAGACCTAAGGAATTTTCCATGCCTAGTGTTTTCCTTGATGTTCTAGTACCCGATTCAGTCTTTGGCCAGCACCTATAAGATTACAAAGGTTTTTACAAATTGAAAGATTCATTCAGGAGATGGAAGATGATGATTATAGATTTCATGATATGTCTCTTAATGATAATGAGTGTGCTAAAAGTTAGGGTAGTAATAAATACAATGAGTTCGTAGAGAAAGATAATGTGTCTTCCAAATGTGAAGAGGTGGATTCAAATGTTAATGAATCAGGTAATAGCAATCAGCATGAAAAAGATGGATATAAAAGAGAAGATAAATTTTGTTATAGTACATATGAAGTTGAAGAAAGTTGTAACAACAACAAATCTAGTAATTACCATGATAAGAAAGAATGTTGTAATAATGTTGATTTTCCATATTTTTACACTAAGGATCCTGCTGTTGTAAGTTCTTCATGTTATCTAGATGATCACCATAGCTGGGAGAAGATTTTTGAGGAAATCTTCTTGAGCTCCAATGAAATCTCAGAA
Organism: Cupressus sempervirens; assembly: GCA_028749045.1. Lineage (NCBI taxonomy): Eukaryota > Viridiplantae > Streptophyta > Pinopsida > Cupressales > Cupressaceae > Cupressus > Cupressus sempervirens. The sequence goes on from CM053787.1 coordinate 931,703,302, forward strand.
TTGTTGGCTCATGAGTTTGAAAAGCACGCAAGTATTTCTAAGGATCTTCATATGTTCTGTCATAATACTTTCTCATTCAGTCAAATCAATTCCCCAAAGTTTGATTTGGAAAAAGAGGTAGAATCCAAACAATCTTTGTTAGACTTTGGAGGTGTATATAATAGAACCTCAAACATTTTTGCACATGAGGATTTGTTGAATGTTGATTATGTTAGTAAAGGGAAGTTTAACGATGTTTCAGATTCTTTTCATGCTGGTTATGCTACAATAAGTTTTGATGTTTCATATGATGAAGAGGAAAACAATGAAGGTTGTCAATCAGATTATAGATTTTCTTCATGTGCTAATAAGTCTTGTAAAGATAATTTCAAGGTTTATTCTGACATTCAGTTAGAAGAAGAAAATGGTAGTGATTAGTATAGTTTATATCAACACTTTCAGAATGAGTTTTCATGTTTGGTAACTAATCAGTTGTTTGAAGAATGTGAAGAGGTTTCAGAAAAGGATAGATTTGATTTGATGAGTAACAAGGTTGCAAGTAGGTAACAATCAAATTTCACATATTCTTCATATTCGGAGACACAAGGTGAGTTGCAATTTTTTGATAGATGCAACTTGGTGAATGGTGTAGAATATGAAGTTTTTGTGTTTTCAATCAGCATGCTGATTTTTTTTCTCATAATGAGCATGAGGTAAAGGCTAATGCTAATGTATGTATGCATTATGAGAGTGAAGGAAGTTGTTTCATTTTGCCAAGTAATTTTTTTCAATATGATGATCTAATTGGTGAAACAAGGGAAAATGAGAATCATAGTTTATCTCATGAAGACATGAATGAAAATCAAGTATATGATAGAGGTAAAAGTTTTTGCTAACTTCAGTGGCTCGGGGGCACTGTTTTGTACATAGTTAGAGTAGTTTCTTGTTTTCAATAAAGTTGTTTGAGAGAAGTTTTTGCTATTAGGTGTGTGGTATGGTTCTCCCAAAGATCTGAATCCTTGCCATGCCTGCAAGGGACATGCATTCCCAGATAGAGCCACTATTGGGACTAAAAATTACATGGTCAGTTTTGAGTCACATATTGTGAATCTTGAAGAATCATGCCCTAAAGTGCCTTTTTATGAATATGTAGTTGATTGTCGATTTGAGGCCTAGATGGTGTTTGAGTGGCATAACACCTTTCATTTGAAATATGCATCTAATCCACAATGTTATTTTTCCATCCCGAATCATTCTATGAAGTCCCATTTTGAGCTAGTGTCCAAATTTGCAATTCTACCTAAGTGTCAAATAGCAACCAAAGCCCCAGTTTGCATTTGAATATGTTTTACCCAGGAATGTTTCATGACTTGCCACTTTGGGGATGTTTAGTATGCATATTAAAAAACATGTTTTCCAATTTTCATCCCTTTTCAAATCAATTTAAATAGGTTTTGAACCCCTCAAAGTTGGTCATTTATTGTTTTCTACTTTTGTGTAGTTGTTCACAATTCTAGGAAGCCATGTTCGACTGATTATAACTTTTGACCAGTTGACCTGACTAAGAAAATTCCTTTTGCATCATGTTTTAGGGGTCAAACACTTCATATGTTCTAGTTTTGAGATCATGGTGAATCTATTTGATTAGTCTACTAACATGGTTAAAAACCTTGTTTGCGTTGTTTTGTTACGACTAAGGTATCCAAATTGATCCATACCCCTGTTCGGCACGTTATAACTTTGATCCTATGATTGGTAAGCCTAAATTGATTGTACCATTTTGTTGTGTCCTTAAAATCCTTGAAGTATGTCAGTTCCCAAGTCATGACAAATCCATTTGCATACTTTCATATTTTTGTACATTTTCGACACATTTCCAAGTTAAAACTTCAAGTGCCTGTTTTCAAAAATTTGCCAAATGTGTCCTATGATTCTTCATGAGCCCAAACCATAGAATTACTTTCTCCTCATGGAAAAGAACTTATATCCTAGTTTTTAGAACCCCAAGTGATCAATAACCCAATTTTGTAATGCTGAACTCGAGCCCAATTTATGTTTTTTTAACATTGTTTTCCTATAGGTTAATTGAAGTATGGATGTTCGGAAATTAAAAATTTTTGATTGGAGATTCGTCATGGGCTAAAAATTTGTAGTGTGATAAAGTATGTAGGATTGAACACTTATGCCAATTCTCATGGCCTGGTTACTTGATTGAGTTAGTTTTTACGGCCACCTAGTGGGGCCTCCAGACAAAAATTTCATACTAATGTGGAAATGATTTAAAATGAAATTTTAAAGTGATTGTTTTACATTCAATCATTACAATCCTTCACTATAGTCATTGTCATTATCTTAGTTCACTGAATGTATGAGACTGGACATTTTCTGAATGATAAAGGGATCAAATAAATGTGAAGGGCTATATGTTTTGACAATATAATGTTTTATCAGAAGAAGAAAACAAAGAAAATGTGCAGATGCATTGAGAAAAATAGAGGGTTTTCATGCCATAATAGAGGCATCACTAGGAAAAGAGTCATTCATCCACAGGCAAGGAAGAAGGGAAGCACTAGTTGAGAGTCTCATGTTTTAAAGAAGGTAACCACTAGGGAGCTCCATGTGTTGAAGAAAATCACAGAGAAGTCCATGTTTTTAGTGGAATGTACAGATATGCAGGTAAAACAAAGCTCAAGGCAGCATGTGATTCACATTTTGCAGAAAGCAATGAATAAAAGACCATATGTGCACAAAAAAGGAAGCAAACAACCCACATTTTCCAAGCCCATGGCTTCTCCAAAGGTGCATCCATGTTTTTGAAGGGGGCAGCTACATTATAAATGCCCATGTGCATAAGAAATGACCATTACCATGAAGATTCTGCAGAGTCATGGCAAAAAATGACTAACAGGTAGGGATATTTACACAAAAATGAAGCTCCATTGTGGAGCTATCAGTCACAAGGTCAGAGCTCCATGTTTAAAATAAGCAACTCATGCCAAAGGAGTTGGATAGCTCTTCATTGTGTAGAAATCAGCATCTATAGGGGACTTGAGGAAAACACAGCAGGTATTATCCCACATTGAGTGGGAAATGATTTTCTTATGTTTTTAAATACAAAGGCTTACACACCATAGACTGTCTAAAAGAAAAGAGGCTTTTGTGAAAGCTAGTTCGTGTGCATGGGCTTGTGGTCGGCTAGCTGGCAAGATGCCTATAATAAATTTTGACATAAAATGCAAAATGTTCGTTGGAAAATTCAAATGCACCGAAAAAAGCAAAAATCTGGCAAGTCGCTAAGGCACTTGCCAAAAAAACTCAAAAAAAATTAGGCTAGTGACTTGGTAACTTGTGAAAAATTGAAAACGATCAGAAAAGGAAAAATCTGACTCGTCACTAGCCGAAAAATCCAAGAAATTTTGGCTTGCGACATAGTGACTTGCCGAAAAATTACAAATTAGGCTAAAAGGTAAAATGAGCACGCGAGTCCCGCTTGGATATGGAGCAATGAACCAGTGAGTGACAAGTGGCATTGACATGGTGGTGAGGTGGATGAATATCATGGTCACAAGTGGCAGAGGTTCTTGATGTGGCACATTTCTCAAGGTGCTGACGTGGTAACGATGCCACATGTCGTTATGTTGCTAATGATGTGGCAAATGCTGACATGTTACAACAACATAGCGACTATGATGTGGCAATAATGACATGGTGACTAGTGACATGGCCATGAGATGGACGAATCTAGTTATGACACATGGCACCCAGCTGGAGGTGTCTAATAGCTATGCATGGAAGGAGCAAATCAAAATATGCCATGTGTCAAGGTCAGTCAACCAAGTTTGACCCAGATAGAAAATGGTGGAGAATTTGAGAATTTTCAAATTTAAATATTTTATTATTTCTCCCATTTAAATAATGTTTGAAACTTTAATATAGTTTAAACTATATAAAAGGTTTTAATTTTTGCAAAATAATGTGCAAACCTATGAATGGAAGCCTGATTTTTAGAGGGACATAACTGGGGCTATTTTAATCCAAAATAGACACTCCAATATCCCATCAAAATTTAGAATAGCTGAATTTTCCATTTCTAGAGTCAGATTATGCACAGGTGTTGACTGGTACACGTTGTAGGCTAGTTTGTGAAATATGAGGTATTGGCAACAGAACAAGCAAATTTAATCTTTGAGCATCTGAATCAGTTACAGGGTAGTTTTGAAGACCTTTTGGAACTCAAATGTGAAGAAAATCATCCTTAATCAGTTTTCTTACATTCTAGAAGTTATATTGAACTGGATTTTCACTTTTACGATGAATTCATTTTAGTATCAAGAATCAGTTACCTCCTTTCATCATTACATTTTGAGATATTTTATGAGCCAAAATGAAAGGATTTGATTTTTAGTTATAGAGAGAAGTTAGAAAGAAGCTTTTGTTCTTCTAGGGAAGGATTTCCAAAGGGACAAGTGTCAATTACAAATTGAATCCGAGAATTGTCTTCTCCATATTTATTCTTTCTTCTTCTCTGAAAAAAGGTTGTTGGTTGCTTTTTTATTTCCAGTTCTTGAAGCTCTGCTCAGGCTATGAAAGCCACATACCTAGCATTTCTCTATTGTATTGAACAACATTTTATGTTTTATGCAGATAGTTCTGGTCTGTTAGGTGATTTATGAGTTTATTTCTGTACATTTCATGTATTTGGTTTGAAGGAAAGAACATAAAGAGCAACAATGGTTTCAAATTCAGTTTGAATCTTGTCTCTTGTTTGTGGATCTGTAATCTTTCCTAGTTTGTGATCAAAGGCCATAGATTAGGTTGCATCTCATTTATTGATGTAT